>CM066031.1:199198258-199272917 GCA_033557465.1 Ichthyophis bannanicus | reverse complement strand
TAGTTCATGACAAACCTCAGCCACTCGAGCACCTGAATCGTCAGGTGGTCCAAATGGCTGCACGCTCTCCGGCATGGCGGCTTTATAAGTCAGTCATCTAAGTAGGGGAAGATGAAGACCCCTAAGGGGCTGGAAGTAGGCAACAATGACCACCAGGCACTTTGTGAAGACCTTGGAGACCGATGCTAGCCCAAAGAGCAGCACTCGGTACTGGAAGTACTGGCCCCCCCAGCACGAAGCTCAGGTACTTCCTGTGAAGGGGGTGGATTATAATATTGTGTGTATGCATTCTTCAGATCCAAGGAGCATAGCCAATCATCCTTGAGGAAAGAGGGGAGCAATGTACCCAGAGAGACCATCTTGAACCTTTCTCGAACCAGAAAATGGTTCAGGTCTCTGAGGTTCAGGATGGGCCGGAACCCCCCCCCCCCCCCCGTCTTTTTGAAAATGAGGACGTACCGGGAGTAGAAACTCCACCCTATCTGAGCCAGGGGTATTAGCTCGATGGCCAACTTGGCCAGCAGGGTGACGACCTCCAACTGGAGGAGACCATGTTGGTGCGGGTCTAGAAGACACTCCCTAGGAAGAAGCGAGGCGGGAGCTGGGAAAAGTGCAGCAGATACCCATCCCACATGGTCTGAAGTACCCAGGTGTCCATGGTGATGAGAGGCCACCCATATGCAAAGTGGACAAGCCAACCGCCCACCTGAGAGGGCACTCCCTTGGCGAGCAGGAGACTGGCTATGCTCCTTAGGAAGGCATCAAAAACCCATTCCCAGCTGCAGCTGGGGCATGGGATGAGCCTTCTGCGGCTTGGCATGCTGCTGCTGGCATGGGGCTTGCGCCTGAACTCCTTGGGGGCTCTGGTAATATTAGCGCTTCAGCCAGTAGAAGGGCTTTTTCCCCTGGTATGTCTTCTTGGAGGGATCAGCCATCTTGCGCAAGAGCCAGGAGATGATCACCTGCTCTGTCTCTATCTCGGCTGCTCTCTCCTCTATTGGCTTGCCAAAGAGGTTCTCACCCTTGCACAAGATGTCCGCCAGCTTAAACCTAAGAACATAAGAAATGCCATACTGGGTCAGACCAAGGTCCATCAAGCCAGTATCGTTTCCAACAGTGGCCAATCCAGATCACAAGTACCTGGCAGCTTCCACAATGCTCATTCTGGGGTAAGCAGTCGATTTCCCGGGTCCTCTTTAATAAAGGTTTATGGACCTTTCTTCCAGAAACTTGTCCACTACACTAACAGCGTTTACTACATCCTCCGGTAACGAATTCCAGAGTTTGATTATGCACCGAGTGAAAAAATATTTTCTCTTATTAGTCTTAAATGGGTTATATTGTAGCTTTATTGTGTGTCCTCTAGTCTTTCTATTTTTCGATGATGTAAACAACCAATCTATGTTAACCCATTACACTACATTCATTAATTTATAGACTTCTATCATATCTCTCCTCAGCCTTCTTTTTTCCAAGTTGAAGAGTCCTAACCTTTTAAACCTTTCCTCATAGGGGTATCTTTCCATCCCCTTTACCATTTTGGTGTCTCATCTCTGTACCTTTTCTAATTCCACTATATCCTTTTTAAAATATGGTGACCAGAATTGCACACAATATTCAAGGTGCAGTCTCACCATGGAACGATACAGAGGCATTATAATATCCTTGGTTTTATTCTCTATTTCTTTCCTTATGATTCCTAGCATTCTATTAGCTTTCTTGGCCGTTGCTGCACACTGGGCAGAGGGTTTCAATGTATTATCCACGATGACGCCTATATCTTTTTCCTGGATGGTGGTTCCTAATGTGGAACCTTGCATAATGTAACCAAAGTCTTGGTTGTTCTTTTTTCTAGGTGCATGACTTTGCACTTGTCCACATTAAATTTCATCTACCATTTGGATGCCCAGTCTTCCAATTTATCAAGGTCCTTTTACAATTTTTCACAATCCTCTTGGGTTTTAACAACTTTGAATAATTTTGTGTCATCTGCAAATCTGATCACCTCGCTCGTTATTCCCATTTCCAGATCATTAATGAATATGTTAAAAAGCACTGGGCCCAGCACAGATCCCTGGGGTACTCCACTATTTATTTTTCTCCAGTGAGAAAACTGGCCATTTAGCCCTTCTCTCTGCCTTCTAGACCCATTGCTCCAGGTCAGAGGACTGGAGCCAAGCCAACCGGTGCACCTTGATGCCCACTGTAGCCATTCTGCCTACTGACTCAAAGACATCATAGGTGGCTCGCACCATGTATTTGGAGACATCCTTCCCATGGCCCACCAGGGCACGGAATGCCTCCAGGCGCTCCACCTGGATGAGGGAGCTAAACTCAGTGATGTCCCCCATGATGTTTTTCAAGATCATCCCCATGTAGAGCTTGTAAGACAGGATGTGGGCGACCAGCATGGAGCCTTGGAAGCACCACCGCTCAAAACCATTGAGAGTCCTCTGGAGGGCACCGATGAGTAGGTCTTCAAGCTCTTAATGTGTCGCATGGCACACTCCACCACCAGGGAGTGGTGTAGCAGTTGAGGCTTCTCAAATCCAGGGACCTTCTGCACCTGGTACATCAAGTTGAGTTGAGTCGATGGCTAATGGCCGGCATAGTCATGGGATTATCCCACATCCAGAATAGAAGTTGCTGCAATTTTCTGTGCACAGGCACTGTGACAGCTTCCTTCGGTGCTGAGGGGTATTGGAGGATCTCCAACTCCTCCGCCCTTGGCTCATTCTCCTCCTTTGAGGGAGAAGGGAATGGGTTTCATCATATCTGAGACAAAGTCCTGGAAGGATAATCTTCCGGGGCAAGTTTTGCGTCTTGAATGGAGGGGACGGTTCCAAGGAAATGTTGGGGGACTCCCTCTCGGTGGATGGTGACTCCTCCTCTGTCTCCCAGCCCTTGGAGTCAAACTCAGAGATGAAGCTGAAGTATCGACGGGTCTCCTCCTGGCAATGCTGCTGCTCTGGCAGAGACGATGGGCACCAATGGGACCGATGCCGGTCCTCCCTCAGGTGCCTGTGCGTCAGGGCATCAGAGCCCGAGACATTAGATAAGGAGATGGTAGTTGGAACTGGGGTGGATTCCGACCGCTGACCTGATGTCTCTGGCTCGGCAGGGAGGACATGGGTCTCCAAAATAGGCTGCACCTCAGAGGACATCGGGGTCAGTATGATGACCTCAGCCACCGACTCTGGCATCCATCCCGGGGACTCCACAATGGTCAGGACATTGGAAGATTGCCGGTGGCCCTCTGGGGCTTGGGAGTCGACTCCTCCCACAGGGGCACCTTTGCAGGTCACTTCTGGCCACTGTCCTTGGTGTTGCACTGAGAAAGGCTCCAGTGTCGATGCCCATGCTTGGCACGGTTCTCAACTGCCCTTTTTGATGCCAATGAAGCAAATGACAAGTCCTTCCAGGGCTCCTTCCATATGTAGATGGAGAGTCTCTGTTCCATGGTATCATGGCTTTTTGGCTCCGAGTGAGCATGGGCACTGCATGATGCCAGTGCCAAGGACAGAGAGTCCAATGACCCAAAGAGGGACTCATGTTTCTTCTCCTGGCCCTTGAGGCCCTTCTTGGTCATCTGCATACACAGATTACAGGTGGAGGGCTCATGATCAGGACTGAAGCACTGAATGCACCAATTATGGCAGTCAATGACCGAAATGGTGCGAGCGCATCAAGTGCACTTTTTGAACCCGCTGGCCGGTGTTGACATGACTGTAAAATCGGCCGCCGCAAAATCAAATGGCTCAATACCAACCAGTGAAAAATGCTTGGGAAAAGTGAGAACACTTCCCGAGCGCAAAAGGAGAGAAAGAACTCCCAAAAAACAATGGACCAGTGCCAGCAGGATCTGACGCACCAACAACAGGTGGTTAGACTAGAGAACGTAAGAAAACAATAACCCCAAAGGACCCGAAAGTAACAACTTTTTCAGAAGTGAACATGAACACATCTGTGGGGCTCCGCGGAAAAAGCAGGCTAAGGATGAGATGGTGCTGCGGCAGGCGGGAAGGCAAGTGCCCATGCATGAAGGAGGCTCTCAAAAGCTTCCAATGGAAAATGGGGAGCATTCCCGCGTGTGGAGGACTTCTTCCTGCTTGTTCATAGAGAAACAAAGCTATCCCTTCAGAGACAGAATGCAGCAGGCAACCAGTGACAAAGCAATAGTGAAGAGAGAAGATGTGAGCAATGTGGGAGGCAGGGAGCCCAGGCGCCACCTGCCAAAGAAGTGAACAGACTGGAGGCAATGTGATAGGAGGGAAGCTCAGACCACACGTTGATAAAGTGACTAAATCTGAGTCAGCACAGCACACAGCAGATTATGTGCCATGCTGTTCTTTTAGTGTACATTCTGGTGGATTTTCCATTACTGCTATCTTGCCCTTCTCCTGCTGTCTTGGGACTTCTCTTTTTCTCTCTCTACACCCAGTCCCTTGGTACACTCATCTCCTCCCATGGTTTTCAATACCATCTTTACGCTGACGACTCAGATCTACAATTTCTGCACCTGAAATCTCTCCAGGAATCCAGGGCCATATCTCTGTCTACTTATCTGACATTAGTGCCTGGATGTCCTGCCACTGTCTGAAATTGAACATGGCCACAACCGAGCTTCTTATCTTTCTTCCCTTTCTCTATTTCTGTGGATAACACTCTACTCCTCTCTGTTTCATAGGCTCGCAACCTTGGGGTCATCTTTGACTCCTGCCTCTACTCCTCACACATCCAACAGATAGCTAAAACCTTTAATTTTTCTCTATAACATCAGCAAAATTTGCCCTTTCCTTTCTAAACACACTACTAAGACCCATATCCATTTTTTAGACACCTCCCATATAGACTATTGCAACCTCCTCCTTGCTGGTCTCCCTCTGAATCATCTCTCTCACCTTCAATCTGTTCAAAATTCAGCAGTGTGGCTAATCTTCCTCCAGTGTCGCTATGTATATGTAACTCCTCTCCTCAAGTCACTTCATTGGCTCCCTATTCGTTTCCATATCCAGTTGAAACTTCTCCTACTGATCTAAAAGTGCATTCATTCTGCTGCTCCTCACTACCTTTCCTCTCATACCTCTCCTTATACCCCTCCTTGGAAACTCTGCTCTTCTGGCAGATCCCTTCTATCTGTGCCCTTCTCTTTCACTGCCAACTCCAGACTTCAATCTTTCAATCTTGCTGCTCTTTATGCCTGGAACAAACTACCTGAGTCAGTATGTCATGCTTCATCTCTGACTCCATTCACATCCGGGCTAAAAACATACCTCTTTGAGGCTGCTTTTGGATCCTGATCCGCGTAGTCTCCTGTTCACCACCTATATCTTTCCTTATCATTCCCCTAGACATATCCTAGTCCCACAGCTGTTGTTTTGTCTGTCTTGATTAGATTGCAAGCTCTGATGAGCACAGACTGTCTCTTACATGTCTCTGTACAGCGCTGCGTATTGTCACGCCCTTGCC
The DNA here is from genome assembly GCA_033557465.1 of Ichthyophis bannanicus. NCBI lineage: Eukaryota > Metazoa > Chordata > Amphibia > Gymnophiona > Ichthyophiidae > Ichthyophis > Ichthyophis bannanicus. The sequence continues at coordinate 199,267,448 of CM066031.1, read as the reverse complement.
CCTGGCCTCTGGCTTAGAGGGGCGAGGTAACGGAGAACTTCTCTTGGTGAGCTCAAATAAACTAGCTTTTCCTCAGGTGAATTCTGGGACATGTAGTTTGGCTCTTAAGAAGAAGTGCAGTCATGATCCGATGTTAAGGCAAATGACAGAATTTATTTTAAAGTAAAGGTTCAAGTAAACTGTACACAGGAATTTTGTCCATTCAGGATTGTTTGCAATAGAGCATTTAGATCAGTATAACTACTTCACAGTCTTTTAAACATATGCAGCTGGTCAACAACGTTGCTCAGTCTTAGAGAAACAGCTCTGCTCAGCAAGGTAAAAATACTTCTTTTTAACCTTGTGTTTGTGAAGCACTTAACAAAAGAATAACTCAGTTCCTCTGGAACAACCTCTTCTTTCTCTCCTTCCTTTCAGGATAGGTTTTTAAACTCAAACTAAGAAAACAAGTAACAAACATTCACAAGCTTTCTCTTCAGCGTGACTCAACACTTTGCCTGAGAAATGCAAACACGTGGAGTTTTCTTCAAACCCAATTCCTGGCTCAATTCCAGTTACCTGCTCCTAGGAGACTTTCTCAATCAATGCTAGCCTTCAGCATAATGATTCCATGCTTGTAGCTTGACACAGGGTACAGTCCATGGGGATATCTAGATCTTGCAATTCCTCCCCTGCCAACTCAATCTGCATATCCTCTGGTGTTGTTAGGGCAGTGTCCTGTTCTGAGCTCTGGACACAGTGCTCAGAATACAGCCTCCCTGGGGGTTCTAATGTCTCTCCTGAGCTCAACTCTCCCCGATAAAGACAGTCAGTACCTGAAGCACTGGGCAGTTCTCCCTGGTTGTGCTCGCTACGGTTCCTTGTCTCCTTCCAGCCTCTCTGGAACAGCTCTCTGTATTCCTCTCTGGGTTCTCTCCTGGAGATCTGCAGGTGCTTCTGGTTCCACTCCTGATTCCCCTGAATCCTCTGAGTCTTCCGAACCTCCTGAGACCTCTGCCTCCCCAGAGCTTCTTCCTCTGAGCGTCTCCTTTCCTCTAAGCTTCTCCTTTCCTCTGCTTTAGCAGGGGTTTATATTTCCCTCTCCAGGGCTCCAGCCCTTCCTCCACTCCTCCCAGGTGATTGTAATCACCTCTCAAGCCTGCAGTTACGTCACAGGAGTTAGGGTGTGGCTGCCTGAACTTTCTCTCCCTCAGGTTTCTTTCTCTATGAGGGGCCTGAAATCCATGCCCTGCAGGGATTTCTCCTTTCTCTAAGTTAAAGTCACTGGCCTTTTCTATACTCAAAGGCTCAAAACAGGCTTCCTTGTCACAGTATGCTTTATAGCACTATACAAATGATTAGTAGTAATAGTAGTAGTAGTAGGCAGAGGAGGAAAAATCCACCATTGCACTGAAGACTGGTGTAATCTGTCAGTGTAGATACCATCTCCTGCCGGCAAAAGAAAAAAAAAAGAGAACCCTTCGTAGTGCAGGTGGAGGGCCAGGAAAAAAATGTTGGATACTGGAAGTAGTGGGATGGAGATGAAAAAAGGCAGGAGACAGTTAAATGGGCAATGAGAACAGAAAAGGAAGAATAGAGGGGGAGAACCTGGGATTGAGGGGAAATGGAGGGCAGGGGTGAGATTACAAGAGATGAGGGAGTAAAGGAGAGTCTTGAAGGAGAAAAAGAGACTGGAGAACAGAGCACAAGGGGGAAGGGCAGCAAAAGAGGCGTGGAGGAGGGGGAAGGACGAATACAAGGGGGGAGGTGGTGGAGATCAGTGCTTCGACATAAGAGGCCAGAATGCGTATATGTCAAGAGGCATATGACATAGTAACATAGACAGGTTTGTATAACACACTCACCCATCCCCATACCCTAAGCCCTGCACCACACACACACACGCTGTCTCAAGAAGATACACACAAATATATCGATGACACCAGTCATAAGGATGCCTCATACAGCCCCACAGCCCCTGCTATCTTAAGGAAACACACTTTATCATGTCTCTTCACTCCGTCTCTGAGACACATAGTTGTTGTTAAGTGCCGTCGAGTCAGTGTCAACTCATGGTGACTCTCTGGATACTTGTCCAAAACTGTGTTCGGACTTCAGTCAGGTGGCTCATTGTTGATAGAGTGGCATCCATAGCTGTTGTTATTGTATCAATCCATCTCCTTGCTGGTCTTCCTCTTTTGCGCTGACCTACAACCTTGCCAAGCATGATGTCTTTCTCTAATGATATATGTCATGTCCAAAATATGAAAGTCAGTCTTGTCTTCCGAGCTTCTAAAGATAGCTTAGGTTTGATCTCCTCTAGCACCGACTGGTTTGTTGTCCGGGCGGTCCAAGGTATCCAGTATTCTTCGCCTGCACTATAATTCAAAGACATCTATTTTCTTCCTATCTTTCTGAGTTTGCAAATGGAGAAAGGGAAAACACACTATTTTGTCACACAAAAGTCATTAATCCTCTTGAAGTCTTAAGTGCTCCATCTATTCACGCACACATGACAAGCCATGCCCTGCAACACCAAAGCATGCCTTTGTGCAATGCTTTCAGCATGCACTTCTCAACTTGTTTAAGTATGCATATAGAGGAACTGTGATGAATTTATTCCCCTGATGTAGAATGAGAAAATTCAAAACATGAATTCATGCTGGGATGATAATTGCCGAGTTCCTCAGATATGCATTTTCATTTTTTGTCATCAGTGCAGTGCAGTGGCTTCAAACAGTATTTGCTACCTTCCCTCCTCTTTGAACTTGGAGGCTAGAGGAAAGAAAATAACCCCCAGCAGCAAAACAAAAAGCTGTGCCTAAAACAGAAAAATCCCCTTCTGCAAAAAGCTACAGAAATACACCAGTAACTTAAACAGCAGAAAATGTTATCTGATAAAAATAGCCCCTCTTTTTTAAGAATTCTGAGGCAAGGAACTTGTAGCAAAAGTAACAGAATTACCTTGCTTGAAATAAAGTCTCTCCAGGAATAGCGTTGGAAACAGTGTTTCGATGTTTATTTATTTATTTACATTCTCTTATATACCGCGCTATTCTGCATCAGTGCGGTTTATATTGAACAAACTAAAATTACATTGAACAGGGCATTATAACTTGGAGATAACTATTTTACAGGGAACATGGATTATGGAGGGTTAAGTGGCTTGCCCAAGACCACAAGGAGCACCTGTGGGACTAGAAACCCCAGTCCTTCCGGCCCAACGTTGCTGTCCTCTAGTGGGATTTGAACCCCCGACCTTCCGGCCTGAAGTACCTTGCCCCAACCACTAGGCCACTCCTCCACTCCAATGAGAGGACTGCAACTCCAAGGGGAGGAGGGAGGGTTGTGAGGACTGATTCCTGCTGCTCCTGGAGAACACCTGTTACAGGTGAGTAACTACTCTTTCTCCAGGACCAAGCAGGAAGTCAGTCCTCACATATGGGACTCCCTAGCTTAAGGCTACCGGAGCCCTCAAGCGGAAAAATGAGCTCCCTCTAGCTCAGTAGCACAGAAGGAAGGAATCTTCTCTGAAAACGCCCCCGACCGGTAGCCCAACACCAGGGCCGGAGGGTAGGAGTTGCCTAAACCTCAAAGAGATTATGGAGGAGTGCCTGACTGAAAGCACTGTCCCTGCGATGTTTGCGATCACAGGGGCATGTTTGCTAAAGTGCATTAGCTGGTAGCACGGGATTTGTGCACATTTGGGACACGTGGTAGCAAGGAGCACCTGACCCAAAGTCAACTGCACTAAAAACCCATGCTACCAGCACAGCGCGCGAATAGGTAGGGATAAGACAGAGACTGGGTGGAGTCAAGGTGTACAGCTGGGGTGGGCGTGCTAGTTGCACGCTAGTGAAACAACCTCACTGCTAGCACAGACACAGCTAATGCTCATCTCCAACCAGGTGCTAGTTACACTTACCATGCTCGCACTCTCCAACCTCGTGGTTTGGATGTGCTGTTTGGACACGAGTGTTAGGAAATAAGAAGAGCAAAAGCAGAGTAAACACATTAGAATAATACAGAGGCAATAGGAGAAGTGAGCTGAATACCAAGGTGCCTCCCTAGGCCACCTGTTTGGAGGGTCTACATGGTACAGCTGACATGGCAGTGGACCACAACAGCCTGACTACCACAAACCCAGAGCCTGCAGGTCAGGGGTGACCCTGCTGGGACAGTGGGAAAATATCCACAGACACCTCAACAGCTGTTCTGATAGACTGCTATTGACGTCAGCATATGCAGTGGCTAATTGTCAGAGGGCTGCTGGTATTGTATGCTGTGGAGGTGTCAGGACATAGGGCCTGTGCTCTGTGCTGCAGTCGATATTGGTCTCATAGCCAGAGATGGAGCCAGCAGAGTACAGTGGGGGAAGGGGCATGCAAATTAGGTGATAGACTTACTGGCAATATGATGGTGTGGCAAGAAAAAGGCTGTCTGACACCTGCTCCCTTGCATGGGAGGGGCATGTAGCAGTGCATAAATGCACCTGGGAGTCCAAGGCACTGCCATGGGCTATGTTTGTGTGGGTAGATGGCCTCTCAACCTGACCAAGGGAGGATGTGGCTGAGGCCTACCAGCTCTGATCAGCTGCATAAAACGTCTGCCACTGAAAGTGGGTCTCCAGTGTTGGATCTCAATGATCAGTGTACCTTGACTGGCCCTCTAACCTAGGGGATGAGGCAATCTATGGACTTGGGGAGCTCTTTTGATCTTCCCTGGTCTGGTGGGCTATTGTTTCCATGATAGCAGGGGTACTGTTAGGGATTCATCACCTCCATGTGGTGTTCTCCCAGAGACCCTCCTGGTAGGAGAGAGCATGGGGGCTCTCTGTGGGTGGATGGCTGGCTGGCTGTGGACTCCCACCCTCACCTTGATATAGAGGTTAGAGCTTAGAGGGGGTTGCTCTAGATGGTGGACCATGGGTGTGTTTCCTGACCCAATTGCCCACATGTGCAGGCTGCCCTGAGCAGGTGGGCCGATTGTGCTTGGTCGCCAGAACCTCTTGGCCCTTGCAGCCCCCAACATAGTGGACACACTCCAAAATGGCTATGGTTCTGCCCAAAGGCCTTCTATTGTGTTCCCTGAAGCCTAGGTGAACAAGTACCCTGGGTGTCTCAGGCTGAGGAGGCTTCCGATCCCTGTCCCTCATGATGGTCACTGTGGACCTCCTGCCTGATTTCCTACAAGGTCTCCTGCATCTCCAGATGCCACATTTGCACCCTATCTCCTATGGTTTGAGATGCAGCACATTCTCTCTGTATGTCTTTGCTTTGCTGATTTGCATACCTTGCCCTCTCAGCTCCTATGCTCTGAGGTGTGCAGGCAGTTGGGCCCATTCCTGGTCATCCCTCTGTATTCTGACCTGGCCAGCTGCTACCTTCCAGAATGTGTGCTTGGGGCACAATACTTACTATCCACAGTGAATTCGAAGCCCAAATCTGCCCTAATATCGGCTTGTAGCTTTCTTTTTCCCGATGTGCACTGTGACTGTGCACACAGTGTACATACACTATGGCCAGGCATTCGCTAATACCGTGCTAGTGATGCAACTAGCACGGCAGTACCACAGCAATGCCTCTTGTATCTGCCATAGCCACTGGGCTTCAGAATGGTTGGAACATGCATTTTCTGCGGTGGAAGCCCGTGCTCCCTACCGCACTTTAGCAAACATGGCTCATAGTTATTTTTTGTACTATATATTCAAGGGGCTCCTTCTCCACTAGAGATCTTGTTACAGACTCTTGGATTGGGCACAGAATTTGTCAGCATGTCAGGCAGTGAATGAGCTTGGGAAAGACATGGCTACATAGTGTATAGCAAAATGGATCTTACACTACAATAAAAACATAAAAATTGCCAAACTGAGTCAAACTAAAAGCCTGTGGAGCCTAGGATCCTAACTTGGTGTAAAGTGTTTCACTATAGTTGACAGGTGTAATGATCCATTTTTGCAAACATTTCAAAGTTGTGTCTTGAAAGAAAAAAAAAGTTGTTCCGATTGTGGGTCTCACAATTACTTAGGATTTCTGATTTGACCAACCACAAATCTAGGTTTAGAACTCTCATAGTAAATGACGGCAGGTAAAGACCAGTATGGTCCATCTAGTCTGCCCAGCAAGACGGCCGGAGTAAGATGGCAGGAGTAGGTGCCACTCTGTGCAGACCACCCCTCCCCATGTCTTTGTTTAGGGGTGAACCCACCGCTCCATGCAGGACACCCCTATTTGTTGAGAAGTTAGATGGTTCAGTTTATTTTGATTTTATTCTGTTGCTATAAATGGATCCATTGTGTCTGTCCCATGCCATTTTGAATTCTGTCACTGTATTTGCCCCACCACCTCCATCGGGAGGGCATTCCAAGCATCCACCACCCTCTCAGTGAAAAAGTATTTCCTGATATTGCCTTTCAATTTTCCACCTTGCAGCTTCATGTTATGCCCTCTCGTTTCACAGCTTCCCCGTCTTTGGAAGAGGTTTGTTTGTTCATTATTTCTCCTTACGTATTTAAAGGTCTGAATCATATCTCCCCTGTCCCTCCTCTCCTCCAAAGTGTACATATTTAGGTCTTCAAGTCTCTTCTCATAAGGCTTCTGATGCAGGCTCCAAATCATTTTGGTCGCCTTCCTCTGAACAGTTTCCATTCTTTTTACATCCTTTGCAAGATATGGTCTCCAAAACTGAACACAGTATTCCAAGTGAGGCCTCACCAAGAGCCTCTTTCTTTCTGCTGGTAATTCCTCTTCGTATGCAGCCCAACATCCTCCTGCCTTTTGCCACCGCCTTGTTGCACTGCTTTGCCACCTTGAGATCTACAGAAATAATCACACCAAGGTCTTTCTCCTGATCGGTGCATACCAAGCTCTCGCCCCCTATCGTGTACATTTCTCTTGGGTTTCTGCTACCCAAGTGCATGACTCTGCACTTCTTTGCATTAAATCTTAATTGCCAAGCATTTGACCATTCTTCCAGCTTTTGTAGATCTTTTCTCATGTTAAGGACGCCCTTGGGGGAGTCCACTCTTGCAAATTTTCGTGTCATCTGCAAAAAGACAGAGCTTTCCATTCAGTCTTTTAGCAATATCACTCACAAATACATTGAACAGTGCCGGGCCCAGGACCGAACCCTGGGGCACCCCTCTAATCACCTTCCTTTCCTCCGAGTGAGCTCCATTTACCATCACCTTCTGTCGTCTATCAGTCAACCAATTTGTGATCTAGTTTACCACCTTGGGACCCATCCGACCCATCCCCAAACTACTGAGTTTATTGATAAGCCTCCTATGAGGAACAGTATCAAAGGCTTTGCTGAAATCCAGGTAGATGACATCCATTGCATGCCCCTGATCTAGTTCTCTAGTCATCCAGTCAAAGAATTCATTCAGATTTGTTTGGCAAGATCGTCCTTCAGTAAAACCATGTTGCCTCAGATCTTGCAACCTGTTGGTTTTGAGAAAGTTCACTATTCGCTCCTTCAGAAGCGCCTCCATTACTTTTCCCACCACCGAGGTAAGGCTCACGGGCCTGCAGTTTGACACTTCTTCCCTGTCACCACTTTTGTGTAGAGGTATGACATCAGCCATTCTCCAGTCCTGAGAAACTACTCGTGTTTCCAAGGAACTGTTGGAAACATCCTTTAACGGCCCTGCAAGAACCTCTCTGAGCTCCTTCAGTATCCTGGGATGTATCCCATCCGGTCCCATGGCCTTGTCCACTTTCAGTTTCACAAGTTGTTCTAACACATCATCTTCTATGAATGATGTGGTATCTACTTCATTCCCATCTTTATATTTGGGAGTCACAGTTGGTCCTCCTCCAGGATTTTCTTTAGTAAAAACAGAGCAGAAGTATTTGTTTAGCAATTCCGCTTTTTCAATGTCCCTTTCCACGAGTCCATTCCCAGCACTTCTGAGTCCTGCGATTCCACCTCTGATCTTCTTCCTTTCCCAAATATACCTGAACAAAGTTTTGTCGCCACACTTCACATCTTTAGCCATCTTTTCCTCTGCCTTTGATGTTGCTATCCTTATTTCTCTTTTTGTCTCTTTGAGTTTGATCCTGTATTCATTTCTGTGTTCCTCTGTTTGCAAGCTTTTGAATTTCGCAAAAGCTGTGTTTTTTGCCTTTATTTGAGCAGCCACTTCTTTGGAAAACCAAATAGGTTTCCTTCTCCTTTTGTTTTTGTTTACTTTTCTTACATATTTATCTGTTGCCCCTTTTATTGCCACCTTTCATTTAGTCCATTGCAATTCCACTTCCCTTATCTCCTTCCAAACTGTCAACTCCTCCTCTAGGTACATGGCCATTTTATTGAAGTCAGTGTTTTTGAAATTTAGGACTTTGAGCTTGCTATGATTGGACTGCACCTTGGCTTTTATCTCAAACCACACCGTGTGATGATCGCTGTTGCTCACAGGTGCACCCCACCCAGACATTCGACACGCTATCACCGTTGGTGAGGACTAAATCCAGCGTTGAGCTTTCCCTTGTTGGTTCCATCACCATTTGTCTAAGTAATGCATCTTGCAGAGCATCCACAATTTTTTTGCTTCTTTCCAGATTTGCAGGAGTAATCCTATAAATTAATGAACGGAGTGGAACGGGTAAACGTAGATCGATTGTTTACCTTATCAGAATATAGAAAGACTAGGGGACATGCAATGAAGCTACAGGGTAAACTATTTAAGACTAATAAAAAAAATATTTTTTCACTCAACGTGTAATCAAACTCTGTAATTTGTTACCGGAGGATGTAGTAAAGGCTGTTAGTGTAGCTGGGTTTAAAAAAGGTTTGGACAAGTTCCTGGAGGAAAGGTCCATAAACCATTATTAAGAAGGGACCCAGGATATCAATGCTTGAACCAATACAAGCATTGTGAAACCTGTGTCCCTTGGGGAAACTGCTAGGTACATATGACCTAGATTGGCCACTGTTGGAAACAGAATACTGGGCTTGATGGACCTTGGTCTGACGCAGTATGGCATATCTTATGTCCTTATGTTCTTATCTAATCCACATCGGGTAGATTAAAGTCACCCAATATGATCGCTTCCCCCTTTGTGGCTATTTTGACAATGCCTATAATCAATTTGTTATCTAGCTCTTCGATTTGAGTTGGAGGTCTGTAGACTACAGCAGTATGGATGACAGTACCATCTCCTCTTTCCAACACAACCCAGAGCGCTTCTTCTTTTCCCCATGCCCCCTGCATTTTAGTAGCTTTAATATTGCTTTTGACATACAAGGCTAATCCTCCTCCTCTTCCATTTTCTCTGTCTCTTCTGAATAGATTATAGCCAGTTATGGCTATATCCCAATCATGCGATTCATTAAACCATGTTTCTGTAATGGCCACAATGTCCAAGTCCATTTCCACCATTAGGGCTTCCAGATCTAGAACTTTATTGGATAAGCTTCGAGCATTTGTGCTCATTGCTTTCCAGCATTTAACTGGCTTTGTGTGTTTTGCATTGATTTTGTTCTGTCTACTTCTTCCCACTTGTTTTTGTTGTGTGGTTTAAAAGTGTGTCTGTTTCTGATGTTGTTCTGCTTTTGCAGGGAGTGACGTCCAGAACTTGATCTTCCCCATCCATCACCCCCTTTTTCTAGTTTAAATGCGTATCCACATACTGGCTGAATTTTTCACTTAGGATTCTTCTCCCTGCGACAGAGAGATGTAGTCCATCAGCACAGTATAGTCTCTTGTTGGTCCATCTTTTTCCCCAGTCGCCTATAAATCTGAATCCTTCCTCTTTGCACCAGGTTTGGAGCCATGCGTTAAAGCTGTTTATGCGATTTAGCCTTTCTGCCCCCTTACCAAGAACAGGTAGAACTTCTGAGAATGCTACAGTGTTAACAATGGGCTTTAGTTTCTCCCCCAGAGTTTGAAAGTCCCTTTGAACTATAGTGGCACTGTTTCTAGCCAGGTCATTTGTACCCAAGTGGATGATAACATCAATTTTGGAGTGCTCACTTTCAGCGCTAAGTACAATTTGGTTTGTATTCTTGCTAGATGAAGAGCCTGGGAGGCATTTGACTAACTTCCCTCCTTTGAACGTGTTTCCAAGTTGGTGCCTCTGATGATAGAATCACCAAGTAGTAGTAGTTTTCTGTTCCTTGAGTCTCTCTTCATAATTAGTGCTTTATCAGGAGATTGGGCATTGACTATCTTATTTAAGGGCCCTTGAGCTTCCCTGGCTTGGGCATCCTCATTAACCAAAGCAGAGAAGGCACTATGCAGTGATATCTCTTGATGTACAGGGTGTTTCTGCATTACCGAACGTAGTCTACCAGAGCCCACTGTGATCCATTTGTTCCTGGGATGTTGAGTCTCTGTGGGAGCAGCGGAGGACTATGTTTGGTTTGTATCAAAGACAACCTCCACCTCCGGATCCACGCCGCAGAAACCTCCAATGAAGCAGACATCCTCACCCTCACCAACAAATACCTCTCGATATGCCTGATCTACCGTGCACCCACCACAATCTCTGACCTACCACAGATTCTACACCTCATCTCCAAAAGCACCAGCCCTTCGAAGGAACAAATTATCCTAGGAGACTTCAACCTCCCATCACTCCAGGAGAAGCAAGCAGAAACCTTCCTCAACGCCATGACAGCAATGGACCTGACACAAATCATACAAGAACCAACACATGAAAAAGGAAACATACTTGACCTCATATTTCTAAACTCCCAAACCGCCTCCTCATACAGAAAACCAACAATCTCGCCAGTACCGTGGTCAGACCACTACATTATCAACATATCCCACACCTATCAACTCAAAAATAACAGAGAAAACAAACACCACGCAAGGAGATTCAAAGCATTTAACAAGGAAGACTTCCTAACAAAAACCCTGCCTAACTTTCACACAAACTCCAACAACCTTGATGTCCTGATCCACAACTGGAATACCACAATCTCCTCAGCAGCCAGCACAACTAGAAACAGCACCAATACCAGACCCATCTCCTCAAAAGTCCGATGGTTCACCCCCAGCCTCCGCAAACTGAAAACCAGACTTAGAAGAACCGAAAGGAAATGGAGAAAAACCAAAAGCGACAGAGACAAAGCAAAATACCTCTACGAACTCAATGCATACCACTCAGAAACTGACAATGCCAAAAAAACCTACCACACCAAAATCATCGCAACAGCCATAAACAAACCTCGAGAGCTCTTCCAAATTGTCAAAAATCTAACAAAAGCACCCAGTAACTCTGACCAGCTGCCAGATATCCCCCCTGATCTTCTAGCCCGACAATACAAACAGCTTCAGCAACCACAAAACCCACATCACTATGCTGAAACAACAACCAAGATGACTTCATACCCCACCCTGAACAGAGACTGGAATACATTCGACACAACCTCAAAAGAAGAAATATCTTCCACCATCTCCTGCTTGAACACCACCACCTCCCCGCTGGATCCTTGCCCTGCCGACTGGATAAAGAAAACCAAAGAAGACCTCAGTGCACCACTAACCCACATCGTAAATGAATCCTTTAAACAAGGACACATGCCAGACGCCCTCAAGACCACAATCATCTGACCAACCCTAAAAAAGCACAACCTAGATCCCCTAGACCCCACCTCCTACAGGCCAGTAGCAAGCCTCCCGCTCACCGCAAAGATAATCGAGAAGATAGTCCAACGTCAGCTTCAAGAACACCTAGACGTTAACAACATACTGGACCCGCAGCAACACGGATTCCGACCATTACATGGGGTCGAGACCCTGATGACCATGCTGATGAACACCCTCATCATAGGAACCCAAGAGAAACACTCCGGATACATCCTAATTTTTCTGGATATATCAACGGCATTCAACACCATCTCCCATAACACCCTTATCCACAGACTCCAAACAATTGGGATCAAAAATACTGTACTCCAATGGTTCAGGTCCTATCTAACCAACCGACAGCAACTGATCCGCACCAAAACCTCCACCTCACCCCCCTTCCAGCAACATCAAGGAGTACCTCAAGGATCCACAATATCAGCCATGCTTTTCAACATCTACCTCCGTCCACTCTGCTCAGTCATACGTACTCACAATGTCAACTTCCACATATACGCCGATGACATAATGCTCTACGCCCCAATTACAACCACGGACCCAACAAACGACCAGCTATCAACCTGCTTCACCGACGTATCCAACTGGCTACAAGAGAACAATTTATCCATTAACATAAAGAAGACCGAAGCCCTTATAGTGACAAAAGACCCAGACTTCAAACCACCCACTCACCTCACCATGGGAACCACGCAAATTCAAGTACAACCACACATAAGATATCTTGGCATTATCATGACCAAGCCCTAACCCTTAAGCAACAAATCAACAAGACCACGAGAACTGTATTCCACAAGGCAAAAACGGTACAACGCCTCCGACCCCTCCTCGAACCACAAGACTTCAGGACAGTAATGCAAGCTCTAACACTCCCTCATCTGGACTACTGCAACATAATCTACCATGGCCTACCTGCCACACAGACCAATCCCCTCCGAACTGCCCTAAACACCACAGCGAGAATAATTCACAATGCAAAGAAACGAGACCACATCACCCCAATTCTGAGAGACCTTCATATTCTCCCCATCGAAGCAAGAATCAAGTACAAAACTCTTCTACTCACCCACAAAACCATCCACCAAACACAAGGCACCCCACTCCGCGCCCTACTGTCTCGCCCAACCCACAGCAGAACAACCAGACAATCCTCCAACAGCTCCGTTACCATCCCCCACAAAAGAACCAAAGCAACTCAACGGACCTGCAACAGAGCCTTTGAACTCTATGCTCCATCCCTCTGGAACTCTCTACCAAACCACATCAGGAACAACGGTGATCTCCCATCATTCAAAAAGCAACTAAAAACCATCCTATTCCAAGAACATCTCTGAATAGGAACCCCCTATTTCTCTCCAAGAAATCCAAACCAGTAACTATGTTATCTTGTCAGTCTATATGTTCATCCCAAAAATCATCAATGTTGAGCCCCCGGTGATGGCCCCCCCCCCCCCCACATTTGATTTCCCCTCCCCGGTTATATGTCCCACCGCTTTGACCCGGTGAAAAGCGGGATATAAATACAGTTAAATAAATAAATAAATAAAAATCCTAGAAGAGGTGTGTTTCATTGCAGCTACTTCTTCCCTTAATAGAGTCAATTCATTTTTTATGGCTGCCAACTTGAGGCATATAGGGCAAGCTCTTAGGTTCCAGATGATTCGTCTCAGAATGAAGGCACTACAATTATTGCACTGAATACAAGACATGTGTGGTCGACTTAAGAGGATAGATGTCAACGTATATGACCGCTATATAAGCAATACAGCCCGGGGTGGGGCGAGGGGTGGGGGGGGGTGGGAACCTAAGTGTCCTTGGCCAGCAGGCCTTACCTGAACCGAGGGCACCTTTAGATTTCTGATTGGAGGGCTACCCAAGGAATGCAAGCAGACAGATTATTCCCAGAAGTGAATGTAAAACCAGCAGTTAACTTAGCTACACAACAGCAGATAAATATTATATATCAGTTACACAACCAACAGGATAGGTAAGAAAATAGGTAAGAGATACCAAGCTGCAAGCTTATTAAAAGATACAAAGCTATAAGCTTATCTTATCTCACATGACAAAAAGAAATTACAATTGAATTTACTGAACTTGGAGCATTTAAAAAGAATAAACCAGGGATTTTTTGCAGTGGGAAACGTTAAACTACTCTTTGACTTTTTCATCTGTTTTAAGTTTGTTAGATTTAGTGCATTCTCACTCTCCTTTCTCCCTCCTAGTCTTTCTGTGTTTTCCTACACATATTGACATCTGAGGCCTATGGCTGGAATGATTAAAGGATCTCTTAGCTGGTTAGGCGACAGGGAGGTTTAGCCCAGAAGCAGCCTTTTGCTTCTGCAGGCAAGAGTTAAAACAAAAAACATAAAATGAGCTAGCTTGATGGCTCAGTGGCAGTGCTGTGTGACATCGTGTGGGGGATCTGGGTCAGGTCATCTGCTCCTTGAGCTGTCCAGAGGTAGGAGCACTTCAGAGGCAGTGTTTCCAGCTCCTGGAAGAGGAAGCCATTAGCCATAGTCCATCACCACCACCTAGTGACTGGATTTAGGGCCCATGATTCCAGCATCCTACAAGATACCTTAGTGTGTGGCCCTCCCAGCTGAGGACTCTTAGCATTCTGACAGGGCCAAGTGATTTGGGGAAGGGATAGGAAAAAGTGAAAACTTCCCTTGATAATTACCACTGAAGGAACAAGATGCTTGATACAGGCCCTGGTTCTAGACTGAAGTGGACTGCAAGACCAAAAATAGCGCAAACAAAACAAATTTCAAGCTAATTGATCATCACGTGTAGTAAGTTGAGTGGCCTCTAGTCTACGTAGTTTTTCAGTGGGCTTTTTGTCTGTAAAATGAAGCCATCACATACAGTAATGTGGATCAGAGTGCAGCAGAAAGGAAACGCATTATAGACGGGGCAAAATAAAAGTGATAAAACTGCCATTTAACAACTCAAAAATGTTACTTTTCACACGCATAAGGAAACCCACCAGAAATACTTCATTCATTCACTCTACTCCTTTTTTTGTCAAAGTTCTCCACATTTTGTTGAAAGCATTTGCATTAAATTCTCTTGGTGATGACGTTCTTAAAGCCAGGGAAAGACACAATTTCTGTAAAACTGTTGGTGAAACAGGAAAAGTAGGTTTTGTACAAGTCTGTCCTCACTTAACGTTTGCACAAACTGACCAAACAAGAAAGACTTGTCCACAAAATACTGGCTGAGTTTCTGATAGCTTTTCCGTTCTCATGCTCTAGTTTCTGTTCAGGTCAAATATACTGGAGTATTGCTCTCAGTCTGCTTCTAGTTATGATCCAAGCGGAGGTCTGAACATGACATGAGTAAGGGGGGTGGGCACAGCTACAAAAAAATTTAGTTAGTACTCAAAGTGGAAGGGTAGTCTAATGGTTAGGGAAGCAGCCTGTTGCCCTAGGCAACCATCCATGCCGCTTAAAAGTAAATTAGACTTACCTGCTAATTGTTGTTACTTTAGGAACTCCAGTCCAGTCCCGGAATTTCTGGGATCACAGGTTCTCTGCAGCTTGGAGACTGAATAATCACAGTTGTGATGTCACCCCTATAACTTCCAGAGGTGATCACTTCTATCTTCAGTTTTACTATTGACAAAGCAGACTCTAGAGCACAATTAAGTATTAACATAACTTATCTTTGTGTATAATAAACCTATAATTTTTTCTATCACCAAATGTGTCAGAATTTTCTTCTCCGTAAATTATTTTTCTCTTTTTTTTTTTTTTTCTTTAAAACCAAAACTCTTGCCCTCTTTCTCGAACTAAATGTATTTTTACCTAATAACTCTCAAACTACAGGCTATATTTTTAACCCAAACGCATACAAGGGGAGGATTGCGGGACTGGACTGGAGTTCCTAAAAGTAACAACAATTAGCAGGTAAGTCTAATTTACTTTTACTTTACGTCACTCCAGTCCAGTCCCGGAATTTCTGGGATATACCAGAGCAGTAACATTTATAGGGTGGGTCCTTTTAAAGCAGCCCGAAGCACTGCCGACCCAAAACCAAGCATCCTCTCCTGCTTGTAATCCAATCTGTAATGTTTTACAAAAAGTATTAACGAGGACCAAGTAGCCGCCTTACAATTTCTATAGGCGGACCAAACTATGCTCTGCCCAGGATGTAGCCTGCGCTCGCGTCGAATGCGCTTTCAGACCCTCTGGAATCGCTCTACACCCTTTAACATATATGATGAGGATATAGCCTCTTTGAGCCATCTAGACATGGAAGCCTTTGAAGCTGCCTCACCTTTTTTCGGACCTGCAAAAGAACGAACAGTCTATCTGTCTTCCTGAAATTACTTGTCCTTTTCAAATAAATCTTTAGTTGCCCTACGAATATCTAACAAATAAACTTGTCTTGCATTACCTTCCTTTTGTATCACCGGTAATGACACCACTTGGTTTATATGAAAAGCTGATACCACCTTTGGTAAGAAAGAAGGAACTAGGCCTTAAGAGACTTTTTGCTTACAAATTCTAGAAAGGGTTCCCTACAGGATAACCCTGCAACTCTCCGAAATCCTCCTTGCCGAAGTAATAGCTATCAAGAAGAATACCTTGAGTGTAAGGTCCTTCAGTGATTGCTCGCGATAGCGGTTCAAAAGGCTCCTTTACCAGGGAATCTAAAACAGTCTGAAGGTTCCAAGAGGGAATTTGTGGTCTACATGGCGGTCTTAATAAGGTAACCCGCCCTCAAAAATCTTTTTATATCTGTGTGTGTACCAACAGACTCCCCCTTAATTTTACACCTCTATAGCATGCTAAACCCGCCAGCTGAACTCTCAAAGATGACGGAGCCAATCCCTTCTCGAATCCTTCCTGCATAATAAAAGAATTGTGGAATAGAGGCTCCTAATGCCTCAATCGATCTGCCTTCACACCAGTCTTCAAATATCCTCCATGTACGAATATACGACAAAGTAGTGGACCTTCTCCTTGATCTTAGCAAAGTAGAGATTACTTTTGAAGAGTACCCTTTGACCTTAATCTTGCCCTCTCAAGAGCCAGGCCGTAAGCGAAAATCGATCTACCTGAGGCATTACTAGCGGACCCTGACTTAATAGATCCTCCCTCAGCGGCAAGCGCCATGGACGTCTACTAACAACCTCATGATCCGCATACCAAGGACGTCTTGGCCAATCCGGTGCTATCAATGTTACTCTTCCTTTGTGAGATTCTATCCTTCGAAGAACACGATTTATTAATACCCCCACGGAGGGAATACCTACAACACTGACCCTTCCGGCCAACTTTGTGCTAGTGCATCCGTCCTTCTGACATTCTTTCTCTTTTCCTGCTGAAGAAACATTCGACTTTGTGCAGACAGAATGTCGCCATGAGATCCATTATCGGAACTCCCCCATCGCTTTATTATCGATTGGAAAACTTGAGGATTGAGACTCCACTCCCCTGGATCTATCCTTACCCGCTCAAGAAGTCGGCTTGCACATGGATATTCCTGCAACATGGTTTGCTGATAAATGCCTCTAAGTTTTTCCTCTGCCCAGAGGAACAAGCTCTCCGATTCCTCCTCTAGTGCCGCACTGCCTGTACCTCCCTGACGGTTGATATAGGCCACTGCCGTCGCATTGTCCGAAAGAACCCGAACGGCCCTTTTTTGAATGCGATTCTGAAATTTTATTAACAATTCTTGAATGCTTGAAGCGCCAGGGAAACTGCTCTCAATTCCACCCTGTTTATTGACCACGCACTTTCTTGCTTGGACCATTGGCTTTGAACAAACTGCTTTTCGCAATGTGCTCCCCAGCCTCTTAGACTGGCATCTGTTGTAATCTGTATCCAATTCGGAGATTGCAACTGCATCCCCCTCTCGAATACCTCTAGCCTTTAGCCACCAGAGTAACGATTGACTAGCCTCCGGTGGACAGGGCAAAACTTCCGACATTGGAGCTTTTTGGTGAGACCACCTCTTCAATAACGCCCTCTGCAAGGGACGCATTCGAGCCCTCGCCCACGGTACTAGATCCAAAGTTGCTGCCAGGTTTCCCAGCAGCTGGAGATAATGCCATGCAGTGGGATTCTCTTTCCCTAAGAACTGTCGCACCAGATTCATAATTGCTATTATTCGAGATTGTTGGTAGGAAAACCTTCCCTGTCTCCGTATTGAAACGAGCGCCTAAATGTTCTAGGTTTTTGAGATGGCACTATTTGCTTTTTGTCATATTCACTACCCAACCTAGGCTCTGCAACAACTCTACCACTCTTTTGTTGCTGATGTTTGCTTTCGGTTTGCAATTTCGCTCGTATCAACCAATCGTCGAGATAAGGATGAAACAAGTATTCCCTCCTTTCTCAAAGCCGCCGCCACTACTACCATTACCTTGGTAAATATTCTTGGAGCCCGTCGCTAACCCGAACGGCAACGCCCGGACTGGTAATGACCCATTGGGACGGCAAACCTCAATACTTCTGGTTGCTCTTGACAAATTGGAATATGAAAGTAGCCTCCGTCAAATCCAAAGACGTAAGAAACTCCCCTTTTCTTACCGCCGCAATCACGATTTTAACGTTTCCATGCGAAAATGCGCCACCCGTAGATAACGGTTTTACACACCTCGCAGATCCACACTGGCCGAAAAGAACCCTCCTTCTTCGGAACCAGAAAATATATTGAGTATCGAACGAACCCTTGTTGTTCTTATGTACCGGTACTATTTGCTTTAAATCCAAAAGTTTTTTTTAAAGTTTTGCGAATTGCCACTTCTTTGCTGAATGCTGTGCATGGTGACTGACAAATAGAATCGGCCACTGGACGTTGGAACTCCAGAGCATATCCGTTTTCTATTATTTCCAATACCCACTGATCTGACGTGATCTGAGCCCAGCGGAATGAAATCGGCGGAGCCTTCCACCAACCGGAATCAAACCCCCTGGGAGCTCCTTATCTCATTGTGGCTTCCTTGCGTTGATATTTGCAGAAGAGGCTGCAAAGCCCTTTCCTGTGCTACGAAAGCCTCGAAACCCTTGATTTCTATAATACGGTCTCCCCCTCTGCATCTGACCGAAGCGCAGAGACCTAAAACGACGACGAAAATCTCTATACGACCTCTGTAGGGCTGAACCATGCGCCCCTGCTCTGTCTATCCTCAGGGAGTTTTCCACCCTTACAATCTCCCAAATCTCTCACTAATTTTTCTAAGTCCTCCCCAAAAAGGAGCTTTCCCTCTAAACGGCAGCTTAGAAAGTCTTGCCTTTGAAGATGGATCAGCAGCCCAGTGCGCAGCCATACATGCCTTCTAGCTGCTACCACTGAGCCATTCCTTTTGACAATGCTCTAATGAGATCATAGTGAATATCTGCTAAATAGGCTGCTCCAGTCTCTAGCCTAGATGCACCCTCCAAGGAAGCACTCTCCATATCTGTATGCAACTCTTGTGACCAGCGCGTAAACACGCTCTAGCCACCCATGCTCCGCAGATTGCCGCTGAACAGATAAAGCATTTATATCAAACATCTGTTTCAAGAGTGTGTCTAGCTTTCTATCATAACTATCCCTTAAGGCTGCCCCACCTTCTATAGGAATAGTCGTACGTTTAGTAACCACCGAAACGGCTGCGTCAATTTTAGGTGGCCTAAATAATTCACAATCCTTCTCCTGCAATGGATACAAGCGTGCCATAACTCTAGACCCACGCAATGCAGCCTCAGGAACATCCCATTCCTGCTGAATCATCTCTTTTACCACTCTATGTACAGGAAAGGCTTTCTGTGATTTCCTGACTGCCCATAATAAAGGATCCTCCAAGTCCAAGTTTTCCAAAATCCTCTGGCATTGATATATTCAAAGACTTTAAGGTTTCCTCAATTAAGATAGGCAACTCCTCCTTTCTGAAAACTCTCAATTCTGGACTGGTCTTCCTGTTCCACCAGTTCCCCTTCCTCCAACCCTCTTCAATATCATCCTCTAGATCAGAATAACTTCCTGAGATGACATAGAAAAAGTCTTTTTGCCTCTTTGCTCTTTTGGCAGGAAGAGGAACATCATCTACTTTTAAAGGAGCAGCAATACGCTTTTCCCCTAAATTAACCAGTGGCACCTCAATAAGCCTATGTTGTTCAGCAATATTCTTCTGTAAAAGAGCAATTAGTTGCTTTGAAAAGGCTGCAGCAATATTAGAGGTTAACTCGATAGATCTGTGGGAAGGCCTATAGATTCAGGCACAGGAACATCTGGTCTTTGAAGATGGACCTGGCACCGGCTCTGGCAGAAGCTGCGGCGGAGAATCAATATCTCTGTCCAAAGCTAAATGATTTTCTCTTTCCACAATCTTATCTGAAGCTTTCTGCTGATCTGCTCTTTTTTGGGAACAATGCTTACATAACCCCGACTCATTCAACAGCGTTTTCTTGGTACCACACAGCAAACACTGCTGTTCCCATGCATGCTGCAAAAGAAAATCTTGGCTACCGCCTGTGTTTTTTTTTTTTTTTTTTTAAATTAGAAGAAATTATTCTCTCCCCTAAATACAGGTACTTTCAATTAATATTAATTAAGTGCGTCATTCGCGAAAGCAGCAAACGCCCGTTCTAAAAATTTCAAAGTGCTACTTTCACACGGTCTTTCACCTACAAGCCCGTTTATCTGTGAGCTTCTCTTTTTTTTTTTTTTTTTTTACAACAAAAAGTTTACGAAAACTACCTCTTTGCTCTTGCTTTTTGGAAGAAGCATCTCAAATAATAATTTGCAAATGGAGCCACTAAAAGGAAAGTATTAGCTTTACAAGCCTTTGGCCACGCGCATTTCAATAACGGCACTAACCGACAACCAACAGTTCGCCGTTCAGAAGGACTAATCTCAACTGCAAAGCGCATCACAATCTTTGCGCAGAGAGAGACAATTTCAAAACAAAATATGAACAGCACCTTACTTGTTTCGCCACTTGTTCCTCTCCTAATATACGTAGGATCGGGAACTGTGCTGTATCAAATCAAATCTGCATTCCATAGAAGCCGCAGCAGAGGCATCAAAAATTAATTATAGGCTTCTAACACTGACCCTTAAAGCGTTTAAAAATCTCTTTTACTTGCTTTCCCACTCCTCTCCTAACCAGAGTAGGATCGGGAGGGAAATGAAGCCTAAATATAACAAACTTTCTTGCGGCTGGAAATAACTCCTCCCCAACCAGAGAGAGGGAGTGGCATGAGCTTGCCTTAAAGCTACAGCCCACAATTAAATATTTCGTTCTCTAGAATTGTTAAAACTAATAAAATATTTATAAATAAAACCAAAATGCTTAATTGTCCCTCTTTAGAGCCCAAAGTAGGCTCTGAGAACTTCAAGCTGCTTGGAGACTGAATAAACTGAAGATAGAAGTGATCACCTCTGGAAGTTATAGGGGTGACATCACAACTGTGATTATTCAGTCTCCAAGCTGCAGAGAACCTGTGATCCCAGAAATTCCGGGACTGGACTGGAGTGACGTAAAGTAATATGTCATAAAACAAAACCGAGAGGCATCTAAAACATCCCCAGTATCAATACAAATACGAGAAACAGGAACTGAACACTCCAAGGTAATATCAATATAATCAGGTGAACGATAAAGATGCCCAAGATTTTGTTATGTGTCTTTGTTGACCCGCCATTGCATCAGATCTAATCACAGACCTATATGAAAAATTGTTTGCTTTTTCACTACACCTTTGAAGGGGGATTTTATAATGAGGTGACTAGTTTTCTTTATAAAATACTAGTATAAACGGCAGAGATCACGCCTTAAGGTAAGGATGCGCATATTTACATCAGTCCTCCAGCTAGTATAAATGTCCGTGCCTAAATTTTTTAAGTATGCGTATAAGTTATGGTATTTTAGGATCTTCGGGGGGGGGGGGGGCTGATAACTGTGTTAATCCCGGTGAGTGGGATATTCAGCGGCACAGAATCATTTTTCGCTTTTGCATATGCTCTCCTAATGCCAGCCTAACTTACTTGAGTTGCATATTGGCCCCTATGTCCATACCTGCACGTTCCACCCATGAGTACACCCCCTGGCAAAGTATGTGCCATCAAATCAGTGCGTGTCCTTTTACTCTGGGTGCTATTTTGTAACAGGTCACTTACGCATATATGTGGCCACATATGTATATAAATGACTAAAATAGCCCCTTTTAGGTATGCACTTAGAATTACATGGCTCCCGCTTGCTGTTTGCTAAGTACATGGGTAGTGAAAAAGCAAAAAAAAAAAGGATTTGGGTATATAATTAGATCTGACGCAATGGTGTGTCAACAAAGATGCCAAATAAAATCTTTGGGATCTTTATTGTTGCTTAGTAAGTCATGGCTCCAGTTCATGTTTCTCAGCCAAGGAGGTTGTGCATTGTTGACACATTCAGGTGTTCCAGCCTCTGAGGGCAGAGCTGGTCGTTTACCAGAGTGCCAGGCTTTGGTTTTCTGTGGCAGCTCACTGGCACATTTGCATACAGTTTACATTATAAGCTGTAAATTAAAATGTGAAATCTTACTGACAGTTTTCATGTTGTAAATATTTTCCTATAATAATAATAAAAATTGGGGGTATGCAGGCCAAAAAAATGTTGTTTTGTTTAGTTTTTTTGTGTCATTTGGGGGATTTTTCATTTTGTTTATTTTTTTTTAATTCATCTCAGGGAAAATGTCATTAACAGTGTGCACTATTGAGCAACAGTGCATGCTATGGGTGAACTGTTATGGTAAGTTATGGTGCTACTAAGTGAGTGCTACTAAGCAATAGGGCACATTATTAATGACAGACAGAAAGTGACAACATTTCAGGGTAAAACAACATGAGAGAATACAGGAAATGTTGTTTCAAATGAGTGCACAGCCCTAAAAAAGAATTGGTCTAGTATGGCGGCTCCACAAAGGTCACAGACTGCTACCTTCCTCCAGAAATGGTTCAATACATAAAAAAAGTCACATTCCCCGAGCCTTTCCTGGACTCTTTATTGTCAATCAATTACAGATAAACAGTACCACATTGATGGAAGGTACTAGAGCATTGTTCTTCATTCTGAGGTCCGGGGAGGCTCAAATTGCCCCTAAATTCAGGTTCTCTTCCTTCCCCAATATACATGCCCCCCAACCTTCTCTGGAACAGATGTTCTGTTTTCTTGCATCACTCAGTGAGTTTGAGATGCACAGTGCTTAAAATACACAACAGTCCCCACCCGAGAGGGACTGCAACGTATACTCCACTGCAAGCTCAATACCTAACCAACCCAGTTAGACTCACGACACCAACAGCGCCCAAACCATGGCGCATTAAGTGCAACACCACCGCATTAACTGTTGAGGATATGGAAAACATTTCTCTGGCAGTTAACGCAGAGCCCTGGCCGCTAGCGCAGGTGCTGTCAGTACTTGGTGCGGACACAGTGCTGACTGCGCAGAGCTCACTAGCTCCGCTCTCCACCACTAAACTGCCCACCTGCCTAACACGGGTTGCACAGTTAGCACGGGGATCATCCTGCATTAGTTAGCAACGTGCATCCCAGTGCGCCTTCAGTGTGTGCCAAAACCCGTGCTACCAACTAGCACCTGTTAGTAAAAGGCCCCCTAAGAGTTCATGGTGCCTGCAGAAAACCAAACCGTTACTCCAGAGACAGTCCTGATCACAAGCCTCCAGGAAAAGTGAGAGGGGAGGCAGCGATAGGATGGTGGAAGCCAAATGGGGTTTGAAACAGGCTGCAGTGGGGATGGGCAGAAAAGCATTACGGGAAGAGAGAATATTGGGGAGGAAGCCTGTTAGGGAAGTAAACGTTGGGGGAAGCGAGCTGAAATGTGCTGGGAGGGAGAGGGTGAGGAAGGGGAAAGGAGAGTAGGGTAGAGTTAGATAAAGTGAAAGAGACAGGCTAAGGGAGAACGCGTGGGGAAAGGACTTCATTTTAGTTAAATGAGTTTCTCGGAGTAGGCCTGAGCAGCTGGGTTGGCTGAGTCATTAGGGGGGACCCCACCTTACCCAGGCCACTGGTCATTTGCCCTCACTCTCTCATAGACGATTTTTTTGTCAAAGTGGACTCTGCTTGAAAAACAGCAGTGCTCACTATATCGAAAATCGATACAACATAATAGCTTGTTGAAATTTCAAAGCTTTCATCCTAGCCCCCTGAAGAGGGTCTCCCATATGGCCAGTTTTTGAGATTACGGCGTATTTGTTCATCTGTGGGAGATTTTAAATTGCATGCCATTGATTTGAGCAAGCGACTCCTGGACAGGGGATATCCATCAAAAGTGATAAATGCTGCATATCGTCGGGCTTTATATACCCATCGAGAATGGTTTTTGACTGAAGACAAACCTGCTAACTCTGCTGAAGATATGTCTACATCTTTGGTAGGAATTTTACCTTATAAGATTTCAAGTAAAGGAGTTGTCAATATTCTTAAGAAGCATTGGCCGATTTTGGAATTACACCCTTGCTTTCAAAAACCATTGATGGTGGCATTTGTAAGGGGAGCAAATTTAGGAGATATGGTGGCTCGTTCTGCCGTCCTGGTGGATAGACCTCCCCTTCCATCTTCTCAACATAATGGCCATACGACTTGCGGTAATTGTGGTTACTGCCCTTCTGCTTTAACGGGAGCTTCCTGGATTTATCCTGTGACTGGTCAGTTTTTTAAAAGGCGGTGGGAAACAGACTGCACTTCCTCTTTTGTTGTTTATGTGATCTATTGTCTGTGTCCCCTGGCGTATGTGGGGAGGACAACTCAGATGATTAAGATTCGGTTAAGTGAACATGCCTCCCGTCTTCGGCAAAAAATAGAGACAGCCCCGATGGTTGAACATTGCCTTACCTTTGGACATGTTTTCCAGGACTTAAGTTGGACTGTGATCGACCATGTGCCTCCAGATCCCCGAGGGGGGATCGTATCAATAGGTTGCAGAGCTGTGAGCAACGTTGGATTTTTCAACTATGGACTGTGCATCCTGATGGTCTTAACAAAGAAATCGATTGGCTTAGCATCTCTTGACGTCATCTGGTGAACACAGGGTTCCCCTGAATTAGTGGGGTGTTCCTGATGTTTCATTGGTCGATTGGGGTGATTGACAGCAAAAATCAGCCATTCTTGGAAGTTTTTGACCCTTATGAGGAAACAGCTGGTTTCAGCATCTGATGGCGGTTGTTTTGAATTACATGGTGATGGCAGCACTTCAAACAGGGCTACAGACCCGAAACGTGCACGTCATGCCTAAATATTTTGAGTCTCATTGCTTCTGATCCAGCTAAGTGGCGGAGTTTTTTTGCTTTTACAAATATTTATTAAAAGGATGTAACTGAGTGGTGGACATAGTTTTAGTACATGTTCCTTTCCTGTAACATCCGACAAAAAGTACTTTTGCATGTTCTCACAGGGGTGTTTTGGTGGGTTTTTTTGTTGAATTAATAATAGTTACCACTGAATTGGGGGTTTGTTGAATTGTTAAACATGAAATATACAACAACACTGGAGAAATAAAACTATAAATTAATTTCCTCTTGCAAAAATAAAAAACGCAAAGATGTTAGCGATACACATTTCCCAGACCAGACATATTCCAGTTAATAAATTCAAAATAAAAAGTATTTTTCTACCTTCTGTTTGGGCATTTTATTTTTCAGTTGCAATTGCTCCAGTCACTTTCTTCTGGTTTCTTCGTGTCTTCTGCGAGCTATCCATTTGTCCTTTCTTCTCTTTTAGATTTTTCCCATTCTCTCGCTATATCTGCTTTAACATACTGATCGTTTCCCTTTTGCTCTTTCCCCCATTTCTTTCCTTATTCCTTTATCATCCACTCAAATTTCACCCTTCCATTCTCAATCCCCTCTTACTCTCCCAATACCCGGCCCATCATAGATTTTTCTACCCTCCCATACAAAATATCTTTTCCCCTCTCCATTCTCATTCTCATTCTCCATCCCCATCCCCTTCTAGTCCTCCCCCCAAATCAGCTCCCTTCTAGTTCTAGACTCACCCAGCATCCGCTCCCTTCTAGTCCCATTCTCCCATGCCCCCACATCAGCCCATTTCCAGTCGCATTCCAGACCCCCCCCCATCAGCCCATTTCCACTCCAAGCTCTCCCATCAGCCAATTTCCAATCCTAGCCGCCCATTTCCAGCCCTATTCCAGCTCCCATCAGCCTGCTTCCAGTCTTATTCCAGCCCATCACCCATTTGCAGTCCAAGCTCCCCCCATCAGCCCATTTACAGTCCTATTCCAGCCCCTCATCAGCCCATTTCCAATCCTAGCCCTCCCATCACAGCCCATTTCCAGTCCTAGCCCCCCACACATTTCCAGTCCTAGCCCCATCACAGCCCATTTCCAGTCCAAGTTTCCCCCATCACAGCCTGATTCCAGCCCCCCATCACAGCCTGATTCCAGCCTCCCCATCACAGCCTATTTCCAGTCCTAGCTCCCCCATCAAGCCCGATTCCAGTCCTAGCCCCCCCATCACAGCCCTAGCCCCACCATCATGCCTGATTCCAGTCCTAGAACCCCTCCCCCCCTCCAAAGAGCCCTGCGGCCGTCTAAGGGGCTGCAGAGGGAGCCGGGGAAGCCCGTGCGAGGCCCCGGCTCCCTCTGTACAGCTGCCAGCGTGAGGAGTCTTTAACCTATACCGGCATTCGCAGCTTCACAGATACAGCCGCCAGCGTGAGGGAAAAGACTGAGGGAGCTGGGGCCTCGCGTGGGCTTCCCCAGCTCCCTCTGCAGCCAGCCGTCCACCGTGCGATAATGAAGTTCGCGTGGGGCTCCCTGAAGCGCGGGGCCTTGTGCGAACAACATTATCGCACAATGGACAGGCTGACCCTGTTTTTAAGTAGTCTGCCACAGTAGTCAAGGTCGTGCATGATGGGTAAAATATTTAAACTCAATTATTCAAGCATTTATTAATGCTAAACCACATGCATACATATGGAAAAAATTTCAGCAATATTAAAGTCATCTTAAGAAGCAATATCCCAAGACTTGTCTTTATAGCACCTTGTATTTGCCAAAGATATGAATGCATATCAAATCCTGACAAAAGCTCTAAAACCCCACCTGATGTTATAGCAAATTACCATAAATTTAGCATATATCCTTCAACTTGTCATATGATAATGGCCTATTAATCTTCCAGGATTCAAACTGCAGAAATCTGGCCTATGAAAAGGCAGCGCTGCAAATATTACACCAGGCCCTGGAAACTATGTGCCCATTATTCAGCAGCGGCAGCTAGCGCGATTACAGAGCCTAGCTGTTCCCACTGAACACAAAACCTAGATATTCAATGCCGGGGCCATATCCAACCACTGGCATTGAATATCTGGGTCAGTCGCTCAGCTGGCAGCACCAATATTGTGCCGATGTCTGGTTAGATCCCACGGGCAAAAGATAAGCATGGCAAAAGCTGACCTATCTTTACCCATTGACCAGTTAGTGATGGGTACTGCCCCCAGGACACCCTTGGAATGCCCCGGGACATATAGCAGCAGTACCTGGGCATATTCAGTGGCTCTATCCGTGTTAGTGCCGTCGAATATTCCACTGAGAGGCATTTACACAGTTTCCAGGTCTGAGAGAGCTTGAGCAATACAAGACAAGTTCTTTTCTTTCTTT
Organism: Ichthyophis bannanicus; assembly: GCA_033557465.1. Lineage (NCBI taxonomy): Eukaryota > Metazoa > Chordata > Amphibia > Gymnophiona > Ichthyophiidae > Ichthyophis > Ichthyophis bannanicus. The sequence goes on along the minus strand of CM066031.1, from coordinate 199,240,259 downwards.
GCTTAATCACATATGTGGCATCCTACCTGCAAGCTGGCTGCATAAGCCTTTCTGACCAGTGAGACACCACCAGGAGATGGGGTCTGCGGGACATGTCATATGTGAATACAGAATCTCAACATTCTGGTACTTCTACTCATCTGGGATCAAGATACCCATCCATTAGCGCCAACTCAAAACTAAAATCAAATTTTATCTTGGCGTATGGAAAGTCAGGTAACCACAGTGGCACAGCCGTGCAAGTAGGAAGTTGTTTTTTTAATTGAAAATTTTTATCTTAATTTACATACAGCAAATTAAAGTAATGACCAGAAAATAGAAAGGAAATCAACTCCAGAATCAGGAAAAAAAACAAGGTTTCATAACCCATGTCCCAGGGAAGAGGGGAGCAGATCCCACTCTGAATTGGAGAAAATTACAAACATAAAGCTAGAATCAAACCCATTCCCCAAAGGAAATCAACTTGTAGAATGTGACAACGAAGGAAAAGCAGATTGAATGAGCTGCGTGAATCTCACTACTTATCAACCAAAACGTTTTCCAACTGTGCGGGGTCTGTAAAATCATACCTAACTCCTCGATAGGTTATTACACTTCTACAAGGAAACAACAAAATGTTAGTGGCATGTAGAGCAACAACTCATGATTTAAATGATAAGAAAATCTTCTGCCGCATTGGTGTTTCTCTAGAAACATCAGGCAATATATTAATCTGTTGAATGTCTTCAGAATGGTCAACATTATCAGATTCCATTAAAGAAAGACACTACAAGAGTGGCTCTGCTAGGGATCTCATCTTAAGAAGACTTCAAACATTTAGAACGATCTAAGATATCAGATGGACCTACATTTATCGGAGCCTCTCCCAACTCCCCTTCTGTAATAAGTTGAGATGGTGAGTAACACAAATTAGAAACAAACATATCAGCGTTTGGAAGCAGCAGTACCTCTTTAAGATTATTTTAAGCAGTATCAATGGAAACAGATGAGTGGGAATTTAAAAACCTCACATTTTCACAACATATTTTCCAGTGACTCAGCCTGTTGATGCAAGAACAAACTGTCCTTAACAATACAAACGTCTGCAGTTTGAAGAATCTCACTTGAGAGTCCAATATATCGTTTTTGTTGAGAATATAATATTTTATTATCCAGATCTTGAAATTTCTGCACAGTCTCTTGCACAAAATAAGATATTTGTTCTAAAAACACATTGCAGCAAAGCGTTTGTTTGGATAACTGTCATTCAGATATTTACAATGATACTTCAACAGGAGCCTTGTCCATAGTTTGGCAAGAGCTAGACAATTTATCCCACTTAAAAACCTTAGGCATAGAAAAACCAACAAGGAACCTGAAAATAAACCCACAGAAGGAACAGGCTCACCACCTCTAGGAACCTTTATATGGGGGAGTCTAAGTCCCAAACAGACTATTCTAGCCTACTTGTGACAAGGGGGGGGGAGGGGGGGTCGGAGTCCTAACAACGGGGCTTAAAGTTATCCCCAATGAGGAGGATAAAAAAGACCTAAAGGGAAGCAGAGCTATTGCTGCCCTGGATCTTTTGGCTGGTTGCGCTGAAGCAACCCTCCAACCCCTGCGAAAATGCTGCCGCACGGCACTGTCTTGGGTCTCTCCAAACTCGGGTAACTCTCCTCTTCCCAGGAAGGTTTAGTGATACTTTGGTGACATAGGTACAGTCATCCTGTCCCCTATATCTTCATTTCTGTACCCTCCTCTCCCTTCCCCCCTTGAAGTAAGAACTCGTATTAGTAAGCTCTCCCTTTATAATTCAGAGTCCCCTGAACAACTTTCACCTGCAAAGACAAGGTTTGGAAAAATACTTTAGTCTTTAAAACAATAGGCTTTCATTAGTTGATATTATTCATTAGTTGATATTATAGGGATAATCTATATAACACACGGAGACAAATACCGCAATGCCTAAAGATATTTTGACCTTGATACTGTCAATTGATATTTATACTGTTGAACTCTCTTTTTCTAACTGTACATAGTTAATTTGTACATAGTTCTACAAAGTATAATAGCTAAAAGTTCAATTGTTAATGTACATAGTTCATGATATTGTTTAATGTAAAACAGAAATGCCTTTCTGTCTCCTTAACTGTTATATGTAAACCGCTCCTGATCATCGGAAGGTTGCGGTATATAAAAGTATGAAAAGAGCTTTCTCCTTATCTCCCTGATGAGATTATTGATATAGTTAATCCCAGTGCCAAGCAAGGGATAACGCCTAAAATATGGAAAGAATCTGGTATGCGGCCCTTATTTTAAAAATCCAATCTCAATGCACTCTTCCCCTCCAGTTATGGCGCTATTTCCAATCTACCCGTCTGAATTAAACAAACTCATAGTAACATTGTGTATGACAGCAGATACAGACCACTATGGTCCATCTAGTCTGCCCTGTAAGATGACTAGAGTGCTGTACCGCTGCTCTGCGTGGATCACCCCCTTTCTCTGCCACTGTTTTGGGCTGTACCCAGATCTCTGCCTGCTTATCCGACATTGCTGCCTGGATGTCTCACCACCGTCTGAAACTGAACATGGCCCAAAGTGAGCTCCTTATCTTTCCCCCTAAACCCACCTCCCCCCTTTCTCCCTGCGCTACGTATGCCTTGTAACGCCATCTATTTCTGTGGATAACACTACTTTCCTCCCCGTTTCCTCAGCTCACAACTTCGGAGTCATCTTTGACTCTACTCTCTCTTTCTCTGCACACATCCAGCAGATAGCCAAAACCTGTCACTTCTTTCCCCAATTTTTTTTTTAGTGCTGTCAAGTCAGTGCTGACTCCTAGCAACCCAGCTGCCCCTGGGTTTTCTTGGCAAGGTATGACTGGAAGTAGATTGCCAGGCCTTTTCTTCTGAGGCAATGGAGGGTAAAGTGATTTGCCCAAGGTCACAAGGAGTGACAGTGGGAATCAAACCCTTGATCTTCCGGGTATTAAGCAGTAACTCTAACCACTAGACTACTCCTCCACTCTATAACATCTTTCTGTATAACATCAACAAAATTCATCCCTTCCTTTCTCTACACACTAACTACTAAGACCCTCATCCACTCACTAGTCACCTCCTGCCTTGACTACTGTAACCTATTCCTCACTGGTCTCCCTCTGAATCATCTTTCTCCCCTTCAATCTGTTCAAAACTCAGCTGCATGGCTTATCTTCCGCTAGTGTTGCTATGCTCATGTACAGGGGTGGCCCAAGGGGGGTGAGGAGCCATGTGCAGAGACTCATTGCAGGGCCTCATTTGTATAAGGGGGCTCATTTGCATAAATATTTGCATAATGTTAACATGCACTAACCTTTAGTAAACATGCCTCTTAATGAGTGTCTGGATAAAGAAAGACTACCAGATTTCTACATTACTATACTCCAGTGCTAACCGCCAGGCACATTAGAAAGTACTATAAATACTGCCCATTTAGAACCCATAGCAAACCCGCTGTATCCTAACAGCACTACCAGGACTCACAAAGCAGCAAACCCTACCTATCAAAAGGCAACACTGCAGATATTAAACCAATACATCTGCTACTGGAGAAAGAGAACAAGTGGCACTGTCAAATCGAAACTACATGAACAGAATACTGCAGCTCGGTTACACATGCAGAACACAGACCATCACCAAACAAAGAAGAAGGAATCACAATTTAGAAATAGGAAGACAATAATTAAACTGGGAACCCCAAAAGCCAAACTTTGAATGTATCACAACACTGCAGAAATAAAACTATAAATTAATTTCCACTTGTACTAAACAAAAACACAAAGACGTTAGCGATGCACATTTCCCAGAGTTGACATATTCCAGTTAATAAATTCAAAATAAAAAAAGTATTTTTCTACCTTTTGTTGTTTGGGCATTTTATTTTTCAGTTGCAATTGCTCCAGTCACTTTCTTCTGGTTTCTTTGTGTCTTCTGCTAACTCTCCATTGTCTGCCATCCATTTGTCCTTTCTTTTCTCTTCTAATTTTTTCCATTCTCTCTCTACATCTGCATTAACATACTGATCTTCCCCTTTTGCTCTTTCCTCCATTTCTTTCTTTATTCCTTTTTCATCCACTCAAATTTCACCCTTCATCCTCAATCCTCGCTTCCTCTCCCAATACCCGGCCAATTGTAGATTTTTCTTCCCTCCCACACAAAATATCTTTCCATCCTCACTCCCCTAGCCCCATCCCCTACTTGTCCTCCCCCAACATCAGCTCCCTTCTAGTTCCAGCCTCACCCAGCATCCACTCTCTTCTAGTCCCTTTCTCCCATGTCCCTGCATTAGTCCATTTCCAGTGCTATCCTAGCCTCTCATCAACCAATTTCCATTCCAAGCCCCCTCATCAGCCCATTTCCAATCCTAGCCCCCCCCGCATCACCTATTTCCAGTCCTAGCCCCCTTCCCCCTCCAAGAGCCCTGCACCTTTAGAGAGAGACGAATATGCCCCGGCTCACCTCTGTACACCCGCCGAAGTGGAGAGCACCGTTTTTCTTCACTTCGGCAGCTGTGTTCTAGTGTAGACCGCTGGTGCGCTGAGTGCTAGGAAACAGAAAATGCCCTTTAACCTTCAGAGTGCCAGCAGCCTATACTAGAACACAAATGCTGAAGTGAAAAAAAATGGCGCTCTTCACTTTGGCAGCTGTACAGAGGTGAGCTGGGGCCTCAGGCCTCCCCGGCTCCCTCTGAAGCTGGCCCTGCCGGGAGCCGAACAGAATGTGCAGGATGTTGTTGGCGCGGGACCCTGTACGAACAACATTCTTGCACAATAGATGGGCCGGCCCAGCTTATGTAACCCCTCTTCTTAAGTCACTTCACTGGCTCCCTATGCATTTCAACATCCAGTTCAAACTTCTCCTATTGACCTACAACTGCATTCATTCTGTGGTTCCTCGCTACCTTTCCTCTCTTATCTCACTCTACACTTCTCCTCGGGAACTCCGCTCTTCTGGCAGATCCCTCTTATCTGTGCCCTTCTCTGCCACTGCCAGGCTTCATCCATTCCACCTCGCTGCTCCATATGCCTGGAACAAACTACCTGAGTTGGTGCGTCAGGCTCCTTCTCTGGTCCTATTCATTTCCAGGCTGAAGACCCATCTCTTTGAGGCTACTTTTAGATCCAGATGCTCCTCATTCTCTTGCCCACTACTCATGTGTATCTTGGCATATTCTAGTCCCCCGTTTTGTGATGTTTTTTCATCTTGATCAGACTGTAAGCTCCAATGAGTAGGAACTGTGTCTTACATCTATAGGTACAGCGCTGCATATGCCTTGTAATGCCATATAAATGATTAGTAGTAGTAATGTTAAACAAAGTATACCACATCCTTAGATTCAGAGAGAAAGGGCCTGATAATTCAACTTGTCACGCCCATAGCCCCTTACATGTGTATGGAGGGGCGTGCTTGTTAGATAGAGTTCCCCAATTAAGCCATGTCCCAGACTGGCTATCTTGCAAAGGATTATGGTACTGGTAGTCCAGTCATGCGGTGCTTGCCTTTGAGGTAAATGAAGACAATGTAGTTGGCTCGAGTGTAAGGCAGTGACAGAATATTTATTTATGAGGTAAATCCAAATGCACACAGATTCTACTTGGTAACACCTTAGGATGTATTTTCCAGGATTTTATATTCAAAACAATAATACAACTGAAAGGCAAAGCAAGTAGCTTGTAAAGTCCATTAACAACAAAAAGTCTTTCTCAGTCACTGCTGGCAAACCTACTCAGCAGGGCTGGAGTAAAGGAAACCAAAAAAAGTAAAAGCTTCTTCCCATAAACAGCTTTCCTTTTCTCATTCAAAGCACTTTTGTATCCAACGTGTGCATAGCCTGAGCTGTGTGCTGCTCTGATACCAGCTGGCTAACAAGCTTCAATCAACAGCTCTTTTCCTTCTCTGCACAAGTATTTACACAAACTTCTAGTGCCAGTTACTAGAACGTTTCCTTTTTATGTTTGATCCCCCTTTCAGGATTTCTCTGTGCTAGCAACCTTGCATAAAGAACAGTCCATGAGATTATCGTCCTCCTCTGTAATTATAGCTGGTTCTTCTGTTTGCATAGGTTCTATATCAGGAGCTGGATCAGAGGGCTTTACTAACTGACCTTCACCAGGACAGGAACTGTGTCTAAACACTTTGCCTTGCTTTAGGTTAGACAAACGCTCATAGTTCATATCTGGGTTAAAGCTGGCATTAGGCTGTCCTCTCAAATATTCTGGCCAGTATGCATTGGAGCTTTTATAACCTGTCCTCCAGTCTATATTCCTGGACCTCAGGGCATCTGCTCCATACCTCTTCTTAGGGTTCCCAGCTGAAGTTCTCCAAGCCTTTGGATTTCCCCAATCCCTTGAAGCTGGCTTCTCCCAGGAATCTCTCCAAGAACATGAATCCCTCAGAGCTCCTCTCTCCTTGCTCTCACGCTTGCCTTCAAGCCTCCTCTCAGGATTGCCTCCTCGCTCTCCTTGTCTTCCAGGCTTAAGCTTCCCTCGTCTGCTCTCTGCATATTCTGTTCTAGTTTTAAAGTTCCCAGTTTCCAACCCCTCCTTTTCAGTCCCCAGGTGTTGGTGGTCAAACTCCCTCCTGGCAGCTGAGTAATTAGGAGTGACGTAAGGGTTTCTCAATCTGGGCTTATACTCCTGCACCTCATCTCCACTAGAGGCTCTCTGCAGGCCACTGCATCCTGGAATAACCTGTCTTTTAGGTAAATATGCAGTTTTACTCCTGTGACCTGCCAAAACAGGTCCCTTGATTAGGGTAAATTCCCTTCCTTTGACACTATTCTCTGGGCAGCTTTCTCATCACAAACATAAATGCTGCCTTTGATATTGTCAATCACAAAATTCTATTGTGCAAAGTAGTGGAGGCAGGTATCTCAGCGAATGTTTTTAAATGGTTCCAATTCTACCTTTCAGTTCAAACTTTCAGAATAAAAATCTATGATTAGGTCTCTGCCAAGCTCCCTTTGCATTATGGTATCCCCTAGGGCTCCATCCTAGCCCCACCCTGTTTACCACAGTCATGGCCCCCTCTGGCTATCTTGATTCAAGGGCTCTGATTCCTATTGTTTTTGCTGATGATATACACTTACTGATCACATATGATTACTAGGATGCCGAGTTCCATGCCAAATATAATATGTTAAATATAGGAAGGTGGGTTAAATACAAAAACGTGAAGCCATTGGCTCTCTAGAGGCACTGTATCACCATCTTGTAAAACCCGTGTTGATGGTATACTAGTCCCTTGAAGAGTCTGTCTGCTCCATGGGTATCTCTTTGGAGACTTCTCTTTTCTCCAGGACCAAGCAGGAAGTCAGTCCTCACATATGGGTGACGTCGGCGCCGACGGAGCCCTCGCGGAGCAATTTTCCCCAGCTTTCACAGAAAGCCTTTGGGAATTGCAGCGCGCATGCGCGGTCGCCTTCCCGCCCAAGGGTGCCATCTTAGCCAGTCTTCTTTTTTCCGCGGAGCCCTACAGACGTACCCGTCGTGTCCCCGCTAAAAAAGTTGATTTTCGTGAGTTTTCTCGTTTTTCAATTCGGTTCGACGCCGGTCGTTTTCCTGCCCGGACTCGCGACGCCGTTGCGAGTCCTTCTCTTATTTTTCGGTTTTTCTGATTTTTGGTCAGTTTCGTTTTCGGTTTTTTCGCTGGCAGCCCGGTCCTTTGACCTTGCAGGGGCCCTTTTTCCCCCGATGGCTGCCAGTGGTTTCAAGCGGTGTGGTCAGTGTGACAGAAATATGTCACTCACTGACACACACGATAATTGCCTCCGCTGCCTGGGCCCGGATCATGAAGAAATGATCTGTGGAGCCTGTGGCAAAATGTCCTCCAAAGCGTTGAGGAGTCGGCGGCATCAGCGGGATAGAATCTTCGCTGATCCCAGCCGTACCCGGACCTCGTCGGAGGCCTCGGCATCCAGAGGCTCCAGCTCTGACCATCGCCGAAGCTCCTCCGACAGGGGTTCTCTCTCCGGAGACCATCGACGGAAGACAAAACCCGCGAGGGCGGCGTCGGTGGACGCTCCTGGCTCCGCAAGGGCCAGGTCGCATAGCCCCGACAGCCGTCCCGGGTCTTTGGAGAAGGAGCACCTCCCGAAGCGACCTCGCCTGGAGTCGGAGTTGCCTGCTCGGGTAAGTCCTGTGGTCCTTCTGGACTCGCTTCCGAGAGGCCCGACGCTGTCGGGGCCCGAGTCGGGGGCTGCTGGGTCACCTGAGGTCGGACTCAGGTTGACGGCCTTGGAGAGCAGACTATCTGCCTTCATGGACCAGCAGCGGGCACTGATCGCTAGCCTCGCTGGCGCCGCTGCCCCGACCGCCGGGACGTCGACGTCTAAGTCGACCCCGGAGACCGAGCCGATCCTCGAGTCCATGCGAACTCGAGTCGATCCTCGGTCGAGGTCACCCTCGGCCTCCCGTTCGGGACCGAGGTCGTCGCCGCCGCCGACTCCCTCGGCGTCGGGGCGGCCGACGCCTCCGCCTGCTCGAGCCGACCCCACTGATTCCTCCTCGGAGTCGGTCTGGGAGTCTGAAGAGGAGGAGTCACCTGATTCCTTTCGGACTCGGTGTGTCCCCTCGGACTCACCTGAGTCCGAACCTCGGAAACAGTCCCCTCCGGAGGATGCCCGGTTCTCGGACTTCGTCAGGGATATGGCCAAGGCTTTGGCCTTCCCTGCGGATCCCGAGGAGGAGCCTCGAGCCGAAGAGCTCGACGCCCTTCAGTACGACTCTCCCGCCCGGGAGCACTTTACTGTCCCGGTGCCTCCCATGCTGGAACGACTACTCTTCCGCATGTGGGAGAGTCCGGCCTCGTCGCCGGTATTGAGCAAGCGGGTCGATTCCATCTATCGAGTCCGCAAGAGTCCTGGCTTCCAAAAAGCACAGCTGCCACACCATTCCATGGTAGTGGAATCGGCCATGCATAGGCTTAAGAGCCAGAAAATGCACTCCTCGGTGCCTCCTGGCAGGGAGGCCCGTAACCTGGATGGCCTTGGTAAGAAGTGTTTCCAGGGCTCTATGCTGGCTTGTCGTGTCCAGACCTACCAGCTATACATGGGCATGTATCTCCGAGACCTGGCTAAAGAGCTAGCCGGATTCTCCGCTGGACTGTCCGAGGAACCTTTGTGGAGGTTCCTAGCCTTAACAACTGGTATTCGGGAATGCTCCAAATTCATGTCCCGAGCAGCCTATGATGGCTTTGAAGCATCGGCTCGTGTGGCCGCAGCTGGCATCGGTGCCCGCCGACAGGCTTGGCTTCAGTCGTCTGACCTTGAACCTTGGGTGCAGGACAAGTTGGTCGATGTCCCCTGCAGAGGTGAGAACCTCTTTGGCAAGCCCATGGCTGAAAAGGCTGCACAAATCGAGACGGAGACTCTCACCAGGACCAGGCTTTCTAGGAAGACCTCCGCCCCTTCCCAGAAAAAGAAGGGCTCGGGAAAGAAGTCCTTTTACCCGAGAAAGGCGGCTGCCTATAAACACTACCCCCAATATCAGGCCCCTCCAGCTCCCCAACAGGGTCAGCAGGCCAAGGGACGGGGTAACGGGTCCCGTAGGCAGCAAGCCCCCAAGCCTGCACCACCAGCCCCTGCTCAGCAGGGTGGGGGTTTTTGACTTCCTCAGCATAGCCTCTCCCCCTCAGCTGGTTCCTCCCAGCACCGGAGGCCGGCTGGTTCACTTCGCCCACAGGTGGTCCAACATCACTTCAGATGCCTGGGTGCTTCAAGTCGTGCGAGAAGGATATCTTCTCCAGTTCCATCAGGTCCCTCCCTCTTATTTTCCGGGAGAACCTCCTCGACTCCCTCTGCACAGGGACTTACTCCTTCAGGAGTTAGCAAGTCTTCTTCAGGACCAGGCTGTGGAACCGGTGCCCCACCACCTGAGAGGTCAAGGCTTTTATTCCAGGTATTTCCTAATACCAAAAAGGACAGGAGGCCTCAGACCCATCCTGGACTTGCGCAACCTCAACAAGTTCCTTGTGCGGGAAAAGTTCAAGATGCTTACCCTTGGAATCCTTCTGCCCTACCTCCAGCAGGGAGATTGGCTATGCTCCTTGGATCTAAAGGATGCCTACACGCACATCCTCATCCACCCAAGCCACCGCCAATACCTAAGGTTTGTGGTGGCAGGAAATCACTACCAGTACAGAGTACTGCACTTTGGCCTATCCTCCGCACCGCGAGTCTTCACAAAATGTCTCGCGGTGGTGGCGGCCTATCTCAGGCTTCACGGCCTCTATGTCTTTCCGTACCTCGACGACTGGCTCATCAGAGCGTCGTCCTCTCCGGCAGTCGCCAATGCCACACACCGCACGGTGACTCTTCTGCAGTACTTGGGCTTTGTCATAAACTTCGCAAAGTCCACTTTGCTCCCCTCACAGGATCTCGAGTTCATCGGCGCAAGACTGCACACTCCTCAGGCTCGAGCTTTCCTGCCTCTCGACAGGGCTCAACGGCTCATGGACCTAGCCGGCCGTTTTCGCAGCCAGTCCCTGGTCTCCGCCAGGCGCTTCCTGAGACTACTCGGCCATATGGCTTCCACCGTCCACGTGACCCCCAATGCTCGCCTGAATATGCGGCCGGCTCAATGGTGCCTTCGCAAGCAGTGGCAACAAGCCACCGGCGGACTAGCCGACTTAGTGCGCCTCTCCAGACCGCTGGCCTCTTCCCTACAGTGGTGGCTTCATCGGCCGAACCTGGTACTTGGAATGCCGTTTCAGTCGCCTCAGCCGGCTCAAGTGCTGACGACCGATGCTTCCCTCCTGGGTTGGGGAGCTCATTGCCAGGGGGCATGTACTGAAGGTCTCTGGACCGCGTGGGAGTCTGCTCAACAGATCAACTTCCTGGAGCTCAGAGCTATTCGTCTGGCGCTCAAGGCTTTCTCCCACCTGACTTCTCACCAGTCCGTCCTTGTCCAGATGGACAATCAGGTTGCCATGTTCTACGTGAACAAGCAGGGCGGCACGGGCTCCTTCCTTCTCTGCCGAGAAGCTCAGAAGCTCTGCTCTTGGGCCGTCAGTCACGGCATTCTTCTCAAGGCAGTTTATCTCCCAGGCCAAGAAAATTGCCTGGCGGACAAACTCAGCAGGATACTCCAGCCGCACGAGTGGCGTCTGGATCCCTTGGTAGTTCAGAAACTCTTTCTGAAGTGGGGCCTCCCCACGATGGATCTCTTTGCCAGTCCTCTCAACCGGCAACTTCCTCGCTTCTGCTCACGTCAGCCACATCCCCTTCGGGTAGCGGCAGATGCTTTTCTGCTCTCATGGTCGGAAAGCCTTCTCTATGCTTTTCCTCCCATCCCGCTAGTCTCCCGAACTCTGTTCAAGGCTCTCCGGGACAAAGCGTCCATGATCCTGGTGGCTCCTCGCTGGCCCAGACAGCCGTGGTTCCCACTCCTGTTACAATTAGCGGCGGAGGATCCGTTCCCTCTGGGGTTTCAACCGGATCTCCTAACACAGGATCAGGGGTCTCTGCTACACCCCAACCTCAGATCTCTCAACCTAATGGCCTGGCGGCTGAAAGGGTAGTCCTTGCTCCCCTTCTCCTGCCAGCAGAGGTGGAAGAGGTCGTCCTAGCTTCTCGGCGACCTTCTACCCGCAAATGCTACGCCCTTAAATGGCGTCGCTTTTCCGTTTGGTGTGTACAGCAGTCTCAGGATCCCTTCTCCTGCTCGGTGTCGGTGATCTTGCAGTACCTGCTCTACCTCTCTAATCTGGGACTTAAGTCCAACTCCGTCAAAGTCCACCTCAGTGCTCTTTCAGCACACCATGTGCCGGTGGACGGCAGACCTCTTTCCAGCGACCCTCTCGTAGCACGGTTTCTCCGAGGTCTCCTACTTAAACCACCTCTGCGCCCGCCAGCACCTGACTGGGATCTGAATGTGGTTTTACAGCGGATCACCTGTCCGCCTTTTGAACCGATGGCTACCTGTTCTCTGCGTTTTCTTTCGTGGAAAACCTTATTCCTGATAGCTCTCACTTCCGCTATACGCGTAAGTGAATTGCAGGCCCTCGTGTCTGATCCTCCCTTCACTCGGTTCTACAAAAATAGGGTAGTCCTACGGACTCACCCAAAATTTCTTCCAAAAGTTGTCTCCCCTTTTCACATCAATCAGGAGGTGGTACTTCCAACCTTCTTTCCCAGGCCTCACTCCAGCCGAGCTGAACGAGTCCTGCATACCCTGGACTGTAGAAGAGCATTGAACTTCTACCTTGACCGTACGCGGGAGCACCGTAAAGCTGCTCAGCTTTTTGTGTCTTTTGACCCCAATAAATTGGGGCTCCCGGTCTCCAAGCGTACTCTGTCCATCTGGGTTGCTGACTGTATCGCTTGGGCTTATGGGGCAGCCGGACTCTCCTTAGAAAGTCGAGTCACGGCTCATTGTGTTCGGGCAAAGGCTACGTCAGTGGCTTACCTCCGCTCTGTTCCGCTGGCAGACATCTGCCGGGCCGCTACTTGGTCTTCGAGCCAGACTTTTGCGGTCCATTACTGTCTCGAGAGGGAGTCCCGCAGGGACAGTGCTTTCGGACAGGCAGTCCTCCGAAATCTCTTCGAGGTTTGAGCAACTCCTACCCTCCATCCCGGATGGGGGCTACCGGTGGGTAATAATTCAGCGACGATTCCTTCCTTCTGTACTGCTGAGCTAGAGGGAGCTCATTTTTGTGCTTAGGGTCTCCGGTAGCCTTAAGCTTGGGAGTCCCATATGTGAGGACTGACTTCCTGCTTGGTCCTGGAGAAAGCGTAGTTACTCACCTGTAACAGGTGTTCTCCAGGAGCAGCAGGAATCAGTCCTCACAACCCTCCCTCCTCCCCGTGGAGTTGCAATCATCTGCTTAAGTTTTTTTGCAAATTTTTATGCTGTCTTTTAGCTATGTCATCAGACTGGCTAAGATGGCACCCTTGGGCGGGAAGGCGACCGCGCATGCGCGCTGCAATTCCCAAAGGCTTTCTGTGAAAGTTGGGGAAAATTGCTCCGCGAGGGCTCCGTCGGCGCCGACGTCACCCATATGTGAGGACTGATTCCTGCTGCTCCTGGAGAACATCTGTTACAGGTGAGTAACTACGCTTCCTCTTCTCTCCAGATGTCAAATGTGATAAAAAAAAATCATTTTATGCACTCAGGATAATTACATCAGTTGGATCTTTTCTTGACACCAAGGAACTCAAAATTCTACTATACGCTTTATTTTTAACTCAAATATACTATCGCAACACCCTCTTGGTTGATGTCCCTTTTTACAGTCTGAAGTGTTTCCAACTTATTCAGAATACTGAACTTAAACTACCACGCCTCTCCCCTACTGTTTGATCAGTGCTGACTTCCCATGACTTGCAAATTTAAATGATTAATTCTAGCCCATAGGGGCTTCTACATAGGTCTACCACTCTATATGAATTCCTCAGTTATCCCTTTACTGTCCTTCTCGATCTTTGAAGTCATCTCAGGCCAACCTGCTCGCTATTCCTCCTCTCTCCAAGGTGAGATCTGAAGCTACCTGAAGAGCTGCACTCTGTCCCCGTAACATGTTATTGTTTTCTGGTTGATATTCTTGTGCAATGCTCCCCCCTTCTGTTTCTTGCTACGGTTGTCTTATTATTGTTTAAACTTTGCCTGTAGAGATAATGTTTTACTACTGTTTCATTTTGCATATCTTCTGTTACCTTTGTATGTTAGGAATCACAATGATGATTTTGATTGAATAGCGGTATATCAAATTCCAGTAAAGATAAAGACGGCGACTTGTCTGGAAGGCCTTCTGACTGTGTATATGTTGGAGGTTTGTGAACCTCTGTGTCTTAATTGGAAGTAAAGAAACACATCGGGACCCTCAAAATGGTACAAGGATTGGTTTCATATACTAGAGATGCAAAGTGAGATATCCCCATCAGTAAGGCCTTTAAAAATGTGTTTCCTCCCCATGGAAAAGAACCTTTCAGCCTTTCTCAGGTCTTTGTAGGCTTTCAGACTACACTAGTATCTAATACTTTCTGGTGACTTCTTTGCTCCATCATGATTCAATAGATCAGCTCTTCTGGTTCAGGTCAACAGAGATTCTTCCACAATTTTAAAATTTATGTTTGAAAAATTAGGGGACCATGCTGTATCAGCAACTTCACAACTCTGCCTCTGCATGCACACTGACAGAACCCCTAAGAACATAAGATATGCCATACTGGGTCAGACCAAAAGGTCCTTCAAGTCCAGTATTCTGTTTCTGACAGTGGTCAATCCAGGTCACAGGTACCTGTCAGATTCCCAAAAGGTAGACAAATCTCTACTGGCTTTTTTTCATCACAATCAGAGGCTGGTCTTGAATTAGTGAGCTTTGGGTTGGAAGGTGGACATCTTGCCAGCTGAGCCAGCCTCCATAACTCCTGACCCTCCAATCCTTTCCCAATGGCCAGCCTCCATAACTCCTGACCCTCCAATCCTTTCCCAATCAACTTCAGGTCTCCTGTTCCTAGAAATGTGTAGCATGTATCCAGGTAAATCAGAGACTGACATTACTTATTTATTTACAATTTTTTATATACCATTTCTCTCAACTTCGGATTGCGGGATAAACACAGTGAATCCCTAAAGGGCAAGAGGATGGTAACCAAGAATAGAACATCTCAAATCAAAACAGAAGTAAAATGACTGTTTTGCTTCTCCTTAGAAATTGGGGGGAAAGTAACACCACGGCGAATGGCTGGAGTTGCATGTTCAAGCACATGTACGGCAAGGGCATGCCCCCAATGCGCTGCTGAGGTGAACAAGGTACCAAATTTGAAGTCTAGGTAGCCAAGGGTCATTCTACCACTTTCCCACTGAGTGAGGGTGGGGCCTTTGTGCCCAATGCAAACTGGAGTGGAGAGAGGTTGTGCCAATAACAGCACACATGTCTGGATGAGGCCTTATTACCCATGAAGTAATACTGGGCAGACTAGATGGACTGGTTGGTCTTTATCTGCCATCATCCACTATTAAATCAAATGTAAATACTCTATTATAACCAATGTCAATGTACTGATAGAAACTCTAGGGATATCGCTGATGTATTAAACTGCTGTTTCCTACACTTGATGTATTCCCCTTAAAGTAGTCTCAGACTTGGATAGCACTTTCAACCACAATCACTGTGGAAAACAAATTGTGCTCCGTTTGCATCAACGACTACTATGAAATTGTGTTTCTTCTTTTTTATATATATATTTTTTTCTTCGTGTTTCTAAACAGCAAAAATCTTATGCAATAATATCACCCAGACATCTCTACTTCGTATTACTTAAAATGTTAAAAGTTCAAGCTTATCTGAGCTCCGTTGATGTTTCATGTTGCTCCCAACCACTGTTTAAAGATCTCCCAACGCCTTCCTATGGCGCCTGCATTAGCGTTTCTCTCCTTAGGGGAGGTTCATCAGGAGAATTTTCTGTTGCTGCCCACGTCTTTCTGTCCGTCAGAGTAATGAAAAAACGTCGCGCCACTATGTCACAATGTTAAAAATCACATAACAGAGACATTAATCAAGAAAACTAGTAGAAAATAGCCATGCTTTACATAATTCACAAAATGGGACAAAGTCTGTTTCAGATTTTAAAACCAACAGAAGCATATTCCAATAATGTGGGTCACACAGGATAATGCTGCCTTTGTAGTCTCAACCAATTTAACATTCCCTGGATATACAAAGACATTTCCATGAGGAGTTCAATGAGCACACCGGCTCAAATCTCTGAATACATGGACTCAGATAAGACAGAGCACAGCCCTGAAAATGTTTAAAAGTCATAAGCAAAATTTTAAACTCTATTCTCTGGGCTACCAGAAGGCAAAGTAACATCTTTAAAACTGGGTAATATGATCATATTTTGTTGCTCCTGTCATCAGACGGGCCCGCGTATTTTGAAATGAATGAAGTCTCAAGAGCTAATGTTTCAGATAGTCAATCAGAAGCGAATTAAAAATATAATCTGATCTAGATGTTATAAGCCTGTGAATCTGCATAACCAAGTCACTTTTAGGAATGTAAGGTTGAAAATTTGTATATTCCACAAGTGGAAAAAGCAAAATCTGACTATGTTATTCACATGGGCAAAAAACATCAGTGGTGCATCAATTAAAACCTAGATACTTTTGGTATTAAAACTGATTTTTGTAAGTGCACCTCGGGATCAGATGCTGAGGTGGAAGGATGACATAGCCATAACCAATGCTCCCACGAGGCTGCATGGGAGTCCTCCGCCCACACGGCTGCCAGTAGGAGGAGGTCCTGAGACATCACACCTCCCCCTACCAGCTGTAGCATGGGCCGAATACGCATGCATAGCTTTGTGGGGACGCTGGCTATAACAGTTCCGATTTTGAACTATTCAAATAAAGCAAATCACTCAACCAAGTAACAATATCACATAAACCAGCATTCAACCTTTCCAAATGTACTTGTCAGTCCTTCCCCAACTCACATCACAGATTTCACGCTGACCTTGACTATATCTTGGCTCAGCAATTGCAGATACAAATGAAACAATATAGGGGACAGAAGATTCTGTGTCAGTCGTTGCTCTCTGTCATGGCAGCTATCAGCTCTCCCACACAGCTCGTTGTTGGGCTTCTATTTGCTCCTTCCTGCCAATTCCAACCCCTCCTACAGTCTCAGTTGCACTCCCTTTCCTTCCTTTGAAGTCCACTCCATCCACCTTTTCACTCCACTACCTCTTTGGGTAGCTGTTATTTATCAACCTCCTGACTAGTCCACCTCTACCTTTCTCACTGACTTTGACTTGTGGCTTTCCTTCTTTCTGGATTCCTCTTCTGCCACTTTTATTCTCAGGGATTTTAACATTCATGTTAATAACCCCTCTGATCCTTATGCTTTAAAGCTCCTTTCCCTTACCTCCTCATTCGACCTCCAGCTTTGTAATACTGCTGCCACTCACCAGCACGGCCACTGCTTCGACCTTGTATTCTTCTCTAATTGCTTATAATTGCTTATAGTTGCTTATAATTGCTTATAGTTTGAGTTAATATGTATTTAGTTCCCCTGGTTTCCTTCCCATGTTCAATTTCCTGTTCTTTGTAAACTCAATGTTGTTTGTATACATTGTAGTATGCTTGTTTGATGTACACCGCGCTGATTTTAATAGCGCGGTATAGAAGCAAATGTTAAATAAATAAATAAATAAATAAATACCCTCAAACCTCTGTACTTTATCGGACCATCACCTGCTAAGCTTCACTGTTCATCACCTGCCGCCTCAACCTCACCCTGTCTCCTCCCACCTTTCTTCATGCTATTGACCCTTTGGCTCTCTCCTCCACTGTCACATCACCTCTTTCCTCCACTATGTCATCTCGGTCTGTTTATGAGGAAGTAGCTTCCTATAACGCTGCACTCTCCTCCACTCTGGATGCTCTTGCTCCGCCCAGGCAACGTCCTGTAAGGCGTACTATACCCCAGCCCTGGCTGTCTTACACTACTCGCTATCTATGTTCCTGTGCCCGTTCAGATGAGCATGCTTGGCTCAAATACCACTCCCTTGCGGACTTTCTACACTTTAAATTCATGCTTGTCTCTTTCTAGTCAGCCATAGCACGCACTAAACAAGACTATTATGTCCATTTGACCAACTCTCTTGCATCTGACCCTCGCCAGCTCTTTAAGGGCTCTGTACTATCCTGGTTCTCTTCTTATCTTTCCCATCGCTCTTTCATCATTGTTCTGGTGGATCCTCCTCTGCTGCTATCCCACTCTCAGTTGGTATACCCCAAGGATCTGTCTTGGGTCCTCTCCTTTTTTCTCTCCATACCTAGTCCCTCGGTGCACTCATCTCTTCCCATGGCTTTCAGTACCATCTTTATGCTGATGACTCACAGATCTACCTCTCTACATCTGAAATCTCTCCGGCAATCCAGGCCTGGATATCTGCTTGCCTTTCTGACATTGCTGCTTGGATATCTCACCGCCACTTGAAACTGAACATGGCCAAAACTGAGCTTCTAATTTTTCCCCCTAAAACCTCCTCTCCCCTTTCTCCTTTCTCATTCTCTATGGATAACTCTCTACTCCTCCCTGTTTTTTTGGCTTGCAACCTTGGAGTCGTCTGACTCCTTTCTTCTCCATCTCCACACACATCCATCTGATAGCTAAAAGCAGCCGTTTCTTTCTGTATAACATCAACAAAACCCACTCATTCCTTTCTGAACACACTACTAAGACACTTATCCACTCTTTAGTCACCTCCTGTCTTGACTCTGTAACCTACTCCTTGCTGGTCTTCATCTGAATCATCTCTCTCCCCTTCAATCTATTCAACACTCTGCTGCACAGCTAATCTTCCACCAGCCTCGTCATGCTTATATTACCCCTCTTCTCAAGTCACTTCATTGGCTCCCTATCCGTTTCCGCATCCAGTTCAAACTTCCCCTGCTGATCTGTAAGTACATTCACTCTGTAGCTCCTCACTACCTTTCCTCTCTTATCTCTCCCTACATCCCTCCTTGGGAACTCCGCTTTTCTGGCAAATTGCTTCTATCTGTGCCCTTCTCTTCTACTGCTAACGCCAGACTTTGCTTCTTTCACACCTTGCTGCTCCTTATGCCTGGAGCAAACTACCCGAGTCTGTATGTCAGGCGCCTCTCTGGCTCTTATCAAATCCAGGCTCAAAATTCACTTCTTTGTTGCTGCTTTCAAATCTTGACTCACTTGATCTCCTTCGTGTTTCCTTACCATTCCCCCTAGATGTATCCCTGTCTACACCTACTGTGTTGTCTGTCTTGACTAGATTGTAAGCTCTGATGAGCAGGGACTGTCTCTTACAGCTGTCTATGCAGCGCTGCGTACATCTTGTAGCGCTATACAAATGCTCAGTAATAGTAGTAGTAGTACTACAGTCAAACCTCGGTTTTCATGATTAATCCGTTCGAAAAAGTCTGACTAAAACCGAAACGTATGAAAACTGAAGCAATATTTACCATAAGAAATAATGTAAATCCAATTAATCCGTTCCAGACACCCAAAAATATTCACAAAAAATACATTTTATAGAGAATAACTATATTTTTATATACAGAAAACAATGAGAAATAAATATAAATGACTAATGAAATGGATAAATGAACATTTAACATCACTGAAAGCAAGCTAAGACAGTACTGTACAGTACAGTATGTTAGCATCTGGCCTTAGCCACCCCTGACAAGCTGCTCTGCCCAGCTCTCTTCGGAATCACATTGGATTCAGCCCATTAAAATACCTTTACTTTATCTGCTCAATGCTTCAGAATGGCAGAAAATCTTAATGATATAGCTTCAGACGTACCCTGCAAGAGAAAGAACTGCCTCCCACATTCATGCAACATCTCCTGCTTACGTTGACAGCTTTTCTTCCCTGCTACCTCTGAGCCTGAGGGGGCGCTCCAGAGAATGGGCAGGCGGTGGACGAGATCGGGGCCTTCCTCTCTGCGCAATCCTTGCCTAACTCTGACCAGGCTCGAGGATGTGTTTCATTTACGTGCTCAGCTGGCTTTCGCTTCTCATCACGCTGGCGATCGGTGAGTCCAGGGGGCAGTGCTGCCGGGACCGGGCGGGCGTTCTGGCAGTGTATACAGACCGGTGTGCAGCGCGAGGGTGTATGTATTTACAGTACTGTACTTTACGAAAACCGAGGCGATGTACGAGAACCGGGACAAAATCTCAGTCAAAAAAGACGTTGAAAACCGAAGCGATGTATGAGAACCGAGACAAAATCTCAGTCAAAAAAGACGTTGAAAACCGAAGCGTATGAAAACCGGGGCAAATGAAAACCGAGGTTTGACTGTACTACTATCCCCATCTGGCTCGAGGTTCAAAATGGTGCTGTTGACCCCTAGTGGTAGACTCATAGTTCTGTTTCTTTTGGCACCGCATGGTTCTCACCGAGTTGGAGCTGCATGGTACCTAAACGCCTGTGCTATTCAAATATTCCTATCCAGGCTAAAAAAGTGTCACCTTTCTTAAGTTGCTTTTCCATTTTAACCACTTCTCTGTAATACATTCTGCTATACTCTTCCTTGTCATGTATGTTTGTCTGGACTAGACTGTAAGCTCTAGGAAGCAGAGACTGTTTCTTTTGTATATGTTGGTACAGCGCCGCGTACACCTGGTAGCGCGTTCAAAAATCAGAAATAGTAGTAGTGTAGTTATTTATGCAAGATTGTGAAAAAAGCACAAGAGCTCTGGTACAGAGCTGTTCAAAATCACAGAAAGCCATGCAATGCCAAAAGAAGCCTTCAAAAGTTAGTCAAAAAACATATTAAGCTAGTCCAATAAAAAGGTATTACCTTATTTTCCTTTTCTATTTTTCTTTTTTGTTTGATGACCATTAAAGTGGATTAACACAGGTATCACACTACTTTATCCAAAAGAAAACAGGACAATTTGATTTACTTTAATCATCTGATGTACACGTTTCACAAAACAATATGGTTTATAAAATAAAATAATTAGACATAATAAAAGGTAGATCAGACAAATAATACAGTACAACTGACAAGACCATAAATATAAATCCAAACCACACATATTCATAAGGAGCGGTCGGAAGGCAGTGGTGACTGCAAGTCTTCAGAGGAGAAAAGGGCATTAAGAACTGAAGGGAGTGTGTGCTTGGAGAGGATAGGGGTAGGATGGTGGAGGCATGCTGGTGAGAGTTAAGTGAGGGTCAAGAGTGAATAATAGGGTGTATTAGGGAAATAATGTATGTGGGGAAGAGGAACAGTGGGATGGGGAGAAAGTATTGGCGTGAAAGAATGTTGGAAAAGAGTGCGCTGGTGGAAATAAGCCGAGGAAACAGTGTGTCAGGGAAGATGGGAAGAGAGCTAAGGGAGTAGAGATGGGTTGAGGCAGGAGAGATGGACTTAGTAAGAGAATGTGTGGGGATTACACTTTCTTTTAGTGAAAAACGTTATTTTCAATATGCTAGAGAAACTGGGCCGTTTGCATCATCAAATGGGGACCCTTCCAACATGGTGCTGTCTGCTTTGTCCAGCAATGATCCTATACTGCCTCTCTTTGTTTCAATTCTGTAAGAAAGAACTGGAAATGGTTACTCATCTTATAGTTGGCTGCAAAGTTCTGATGGCAGAAAATTTCTATATAGAAAGACCCAATAAAGCGGCACATCTCATCCATCATGGGAAGGGATACAACCCAAGATACTAAAAGAGCTCAGAGAGGTTCTTGCAGGGTCTTTAACCAATAGATTGCATGATCCAAGGCAACATGTTTTTACCAGGAGGAGATCATGCCAAACAAATTTGATTGAGTTCTTTGACTGGGTAACCAGAGAACTAGATCAAGGGCATGCGATGGGTGTGATATACATAGATTTCAGCAAAACCTTTGATACTGTTCTTCACAGGAGGCTTATCAATAAACTGAATAGCCTGGGGATAGGTCCCAAGGTGATGAACTGGATCAGAAAGTGGGTGACTGACAGATGACAGGTGGTGGCAGTAAACGGAACTCACTAGAGGAAAGTGCGTAGTGGCGTGCATCAGGGATCGGTCCTGGGGCTGATTCTGTTCAATGTATTTGTGAGTGATATTGTGGAAGAACCGAATGGAAAAGTCTATCTTTTTGCAGATGACATGAAAATTTGCAACAGATTGGACACTTCTGAGAGAGTGGACATGAGGAAAAATCGAAAAACAATGGAAGAATGGACTAATGCTTGGCAGTTAGGATTTAATACAAAGTGCAGAGTCATGCACTTGGGATGCAGAAATCCAAAGGAATCGCATGCGATAGGGGGAGAGAAGTTGGTGCACACAGAACAGGAGAGAAACCTTGGAGTGCTAGTGTCTGAGGATCTCAAGGTGGCGAAACAATGCAACAAGGCAGTAGCCAAAGCCAGAAGAATGCTGGGCTACATACAGAGGAATAACCAGCAGAAAGGAGGAGGTATTAATGCCCCTGTACAAGTCATTGGTGAGGCCTCACTTGGAATACTGTGTTCAGTTTTGGAGACCATATCTCACAAAGAATATAAAAAGACTTGAAACGGTTCAGAGAAAAGCAACCAAAATGATTTGGAGCCTGCACCAGAATACACATGAAAAGAGACTTGAAGACCTAAATATGTATACCTTAGAGGAGAGGAGGGACAGGGGAGATATGATACAGACTTTTAAATACTTAAAGGGTATCAATGAACAAACCTTTTCAAAGACGGGAAGCTGTAAAACTAGAAGGCATACAATGACGCTGCAAGGCGGTAAACAAACTTTTTCACTGAAAGGGTGGTGGATGCTGGAATGCCCTCTCAATGGAGGTGGAGGGGGCAAATACAGTGATGGAATTCAAAATGGCATGGGATAGACACAGTGGATCCCTTTATAGCAAGAGAATGAAATCAAAGAGAACTTAAATTCCTTTTATACTTCAATAAATAGAGGGGGCTGACCAGAACTGAGCAGCAGGTACAACCCTAAACAGAGGCATCAAGGGGGGTGACCTGCACAGAGCGGCAGTTAAAACTGCTTTAGCCACCTTATTGGGCAGACTAGATGGACCATACTGGTCTTTATCTGCCATCATATACTATCATAAACTTTAAACGCTACATCGCTGTACCAGAAAAGCACTGGAACCACAATCCTAAAAAAATTATGGAAAATGAAGAAATTATGGTCACCATTCTGACCGATAAAAAGCTGGATGCGAGGAAGCTGGACAGAGTGGTAACAGAGAAGAACACCAGAACGGCATTGATTATTGAAGTTTCAGTCCCAAGTGATTATTCTGTGAATCGCATTGAGATGGAGAAGAAGATCCTGAGGTACGAAGAAAGGCAGTCAGAGACCAAGAAAATGTTGCACAAAGATACAGAGATATTTAAAGTCATGTTGGACTTGATTAATAAGAATTTCCAATCACATCTTGACAAGTTGCAGTCTCTCTTTGGTAAAATTAAATATTATGGCGAGCGTTAGCAGTAAATATGAGAGACTAAAGTCATACTCCACATATCCTGGCTTAGGAACACAACCACTATACCATGAAGAGGGAGTGAGCAGTCTGCCCTTAAGATGTTGGTAGCCAGCCCCAGCTCCTCATACCATCCAGGGGAACCACAGGTTCCTGAGCATCAGAGGGAAAGGAGGGAGTCTCCAGCTCCAGCCTACACTTTGAACTCCACTCTGTCTGCACCCTCTCTGACTCAAGAAGAAGAGCCGCTCTGCCTGTGAGAGGACTAGGGAAGACTCTTACTGCAAGGGAAGAAGGAGAAAGGGTTCTACGACACCTTCTTCGCCACTCAGGCACGCCAGAACCAAGAGCAAGGCAGAATCGGGGATTTGCAACTACAAGAGCCACCAGCTCCAAGGAGAACAGGAATCACAAGAGGCTATCTGCAACCGGTGGCGCCAGAGCCAAGAGTGAAACGTGACAGTAATGGGGGCCTGCACCTGCACAGCTACCAACTCAAGGTACACTGTGAAAAGTATTAAAGGTTCCTACTATGTGTGAGCCACATGAAGTATTGAGAGTGAAGAAGCAGAGGAGGAGCTGGAATAACACTCCAGCAACAGGGAAAGAGTCTTAAGGGGTAATTTAGATAATACCTTGGAATGAAAAATAGAAGTAATTGATCCAGTGTAACATCATAAGATAAAAAGGAGTTATCTGCTTGTAACATAGTTTTATTTTTTATGTCCATGCCTTGCTATTGTAGTTCTTGTCTCAGTGATCCTGAAGTTTAAGTAAACCCTTGGTTAGGAACACAAAATCTAGAGTGGACAGGACTCCATTATTTGGATAAAGGGAAGAGGTATGAGTGGAGTTCAACAAACCCTGCAATTAAAACTCCAAGAGTAGAGAGTGAAAGCCTGCAACACTCTTGGAACCATGTACCCTGTCTGCCATACTGCATAAAAGGACCACAGTAGGGGCTACACACGGGCAGGGGTGTTACAGGGACAAAGGGAGAGTAAAAAAATCATTATAAATTTGAGGCCAAGGGCAAGTTCTAAGAAACATTTTCTTCACTGTTTGTTGCGTATGTTGAATTACTTTTTGGAAGATTCTTACTTACTGAGCCCATAGAAATCAATCAGTCACAGCCTACAGAAGCAGCAGCGGCATGGCATTTCCAGTAAGAACAGTGCACTACTGATCACAGTTGGCAGGATGACTGTGCTCATGAGGAGGCCTCATGTATGGAATGCCCTCACAGGAAGTGACCATAATCTAGCATATTTCAAGGGGCCCACTCCGCCATCAGCTTCTTTTCAAAGGTTTCTTGCTGGGTCTGCTCCACTTGGTGAGCTGCTTTTGGCTATCAGAAAATAATTTCTCAAGGGGCTTCCAAGAGCTCCTCCAATACATCACTGTGTCGTAGATGGACTATTAAGTCTAAGTCATTTACCGACTCTTGCCCTGTTCTAGTCTGCACAGAGGTAAGTCTTTAAGACAAATGTCAGATATGTAATTCCAGTTTGTTCAATGTAAACCGCCTTGATATCATGAAAGGCGGTATATAAGAAATGTTAAATAAATAAATAAACAAACAAACATACATACATTTCAATATGTGTTTGTCTGACCTAGTTTTGGCTTGAATCACAACTTTTTACAGGCATACCTGCACTCAATATGCGTTGCATTATAAAACATAATAAAGACCATGCAAGCATTATAAAACATAATAAAGACCATGGGGGAGATGTTCAAAGGCATCTGCCACTGGATAACCATGGGTGCAGCCGCTACACGCCCAATGCTAAGCAGTTAGCACTGGGGCAGGCATTTATTTATTTAACCAATTTCTATACCCCATCACGCCCAAGCAAATCGGATCAGTGTGGTTCACAGTATGTTCTATGTAAAGCGTTGAAACTTGTTCTCTGTAAACAGCACTGATTTTGAAATAGTGCGGTATGTAAAACCAAATAAATAAATAAAAGACTAAAAGAACATTACTATTAAGAAGAAAATAACTGTGTTTTCAATCTCCTCTCAAATAAAACAATTGAAGCAGATTTCAAAGACAAAGGCACACACAGCTTTACATGGCAATGTGCACATAAAACATTTCTTACTAATCATCCCCCTAACTTGATGGAAACAACAAAGTCTGCACCTCCTGGAGACATTTAGAATGAACTCCCATCAAAGGTACAAACTAATCCACAAAACGAACTGGGACATAATCATTAAAGAACTTATACAGTAATACATAAAATTTAAATTGTACCCTCTGAGAAATCCTAAGCCAATGAAGTGTCCGAAATAACGGAGAAGCAGAAGCAAACTTAGAAACCCCAAAAATCAGTCTAATGGCCTTTTTTTGACATACTTGCAGCCTCCCAAGTTGTTGTTTTCGGCAATTAATCAACACCAAATTACTATAATCCGGAAATGCTAAAACCTTATGCTCTACCAACACTCGAAAAACTTCTACTGCAAAATATGGTTGAAGCTAAGATGCTGCATTTGAAAAAAGGAACGGGAGATGATTGAGCTAACATGTGCAGTCCTCGACAACGCCTCATCCAACAGAACACCCTCAATACTGGCTCCCTAAGCGGATTCAATTGAGCAATAGCTGTCAACAACAAATCTGGAACAGGATTACCATTATAAAAACAAAGTATTTTAGTCTTAGCCACATTCAGCTGAAGAGGAAAACATTCCGCCCATCTATGCATCAACAATAAAACCTCATTCAACTGAGAAAAACAATCCAAACAATGCCTAGAAAATGAAACGAAAACATCATCCGCATAAATAAAATACTGTACATCCGCACCAGCCAAAATCCAACTTAAAGACAACATCAACACATTAAACAATATTGGAGACAATGGTGACTGAGGTACCCCACAATCCAACTTCCAGTTTCTCGATCGTTCAGCATTGTGTTCAACATGCGATGCTGCAAAAAAACCAGAAATCACTCCAAAACCACCCCCGACAGGCCAAAATAATCCAAAGTAGCCAATAATATTGCATGATCGGCTACATCAAATGCTGCACTTAAATCAAACTGCAGTAGAACTACTGCCTGCCCCTTTTGTCAAGCTATTATTAATCTCTGAAAGAACATCCAGCAATAATTCTGCATTATGACCTTTCCAAAAACCAAACTATGATGAATGTAAACAGCCATGATCATCCAAATATTGGCTAAGCTGAATAGCCACCAGGGCTTCCAACACCTTTGCAATTAAAGGAATATTAGCGATAGGTCAAACATTTGAAGCCTCGGCCAAACTACCCTTAATATCTGTTGGAATAGGAACCAATACTATCTCACTAATTTCCTCTGGATAGCACCCCTCAGCTAATAAGACAATAAAAAACTCATAAACCCATAGTTTAAAGGAAAATAGAGCAGAGTGAAACAAAACTGGCGGACAAGGATCAGCATAGGAAAACGTTCTGGCAGACTTCCTAAAACAATGATCACATTCTTTAAAAGTCGGTACCCAGAACACATCCCAGGAATGATCCACTGGACAGGGCGCCCCCTCTACATATCCTGGAATATATGAAATCACATTCTTTATATCAGACTGTAACATTACAAAATTGCCCAGTATCTTCAATTATTTATCCTGGAAAATATCAGCTATTTGCTGAGGACCCAACGAGGCTGTTGGCTGCATCCTCACCTGTTCCCCTAAAAGTTAGGAAGATAACTTAAATAGCAATCTAGACTGAAAAGGTGCCTTGAGAAGCAGGGCCTCATAATGTTGTTTCCAAACCTGTCATACCATGACTTTGTATTTTTGACATCTCTGCTTCCACAAACACCTATCACACTCTCCTTTAGATACCTCCACTGAAATTCCAACCTCCTGCATTCCCTCTTAGAGTCCTGAAGATCTGGCATAAACCACAGAGCTTTCGTCATCTATTCACTCTTCCGCCTAAAAACAGAGCCACATCATTCAAATCAACCTAAAATATACCACACCATTCAGCCATCTTCTGCTGGGGCTCAGCCTCAGACCCCAATACGCCTCGCACTCCAACTTTATCCCAAAAAACCTCCAGTTACGTACTTACGCATCGTAACTATATCACGGGAAAAACAACTAGATGACTCAGAACCTCTAGAGTAAACTATCAATGAGTGGTCTGACCAAATCAAAGGAACCATTTGCACATCTGTCAGAGAATAATCAGACCCAGCATGAAAACCATAAGTACACTGGCCAACTGATGACCCGATACATGAGTAGAACCTAAAACCACATTAAAAAATCCCAAGGACTCTAAAAAACCAAGATAATCCTGAGTCTGCACACTACTCATCTCATGCAGTTGCAAATTAGTATCTCCCAACAATATACAATTCTGCACTGACACTGTCCAAGATGTCAACAAATCTAAATAATCTCACATACCCTGGACCAAGAATCCCGGCGGCCAATATACTAAAATAAAAGCTTATTTCTTTCCTGAGTCACCTAAATAAACATCACAACAGAAGGCTTCCAATTCTAGTGAGAGAGTAGTACCCACTACTGTGAGCTGGTAATACTCAGAAACACCACACTAAATCCAGTTGATCCTCAATCTTATCGCTCAATATCCAGCTTACTTCTCATCGCAAAAATCATTGAAAAAGCCATACAAAAGCAAGTGCAGGATCACATTGACTTAAATGCACCCCTTGACACCCACCAACATGGGTTCAAGTCACATCATGGCATAGAGACACTGCTAACATTTTATTTATTTAGATGTTTTTATATACCACCCCTTCCAGTGATCAAGGGCGGTTTACAATAACAGAACTCATTTACAAAGAACATAGAACATATCATACTATATTACAAGGTACTATTTACAAATCAGCTGTTACAGCAGAATAGAAGATGCTGAAGCAGAGCTATTTTCAATAACCTCATTAAGGGACTTGACATCAGGAATGGTTTCCTTCTTATCCTCATAGACATCGTGACCATCTTTGATACAATATCGCACATTATGATACAACACCGCCAAGACATTGGCTTTTGAAACAATACCATAAAATGGTTCAGTCCATACCTAAGCATCCGAACACAGCAAGTAAAATGTGGTGACAACATGTCGACACCATTCCCCATCACACATGGCATTCCCCAAGGATCGGCACTCTCATCTATTCTATTTAACATATACATCCAGCCCATCTGCGACATCATCAAAAGTCACAATATGTACTTCCATATATACGTGGATGATATCATGGTATACACACTAATTGACTTGCATGCACCTGACCTAACATCTGTAACCAAACGCATAGAGGACATGAACGCCTGGCTGAACAACAACCTGAAGGTTAACTTTGACAAAACAGAAACGCTCTTCATCTCCAGAAACAATACCTTCAACCCACCTCAATCAATCAAGATTCTGCAAAAGACTGTAGAGGTTAAAGACGAAGTAAGATACTTGGCCATCACCCTAGACAAGAACCTTAACCTCCAGGCACATATCAACAAAACTGCTGCTAAAGCTTACCACAGATTAAAGCTCATTAGGAGACTTAAACCAGTATTAAGCTATTATCATGCCTATTCTTGACTACGGAAACTCACTGTATCAAGGTCTCCCCAGAAAGGCCATCCATCCATTCCACCTAGTGCAGAACACAACTGCAAGAATCATTACAGGCACAGCCAAAAAGGATCACATCACTCCTATATTCCAACAACTGCAATGGCTACCTACCCACGGCTGAGCAAGGTTCAAGTCAATATTAAACATTTTCAAAATCGCTTACCATTGCTCAGCAGATGCTCTATGGACCATAGCCATCAGAAAACAAGCACAAGCACAAGACCAAGACCAAACAAGAACAAGAACATGTTTGCCACACCAGCAGGCTATCAAAGAACCAACCAAACCATCTCCAGAACAGCACCTTCACTCAGTGCTCCAACATTATGGAACTCCCTCCCTGAAGCAATGAGAGCCATGCAAGACATCAAGGACGTCCACAAGGCACTCAAAACTCTCTTATTCACAGAATGCTTTGGACACATAACATAACCCACAGTAGATACAACCACCTACTAGATAACCATAGCATATGGACCACACGTGCAACAATATAAGAACGAGATGTAAATAGTCTGTACATCTATAAATAATCTTACCCTCTACTCCCCCCACATGTTGTTGTGTATGATCAGAAGTTATACTGTGAACCACTTTGATTGAAGGATAAGGTGCTATACAAATCTGATTAAATAAAATAAATAAACCAACCCATCTATCCATATTCATGAATAACATCAAACGTATTAAAAGGCCGAACAACTTCCACTGACACACATACAACACTCTTCCCCATTCTGGGGTGGAGCAGAGACGCAACCCATTGCTAACTGAGCAGCGTGATATCGAGCCGCTGCCCGGTTAGCAACAAGCGGGTAAAGTCAGATGCAACCAAGGCTGGGTTAACTTTATCTGTGGAAGCTAACTGGCCAGCGGCTCAATATTGCCATTGCCCATTAGTTTTGGCTTCTGTGGCTATCCGGATATTCAATGCTGGTGCCCGGATATGGCCCCGGCATTGAATATCCAGGCTTAGTATTCAGTGGCAATGGCTAGACACATTACAAGCTCTAGCCGCACCCCCCCCCCCCCCCATTTCTATAGATTTATTTACATAATTCCCAGACAAACCATTTCATCCCCCCCATGCCTCACTCTAACCCAGTGGTTCTGAACCAGTGTGTTGCAAGACCCCAGGAAGTGTGCTGCAGGGCTGGCACAAGCAGGGCAGTGATTCTGAGAGAGGCGGCAGCAGCGGACAGGAGACACAGCGGCACAATCAGGCCCTGCGGCAGGAGACGCAGCATCACAAGACGCAACATTCTTCCTTCATTTGTTCAAAGTTGCATTTCTTCTCAGTGTTGCAGCAGCAAGCAGGACTTTAATATGATTTCACTTCTGAACCGATATCATCAGCGTCTTAATGCTGTGCTGCTGCAACTGTGGGAAGAAAAGCAGCTTTGAACAAATGAAGGAAGAATGTTGCGGCTTGTGTGGCTGCGTTTCCTGCCACATAGGAGAGGACAAATGCTGCAGTATTGGGCTTGGAGAGAAAAGGGGAGAGGGCAGATGCTGCACTGTTGGAGTTGGGAGGGGGCAGAGGGGAAAGGAAGAGGGCAAATGTTGTACTATTGGGAGAGGAGAGAAGAAGATGCTATACCGTTACAGGGAGAGGAAGAGAGAGAGAAAATGCCGAGCTACAAGGGTGGGGCAGAGAGGAGGGGGGGGATGTAAGGCTACACAGGTGGGAGGAAAAAGTGAGAGAGAAAGCCGCTGATGGACATGGTGGGAGCACGTGCAAGAATCCATGGGGGTGGTGAGGGGAGGATGTGGAGTACAGAGGATAGGAATATGGTAATGGGAAATGGGTGAAAGAGAATGGAATAAGAGACTGTGGAAGAAGTGAGGCAGGGAAAACGGAAGAACTAGGGGAGATGGGCTGGGCAGGAGGTGCGAGGAGATGGAAAGTTGATAGGAAGGTGAAAATTAAAAAGCAGGCCATAGATGGTGAAGTTTGATTGGACAGAGAAGCAGAAAAGAGAGAAATGGAGGAAAGGGATAAAAGGGAAAGACCAACATCAAAAGCAGATGTAGAGAGAGGGAATGGGAAAAGAGGAGGGGAAAGGAGAAACAACAAATGGACAGTAGACATTGGAAAGTTAGACAGATGAGGAAAATAGAAAAGACAGTCTGGGACCAACATGACTGGGAAAATAAAATGCCCAGGTAACTAAGGTAGAAAATATGTTATTTTGAATTTATTGACTAGAATATGTTTGCTTTGGAAAATAAGGATCATCAATGCCTTTGTATTTTATTCAGTACCAAAGGAAATGAATGCATTTGTGGGGGGGTTTTCTCCAGTGTTCTTGGGGGATTCCCAGTTCAACCTCTGTCTTCTTATTTCTAATTTGTGGACCCCTGTTCTGTATTTGGTGAGTCCGTATTGTGCGTGTGGCCAAGATGTGGCATTCTTAGTGTGTAGTTTCTGTGTAGAAATCTGTAGGAGTCCCACTTGTTACCAGTAGTAGGTATATTGATGTTCTAGGGTCCAATGTAATATTTGCAGGGTAAGGTTCTTGCTGTTTGAATCAGAGTGTGGCAGGTTTACTCTATATGTGTTTTATGAGGATTTTTTTTCAAGTTTTGTATTTCATCATAATGTGCGTGGTAGTGGAGAGGTTCATGTCGCTGTCACTCAGATGACATGAGAATCAGAATATTTTTTTGTATGGTGACCTCCATGAAGAAATGCTCTACTTTTGATTTGCATCTGTTAGGGGAGGTAGGAATTTTGTGGATGCAGAGTAAGTTTACATTTAACTCATGAGAACTGCTGTACTGTGTCAGAACAAAGGTTTCTGAGGGTCGGTCATGTGTGCAGTGTGCCACACGTGCGAGCATTGTCCGTCAAGTGTGTTCCACTGGAAACAAGGTTGAGAACTATTGCTCTAATCAATTACATTTGGACAGTACTGATGATAATATTTCATCTTTCCTTCCTAATTGGGAACTTCCACACTACCCAGGTACTGACAGTGTGCTACGAATCTCCTTTCCCTGGTTAGTTTTGACGTTGCCGCTGCATTGAGATCCTATCTGAGAGGACGGTACTATCTAAAACCAAATTATTACTATTTCCTTTCTCAGATGGGGGGAGATTGGGCACTATGGTGAGGAACGGCAGCTGCTGAGGAGAGGGTGCGATGAATGGGGAGTTAAATAGTATCCCTTTAATACAGCCCAACATAGAGAGGCATGGGAGTACCAGGGCGAGGGCCAGTTTCCTAAATTGCCTTTCTGCAGATTTGATTTCTGCTGGGAAATCCTTCACCTATGGCCCACCATATGCACAGATCCTAAACAAACCCAGGCCCTCGCTCTGGTAACTGTCACCCCCAGTCAGGACTGATTTAGTGCATGTTTAGCATTCAAAGCTGCATTCGAAACAGCTCAGAATAAGCAGATATGATGGATGTTATACTAAAGATGTTCCAGCAGAGCCCCGCTGCTGCATTCTCTGCTTCTGAAATAAACGGCGAGAAGACCCTAATCCTCAGGTTCATTTTTTTTTACAGCTAAGGCAACAAGGTTACCAAGTTGTAGAGTGCATGCCCTAAGCATAGCCAAGGGCATGCCAGTGAGTGGGCGAGAGGGTGGGGTATATGTGTGAGTGTGGGACAGTGTGTGGGGTGGTAGGAGTAGGGGCTTGTGCGAGGTTAGTAGAAGTATGTCAGTGTGATGTGAGTGGTTGTGGAACTTGGGTAAAGTACAGGGGTGTGAGTGCATGGATTGGGTACATTTGAGTGTATGGATGGTGGGTGCAGGCAGTACACTCCCCTTCCCCCTTGCACCGTCCTTTTGGGATGCTCTCTCACTCCCCTTCCCCTAGTCTTTTTAATACTTTTCCTTCCCTCTCCCTTGAACTACTTTCTCCAGCTATTCCCTAGCCATTCTCTTCTCTTTCCCTTCTCCCTAGTTTGCAATTCCAACACTCCTGGTGGTGTCTCTTCCTCCTCCTCCACTTCACAGGGCCTTGGCTCCCCATCTTCCATGCTACACTGCCATCTTGCGTCTTCTCTCCTGTTGGGAGGCAGGGCCTAGGACCTTCACCCACCATGCTGCTCCATGCTTATCTCAGGAGGACTGCATCGCAGGGGGCAGAAGCAGCAGGTCAAAGAGAGCAGGAACAGCAATGCAACGCCGCAGAGTTTGGATAAGCAGTGTTGTGGCTTAAATGGCATTGCCGCCATTGCAGGTCCCGGAGAGGGTGGCAGAGGTGGCAATTTGGAGGGGGGAGTGGAAGCAGGGGAAGCAGCAAAATTTAGGGCTTGCCTAGGGTGACAAATATCCTTAGGAACCTGACAGGTACTTGTGACTGGATCAGCTGCTGTTGGAAACAGGATACTGGGCTTGATGGACCCTTGGTCTGACCCAGTTTGGCATATCTAAAAAATCACTGGCCCTGCCCCAAAGGATATACAATCTAATATAATCTAATACAAATACTCCTTATAGTTCTCACAAATGGGGCTCCACAAGGCTCCGACTACAGAGGAGGAAGCAGCTGATAAGAAGTACTGCTCACTGACTCCTCCTGCTGACTGGAGGACTGTGCACAGAGGATGGGGAGAATAGACAGATCTCTGCAGGCAGTGTGGTTCTGATCCCCCTCCGGCAGCTAAATTACCAGGGCAAAATTCTGCCTTGGGAGCCAATGAATTAGCACAGCTGAGAGAGCCCCTAGGCATATGCCTGGTTTGCCTACACCTTGATCCTGCCCTGGCTATCAGGGATCAGGCAAAGCATTCTACCACTCCAGCAAGGAGAGTTTCCATGGAAACGTGTTCAGTTTTGAAGGAGTATAGCTCATCCCCATTCGGTGGCCTCTTCTATTTAGATTACTTCACCAGTTGACATCAGTGGAGTCAGGAAGAGAGAACATGGAGGCTGTGGTTCTTCAGGCTCCTGAAATAGAAGGGTTGACTATCTTTCTTCTCCATTGATGGTGGGGGTTCTCTCTCAGGTGGGAATTGAAGGTCAGTGTGATTCCATGAGGCATCCAAGCAGCACCCAGAATAAGTAGGGTGCTCATCTCATGGTCTAAATGATAGAGGGACTTATAGAGGATTCAGTTAGGTTTCCAAAGGCAGTGGTGTCCTAGGGGAAGGCCTGGGAAGTTCAAGTTGTCCTGCATTGTTTACTCAAGTTGCATGAGAAGATGCATTGGGAGAATTTCCCTCTTTTGAACACTCGAACTGTGTATTTTTGTGCTTTTGTAATATTGAACTTTAGCAATTGCCTCCACTGATACTTATATTACAGCATGTCTGCCTTCTATTCTTCAGTAATTTCATTTCCAAAACGAATAAAAAAAGCTAAATGTTCCTCAATATTCTCGGTTTTGACTACCATTTTTTTTAAACGAGTTTCTCAATCTCTGGCCTCTTCTCACTGAAGCCATTGCTGCCACTGCTAGCTATAATTTTTTAAAAAGACCCCTAGATCTCTCTCAGACTCTCATACTACTCCCAGGCCCCTCTCTTACCCCATGTGCTGCCTGCTAAGGACAGGCATGATAACCTATTGCTGCTTCTGAATACAGCACCAGCCACTGCAGAATAATATACATTTGGTTGTATAGCCCAGAATGTTGCGCAACAATATGGCACCAGACTCAGGTTAGCTGCAGCCATTTTCAGAAGCAGAAATGGCGCACCAGGACTAGCAAGTGGTGATCATTCTTGCCCATAAAAGACAGCACACAGGGTAAGAGAGTAGTATGAGGGCCCAAGAGAGGTCAGAGGGGGCTTTAACAGCAGTAGTGGCTTGGGGGGGCAGACTTTTTTTCTGTTTGTTTTTCAGGTTTCTTCATTTTTTGTTTGCTTCATTTTGTAGAAATGAAACACAAATAAAGAGGGGAAAAACTAAACAAAAAAACAAAATAAAAAAAATGTTCAGTACACATCCCTAGTCTTCAGTAAAGTTTAATTTTGTTTGGAACCACCTCAAATGAGAACATTTGTTATTGAAGAGGCAGAGGGTGATCTCCGTGGGTTCTGCTGTTCATGCTGCTCTCCACAGAAGATACTGTATAGTGGAGAATTTGCCATTGCTCTGCAGGACTTATGTGTGGCTTCTTGCCTGTTTTAGGGTGTGTCCTGAGGAAACAGAAGGGAGGAAGGATCTCTACAAAGAGCAAACATCACACGGAGAGAGCAGAGAAAGACCACAGCCACATCAGAAGAATTTTCTATCAAAACGCTTTATTAGAAATGCAAATTGGCGACATTTTGGCCTGTGTCAGGGGGGGTCTAAAAACAGCCATCATTACAGAATAAAAAAAGGGAACATAAAAACCAACAACATATTTATTTAGCTGTATTTATATCCTGCTTTTCACCGGGTCAAAGCGGTCAATTGGGGGATACATTTAACACGAGGGGATATGAGACACATACACTAATACTTACAGGGAACATGGGCAATGGAGGGTTAAGTGGCTTGCCCAAGACCACAAGGAGTGCCTATAGGACTAGAAATCCCAGTCCCTCCGGCTGAGATTGCTGTCCCCAAGTGGGACTTGAACCCCTGGCCCTCCGGCCTGAAGTACCTTGTCCTAACCACTAGACCACTCCTCCCTATGTATCAAATATTGCTGTCCCCAAGTGGGACTAGAACCCCTGGCCCTCCGGCCTGAAGTACCTTGTCCTAACCACTAGACCACTCCTCCATATGTATCAAATACAAAAATACATATGTGTATAAAAAGTACAGATGATGTACATAAACATATATATAAAAACATGCAATAAAAGTATAAAAATAAATAAATAAAAATAGAACAATAAGAGTAAAACATAAAAATGCACTAATTTACCAACATATAAGAACATAAGATATGCCATACTGGGTCAGACCAAGATCCATCAAACCCAGTATCCTGTCTCCAACAGTGGCCAATCTAGGTCATAAGTACCTAGCAGTTTCCCTAAAAGACACAGGTTCCACAATGCTTGTGTTGGGGCAAGCAGTAGATATCCCAGGTCCTCTTTAATAATGGTTTATGGACCTTTCCTCCAGGAACTTGTCCAAACCTTTTTTATACCCAGCTACACTTTTACTACATCCTCCAGTAACAAATTCCAAAGTTTGATTACACGTTGAGTGAAAAAATATTTTCTCTTATTTGTCTCAAATAGTTTACCTTGTAACTTCATTGCATGTCCCCTAGTCTTTCTATGTTTTGATGGCATAAACAATCAATCTACATTTACCTGTTCCACTCCATTCATTAATTTATAGACCTCTATCATATTCCCCCTCAGCCGTCTCTTTTCCAGGTTAAAGAGCCCTAACCTTTTTAGCTTCTCTTCATAGGGATATCCTTCCATCCCCTTTACCATTTTGGTGGCTCTTCTCTGTATCTTTTCTAATAATGCTATGTCCTTTTTAAGATTCGGCGACCAGAACTGCACACAATATTCAAGGTGCGGTCGCACCATGGAACGATACAAAGGCATTATAATATCCTTTGTTTCGTTCTCCATTCCTTTCCTTATGATATCTAGCATTCTATTTGCTCTCTTGGTCGCCGCTGCACACTGGGCAGAGGGTTTTAACATGTTATCCACGATGATTCCTAAATCTTTTTCCTGAGTGGTGGTTCCTAATGTGGAATGTGGTTCCTAATGTGCATCGTGTAAACATGTCAATGATACAAGACAATGTAAATAGTCCATTGTGTTTTGATAGAAGATTTTTCCAGTGTGGCTTGGTCTTTCTCTGCTCCCTCCTTGTAGTATTAGGCTGTGTCCTGATCAAAGGAGTCTTACATGTGTAGAATGGGAACAGACCAGATCACTCCTAATTTAAGGATAAAATAGGGATTGGCTCAACCCATCCCCACTGATCTGGAGCCAGAATAAGGAAGGTGATAGAAAGATACAATTGGTACATCATAGGTTCAGAGATAGCTTTCTGCTTTCTACATAAGAACTTAAGAAATGCCATACTGGGTCAGACCAAAGGTCCATCGAACCCATAGTATAGCATAGCATACTGAATGAGAGCAGATAAAGACCGGCATAGCCCAATGACTGAAATAATAAAGTGGAATAAAAAAACCCTGTTAAATAAATAAATATCCCATTTCCAGTGGTCAATCAAGGTCACAAGTACTTCCTAAAAGGCAGATAGATTCCATGCTGCTTATCCCAGAAGTATGCAATGAATTTTCCCAGTCCACTTTAATAATGGTTTATGGACTTTTCCTCCAGAAACTTATCCAAACCTCTTTTAAACCCAGGTACACTGACAGCTTTTACTACCATCCTCTAACAATGAATTCTAGAGTTTGATTACGCTTTGAGTGAAAAAATATTTTTTCCGATTAGTCTTAAATGTGCTACATTGTACCTTCCTTGTGTGTCTCCTAAACCTTCTACCTTTGAAGGGGTAAACAGCTTTTTATATGTTTACCTGTTCCACTCTACTCATTATTTTATAAACCTCTATCATATCTCTCTCAGCCGTCTCTTTCCAAGCTGAAGAGCCCTATGCTTTTCCTTGTAGGAGTATCCTTCCATCCCCTTTGGCTCTTCTCTGTACCTTTTTCTATTTCTGCTATATCCTTTTTAAGATATAGCAATCAGAACTGCACAGAATATTCAAGGTGTGGTCACATCATGGAGTAATACAGAGGCATTATAATATTCTTGGGTTATTCTCCATTCCTTTCCTTATGATTCCTAGCATTCTGTTTGCTTTCTTGGCCACTACTGCACACTGGGCAGAGGGTTTCAGCGTATTATCCACGATGATGCCTAGATCCTTTTCCTGAATGGTGATTCCTAATGTGGAACCTTGCATTGTGTAACCATAGTTTGGGTTGTTCTTCCCTAAGTGCGTAACTTTGCATTCGTCCACATTAAATTTAATCTGCTATTTGGACACCCAGTCTCTCAATTTCTCAAGGTTCTCTTGCAACATTTCACAATCCTCTTGTGTTTTAACAATTTTGAATAATTTTGTGGCATATGACATCTACATGGCTTCTAGTGGTCATGATGGATGCAAGAAGGTTGAAGAGGAAGAGGACTGAGAAAGTGGCTACAGGGATTGGCAGAAGGGGCTGGCAGTGGCTTCCTGACCATTGATGTGACTAGAAAGCAACCGAAACAGTGGTCCACACGGGCCAACTAAAGGAGAAAAGAGCTGTAGGGCTAAAATTGTCCCTCAAGGACCAGATGAGAGATGTGGTGGGAGAGGTGGAAGAGGGGATAGGGAAGTATGGGGTGGAAGGACTGAGAAGGAAGGATAAGAGTATTAGAGTTGGCTTGGGGAAAAGGGACGATGAGACTAAAGTACTGTGGTTGGAGTGAGCTGGCGAGGGGAGATCAGAAAGTGTTGGGGATGGGCTGGGAAGAGTGATGGGGCAGAATAAGGGACATGTTTACTAAGCTGGGTTAACGGTTAGCACGCACTATTTATAACTTGATCCCATCTTATTCAATTGGACCTAGTTGCAAATGGCAGGTGCTGACCATTAGCCCAGCTTAGCAAGCATGCTTCTAGTATGCAGTACATGAAGAACTAAAGAGTGGAATCTGGCATGTTAATTTCACAGACTTTGACCAAGTTGAATAGTACAAAATTTGTCACCTAGGAGGAAGCAGGGCCCTTATAGCAACAGACAGGATACAGGGTCAATAATGCATGGACATCAAGCTCCCAGTAGGAGTTTCCTAGTGTGAAGGGAGAGAAGCAGAGGAAATGACAGCACATAAGGACCTATGACCCCTCTAGTCTGCTCATTCCTGATCCAATACTGCAGAACCTGTCTGAGTTCAGGCGTTACCAGCACATCCTTATATTCAGGGATTATCCTAATCTTGAATTCTGTTACACTTTTAGCCTCTATCACTTCCTGAAATTTCCTCCCCACCCTTTCTGTGAAGAACTAATTTCTAATGTTAATCCTGGGTCTTCCTCCTGTCCCTTTACCCCCTTATTTGCTCACTCACTTGGCCCTTGCCCTTAGCAACTCACTGTTTTTTGACCATCCCTTAGTTACTCTACTTCCCCCTCACACCTCTCACTCACTCAGACTCTCTTACCCCACTCCCCCAGTGCCTCTCACTCATGCTCCCATCCCAGCTTAGCGTGGCTAACATATGCACCTCAGGCAGCAACTTCCACTGTATATGCCTGCTGTTTTGAAGCAAACAATCCACATGGTTCAAGGAACAGCAATCTGGACCTAAAGGACAAGGCGTGAAGTATAATGGCGCTACTGTGCCGAGAAGCCAGGACTGCACCTGGTGAGAAGCAGGGAGAGTCACAGGGCAGTCACCACCATCGGTACTGACACTCCAGCTCTCGGCCTTCCTTGGTGATTTGGCAGGCATCAGAGAATTTCAT
The DNA here is from genome assembly GCA_033557465.1 of Ichthyophis bannanicus. Lineage (NCBI taxonomy): Eukaryota > Metazoa > Chordata > Amphibia > Gymnophiona > Ichthyophiidae > Ichthyophis > Ichthyophis bannanicus. The sequence goes on along the minus strand of CM066031.1, from coordinate 199,201,306 downwards.
GGGAAAGGCTGAATTTTGTGGTCCTTCCTGCAGCAACGAAATCCTGGGAGACTGGGGCCCTACAATCCAGTCTCTAAATCAGGTCTGCAACCGATACAATCCTATGCATCCCTTTGTATAGCAGTTGGTTTCTGCCAGCAAAGTGTGGGCAAGAATCTCTGTAAAAATGGCCAGAAGGTTTGGATTAGTCTTTCCTAAAAGCAGACAGAGGAGAAAGATAAGGTGGAGAACTGCCCAGTTTGATCTTTGCTATCCAAGAAAGAGATTGAAGTGAGTTTTTCCCTAATTTTATTTTACTTTTATTTAAAAATACTTATTAATCACCCTATCTTTACCAGTAATTCAGAATGACTTATAACTTAAAACACATTATAAACACAACAAACAAACAGAAAAATACAAAAAAGACCAATCAGCATTAGCACCTTAACTACAACATTTCACTCATATGAGGCTCCACCCTCCAGTACAAACCCATCTTTCACGGAGTCTAAAAGGCTCTTCCAGAGCACCAAGGTATTAAACAGGAGGTATTCAGAGACCCTTGAGGAAGCTGCAAGATCCTTTCCGAGGTGACAAATGTAACAGAAAGGGAAGAGCATGGTTGAAGAAATGACGGTCCCAAGACAAACCTCTGAGCAGATTCTGCATCCCCTCAGCCCAGGTCCAGTGAGTAACTCCATGTGGGAAAGTATATCCCAAGGGATCATGCATTAATGCTTTTATAGGATGGAAGAGGTAATCCAAGACTACTGCAGTGGTGGCAGGAGGGTGCTACTCTGTTTGGAGAATACTTGGGCAGTGAGAGGAGGGGGGACAACTTTTTGTTGAAGGATCCTTCTGCTCGTCATTATGGGATCTGCAGGACTCGTTTTAATGGGTAAAACCAGGAACTACAGATACCACACTGGTTTGGGATATAAGTTCAAATCTAGGAATGGTCATCAAGTCTCCCTTCTGGAATTCAGCAGATGGGCAGCTGTCAAGCACATGTGTGCAAAGTACATTTGTTTGGAAAATAAAAAGTAAAGGTGAAGGGTTTCCCCAATGGAGAGTTTAAACCCAACATTTTTGAATTGTTGAAATTGAAATGTAGGTAAACCTGGCAGGCCTCAAACTCAGCCCTGGATTCAGGCACAGGCAACTGCCTGTGTGACACCAAATATTGAAAGTGCCAAGTACCCAAGCCGAAAGGAGCCTCTCTCATAATTTAGAGCTATCCACCATGGCACTGACCCAACACCCTCATCTCAGCTTTCCAGTATCCAGAAGCTTTCCAACCTCCAAGGGAAGGTTCCTGCCTTCGCCTTCTGGCCCTGCCTATTGGAGCTGAAATCTTAAATCCTATCCTGCTCAAACTAATCTAAAGAAGCCAGGGAGAGGGGGACAAGGCCTTGTGCAGGGCAAGGATAAGACAAGGTCTTGGGAAATAGAAGAAGAAAGATGAGGCCCCTGCACAGGCAGAAGAAAGAGGGGGGACCTTCTTTTTAAGATGCTAGTATTCTGCAAAATGAGGTAGATGGGTGGCGATCCTGATGAAATATTTATTACCAGGGAATTAAAACCAATGCAAGCTGATGTGTACGGACAAAGAAACCAACAGCTCTATATATACTAAGCACAAGTTTGCCAAAATTCTTGTCTAGTTTCCTTATTAAAACTTTAGTAAGAGAATAAAAACTGATTTGGAGTGCAGGAGGATAGTTTAATTTTCTCCAAGACCCTATAAAACTCTCAAGCCAGACGACTGAGGAATGCTTCTCTTTCTTGGATGTAAACTATGCCAGGATACAGTAATCCCTCATATTAGCTGCAGCTCCTCCAGGGATATTTATCATTAACCGTCTTCAGATAGGCCTACAGCTGCTTTCCCTATAGTGTTCCTCGCTGGCAAAACCCTGCTGGAAACCACTTCTATTTATAATTTTTCTGAAGTGCTGTAAACTGAACGGTGTACAACTTTAAACAGAGTGGAGAAACAGAACAGTGAAAAGAAAAGATGTTTATTTTCTCTTTAGCTCACTCCAAACCACCAACCTTATGCCTTTAGTGCCAGCTTGAGACCATGATTAGATGCCAACAGTAGCAGAACAAAAACACCAATCTTATATAGTGCCATTTAAAGTTGTTTACTCACCTGTAACAGGTGTTCTCCGTGGACAGCAGGAATCAGTCCTCACAGAAAGCACAGTTACTTACCTGTAACAGGTGATCTCTGGGAACAGCAGGAATAAGTCTTCACATATGGGTATCGTCGGTACCGACGGAGCCTGCGCGGGAACGCTCCCCAGCGTCCAGTAAGAAAGCTTTTGGGAGCATTCCCACAGCGCCTGCAACGCTGCCTTCCCCGCCTTTCCTAACCGCCTCTCTCCAGTTCGAGTTTTAAAGCTGAGACAAAGAGAGAGAGAGGAAAGGAAAGATAGAGAGATACAACTCCTAGGGGAGTGGGTGGGTTGTGAAGACTTATTCCTGCTGTTCCCAGAGATCACCTGTTACAGGTAAGCAACTGTGCTATCTCCAGGAACAAGCAGAATGAGTCTTCACATATGGGGACTCCCCAGCTAGAGATGCCAGGGAGATCTCCAAAGTTGTGAGTCCCATGAGAAGGGCTCTACCTCACCCCATGGATCTCGGGCATCCAACCAGTTGTTTGAGAACAGCCTGACCAAACAAGGCATCCCGGCGGGAGTACTTGTCCAAGCAGTAATGGTCTGTAAAGGTATGAACCGAGGCCCAGGTGGCCGCTCGACAGATTTGGTCGATGGACACAGAGTTTAGATGAGCCATAGAGGCTGCCATGGCCCTCACATTGTGAGCTGTGACATTGCCCTCCAGGAGAAAGGTCTTACTCTGGTAGGCGAAGGAAATACACTGAGCAATCCAATTGGACAGAGTCCTCTTAGAGATTGGAAGTCCTAAGTGAGAGGGATCAAAAGCAACAAAGAGTTGAGAGGACTTTCTATGTTGCTGTGTCCCTTTGTAAGTAGAAAGCAAGTGCCCTCTTACCAATCCAGGGTATGAAGATTCCTCTCTGCACTTGATGCATGA
>CM066031.1:198834429-199197758 GCA_033557465.1 Ichthyophis bannanicus | reverse complement strand
TAGTCTTCAGTAAAGTTTAATTTTGTTTGGAAACCACCTCAAATGAGAACATTTGTTATTGAAGAGGCAGAGGGTGATCTCCGTGGGTTCTGCTGTTCATGCTGCTCTCCACAGAAGATACTGTATAGTGGAGAATTTGCCATTGCTCTGCAGGACTTATGTGTGGCTTCTTGGCCTGTTTTAGGGTGTGTCCTGAGGAAACAGAAGGGAGGAAGGATCTCTACAAAGAGCAAACATCACACGGAAGAGAGCAGAGAAAGACCACAGCCACATCAGAAGAATTTTCTATCAAAACGCTTTATTAGAAATGCAAATTGGCGACATTTTGGCCTGTGTCAGGGGGGGTCTAAAAACAGCCATCATTACAGAATAAAAAAAGGGAACATAAAAACCAACAACATATTATTTAGCTGTATTTATATCCTGCTTTTCACCGGGTCAAAGCGGTCAATTGGGGGATACATTTAACACGAGGGGATATGAGACACATACACTAATACTTACAGGGAACATGGGCAATGGAGGGTTAAGTGGCTTGCCCAAGACCAACAAGGAGTGCCTATAGGACTAGAAATCCCAGTCCCTCCGGCTGAGATTGCTGTCCCCAAGTGGGACTTGAACCCCTGGCCCTCCGGCCTGAAGTACCTTGTCCTAACCACTAGACCACTCCTCCCTATGTATCAAATATTGCTGTCCCCAAGTGGGACTAGAACCCCTGGCCCTCCGGCCTGAAGTACCTTGTCCTAACCACTAGACCACTCCTCCATATGTATCAAATACAAACATATGTGTATAAAAAGTACAGATGATGTACATAAACATATATATAAAAACATGCAATAAAAGTATAAAAATAAATAAATAAAAATAGAACAATAAGAGTAAAACATAAAAATGCACTAATTTACCAACATATAAGAACCATAAGATATGCCATACTGGGCAGACCAAGATCCATCAAACCCAGTATCCTGTCTCCAACAGTGGCCAATCTAGGTCAAATGTACCTAGCAGTTTCCCTAAAGGACACAGGTTCCACACTGCTTGTGTTGGGGCAAGCAGTAGATATCCCAGGTCCTCTTTAATAATGGTTTATGGACCTTTCCTCCAGGAACTTGTCCAAACCTTTTTTATACCCAGCTACACTTTTACCTACATCCTCCAGTAACAAATTCCAAAGTTTGATTACACGTTGAGTGAAAAAATATTTTCTCTTATTTGTCTCAAATAGTTTACCTTGTAACTTCATTGCTTGTCCCCTAGTCTTTCTATATTTTGATGGCGTAAACAATCAATCTACATTTACCTGTTCCACTCCATTCATTAATTTATAAACCTCTATCATATCTCCCCTCAGCCGTCTCTTTTCCAGGTTAAAGAGCCCTAACCTTTTTAGCTTCTCTTCATAGGGATATCCTTCCATCCCCTTTACCATTTTGGTGGCTCTTCTCTGTATCTTTTCTAATAATGGCTATGTCCTTTTTAAGATTCGGCGACCAGAACTGCACCACAATATTCAAGGTGCGGTCGCACCATGGAACGATACAAAGGCATTATAATATCCTTTGTTTCGTTTCTCCATTCCTTTCCTTATGATATCTAGCATTCTATTTGCTCTCTTGGTCGCCGCTGCACACTGGGCAGAGGGTTTTAACATGTTATCCACGATGATTCCTAAATCTTTTTCCTGAGTGGTGGTTCCTAATGTGGAATGTGGTTCCTAATGTGCATCGTGTAAACATGTCAATGATACAAGACAATGTAAATAGTCCATTGTGTTTTGATAGAAGATTTTTCCAGTGTGGCTTGGTCTTTCTCTGCTCCCTCCTTGTAGTATTAGGCTGTGTCCTGATCAAAGGAGTCTTACATGTGTAGAATGGGAACAGACCAGATCACTCCTAATTTAAGGATAAAATAGGGACTGGCTCAACCCATCCCCACTGATCTGGAGCCAGAATAAGGAAGGTGATAGAAAGATACAATTGGTGTACAATCATAGGTTTCAGAGATAGCTTGGCTTTCTGCTTTCTACATAAGAACTTAAGAAATGCCATACTGGGTCAGACCAAAGGTCCATCGAACCCATAGTATAGCATAGCATACTGAATGAGAGCAGATAAAGACCGGCATAGCCCAATGACTGAAATAATAAAGTGGAATAAAAAAACCCTGTTAAATAAATAAATATCCCATTTCCAGTGGTCAATCAAGGTCACAAGTACTTCCTAAAAGGCAGATAGATTCCATGCTGCTTATCCCAGAAGTATGCAATGAATTTTCCCAGTCCACTTTAATAATGGTTTATGGACTTTTCCTCCAGAAACTTATCCAAACCTCTTTTAAACCCAGGTACACTGACAGCTTTTACTACCATCCTCTAACAATGAATTCTAGAGTTTGATTACGCTTTGAGTGAAAAAATATTTTTTCCGATTAGTCTTAAATGTGCTACATTGTACCTTCCTTGTGTGTCTCCTAAACCTTCTACCTTTGAAGGGGTAAACAGCTTTTTATATGTTTACCTGTTCCACTCTACTCATTATTTTATAAACCTCTATCATATCTCTCTCAGCCGTCTCTTTCCAAGCTGAAGAGCCCTATGCTTTTCCTTGTAGGAGTATCCTTCCATCCCCTTTGGCTCTTCTCTGTACCTTTTTCTATTTCTGCTATATCCTTTTTAAGATATAGCAATCAGAACTGCACAGAATATTCAAGGTGTGGTCACATCATGGAGTAATACAGAGGCATTATAATATTCTTGGGTTATTCTCCATTCCTTTCCTTATGATTCCTAGCATTCTGTTTGCTTTCTTGGCCACTACTGCACACTGGGCAGAGGGTTTCAGCGTATTATCCACGATGATGCCTAGATCCTTTTCCTGAATGGTGATTCCTAATGTGGAACCTTGCATTGTGTAACCATAGTTTGGGTTGTTCTTCCCTAAGTGCGTAACTTTGCATTCGTCCACATTAAATTTAATCTGCTATTTGGACACCCAGTCTCTCAATTTCTCAAGGTTCTCTTGCAACATTTCACAATCCTCTTGTGTTTTAACAATTTTGAATAATTTTGTGGCATATGACATCTACATGGCTTCTAGTGGTCATGATGGATGCAAGAAGGTTGAAGAGGAAGAGGACTGAGAAAGTGGCTACAGGGATTGGCAGAAGGGGCTGGCAGTGGCTTCCTGACCATTGATGTGACTAGAAAGCAACCGAAACAGTGGTCCACACGGGCCAACTAAAGGAGAAAAGAGCTGTAGGGCTAAAATTGTCCCTCAAGGACCAGATGAGAGATGTGGTGGGAGAGGTGGAAGAGGGGATAGGGAAGTATGGGGTGGAAGGACTGAGAAGGAAGGATAAGAGTATTAGAGTTGGCTTGGGGAAAAGGGACGATGAGACTAAAGTACTGTGGTTGGAGTGAGCTGGCGAGGGGAGATCAGAAAGTGTTGGGGATGGGCTGGGAAGAGTGATGGGGCAGAATAAGGGACATGTTTACTAAGCTGGGTTAACGGTTAGCACGCACTATTTATAACTTGATCCCATCTTATTCAATTGGACCTAGTTGCAAATGGCAGGTGCTGACCATTAGCCCAGCTTAGCAAGCATGCTTCTAGTATGCAGTACATGAAGAACTAAAGAGTGGAATCTGGCATGTTAATTTCACAGACTTTGACCAAGTTGAATAGTACAAAATTTGTCACCTAGGAGGAAGCAGGGCCCTTATAGCAACAGACAGGATACAGGGTCAATAATGCATGGACATCAAGCTCCCAGTAGGAGTTTCCTAGTGTGAAGGGAGAGAAGCAGAGGAAATGACAGCACATAAGGACCTATGACCCCTCTAGTCTGCTCATTCCTGATCCAATACTGCAGAACCTGTCTGAGTTCAGGCGTTACCAGCACATCCTTATATTCAGGGATTATCCTAATCTTGAATTCTGTTACACTTTTAGCCTCTATCACTTCCTGAAATTTCCTCCCCACCCTTTCTGTGAAGAACTAATTTCTAATGTTAATCCTGGGTCTTCCTCCTGTCCCTTTACCCCCTTATTTGCTCACTCACTTGGCCCTTGCCCTTAGCAACTCACTGTTTTTTGACCATCCCCTTAGTTACTCTACTTCCCCCTCACACCTCTCACTCACTCAGACTCTCTTTCCCCACTCCCCCAGTGCCTCTCACTCATGCTCCCATCCCAGCTTAGCGTGGCTAACATATGCACCTCAGGCAGCAACTTCCACTGTTTATGACTGCTGTTTTGAAGCAAAACAATCCACATGGTTCAAGGAACAGCAATCTGGACCTAAAGGACAAGGCGTGAAGTATAATGGCGCTACTGTGCCGAGAAGCCAGGACTGCACCTGGTGAGAAGCAGGGAGAGTCACAGGGCAGTCACCACCATCGGTACTGACACTCCAGCTCTCGGCCTTCCTTGGTGATTTGGCAGGCATCAGAGAATTTCATGGGAAAGGCTGAATTTTGTGGTCCTTCCTGCAGCAACGAAATCCTGGGAGACTGGGGCCCTACAATCCAGTCTCTAAATCAGGTCTGCAACCGATACAATCCTATGCATCCCTTTGTATAGCAGTTGGTTTCTGCCAGCAAAGTGTGGGCAAGAATCTCTGTAAAAAATGGCCAGAAGGTTTGGATTAGTCTTTCCTAAAAGCAGACAGAGGAGAAAGATAAGGTGGAGAACTGCCCAGTTTGATCTTTGCTATCCAAGAAAGAGATTGAAGTGAGTTTTCCCTAATTTTATTTTACTTTTATTTAAAAATACTTATTAATCACCCTATCTTTACCAGTAATTCAGAATGACTTATAACTTAAAACACATTATAAACACAACAAACAAACAGAAAAATACAAAAAAGACCAATCAGCATTAGCACCTTAACTACAACATTTCACTCATATGAGGCTCCACCCTCCAGTACAAACCCATCTTTCACGGAGTCTAAAAGGCTCTTCCAGAGCACCAAGGTATTAAACAGGAGGTATTCAGAGACCCTTGAGGAAGCTGCAAGATCCTTTCCGAGGTGACAAATGTAACAGAAAGGGAAGAGCATGGTTGAAGAAATGACGGTCCCAAGACAAACCTCTGAGCAGATTCTGCATCCCCTCAGCCCAGGTCCAGTGAGTAAACTCCATGTGGGAAAGTATATCCCAAGGGATCATGCATTAATGCTTTTATAGGATGGAAGAGGTAATCCAAGACTACTGCAGTGGTGGCAGGAGGGTGCTACTCTGTTTGGAGAATACTTGGGCAGTGAGAGGAGGGGGGACAACTTTTTGTTGAAGGATCCTTCTGCTCGTCATTATGGGATCTGCAGGACTCGTTTTAATGGGTAAAACCAGGAACTACAGATACCACACTGGTTTGGGATATAAGTTCAAATCTAGGAATGGTCATCAAGTCTCCCTTCTGGAATTCAGCAGATGGGCAGCTGTCAAGCACATGTGTGCAAAGTACATTTGTTTGGAAAATAAAAAGTAAAGGTGAAGGGTTTCCCCAATGGAGAGTTTAAACCCAACATTTTTGAATTGTTGAAATTGAAATGTAGGTAAACCTGGCAGGCCTCAAACTCAGCCCTGGATTCAGGCACAGGCAACTGCCTGTGACACCAAATATTGAAAGTGCCAAGTACCCAAGCCGAAAGGAGCCTCTCTCATAATTTAGAGCTATCCACCATGGCACTGACCCAACACCCTCATCTCAGCTTTCCAGTATCCAGAAGCTTTCCAACCTCCAAGGGAAGGTTCCTGCCTTCGCCTTCTGGCCCTGCCTATTGGAGCTGAAATCTTAAATCCTATCCTGCTCAAACTAATCTAAAGAAGCCAGGGAGAGGGGGACAAGGCCTTGTGCAGGGCAAGGATAAGACAAGGTCTTGGGAAATAGAAGAAGAAAGATGAGGCCCCTGCACAGGCAGAAGAAAGAGGGGGGACCTTCTTTTTAAGATGCTAGTATTCTGCAAAATGAGGTAGATGGGTGGCGATCCTGATGAAATATTTATTACCAGGGAATTAAAACCAATGCAAGCTGATGTGTACGGACAAAGAAACCAACAGCTCTATATATACTAAGCACAAGTTTGCCAAAATTCTTGTCTAGTTTCCTTATTAAAACTTTAGTAAGAGAATAAAAACTGATTTGGAGTGCAGGAGGATAGTTTAATTTTCTCCAAGACCCTATAAAACTCTCAAGCCAGACGACTGAGGAATGCTTCTCTTTCTTGGATGTAAACTATGCCAGGATACAGTAATCCCTCATATTAGCTGCAGCTCCTCCAGGGATATTTATCATTAACAGTCTTCAGATAGGCCTACAGCTGCTTTCCCTATAGTGTTCCTCGCTGGCAAAACCCTGCTGGAAACCACTTCTATTTATAATTTTCTGAAGTGCTGTAAACTGAACGGTGTACAACTTTAAACAGAGTGGAGAAACAGAACAGTGAAAAGAAAAGATGTTTATTTTCTCTTTAGCTCACTCCAACCACCAACCTTATGCCTTTAGTGCCAGCTTGAGACCATGATTAGATGCCAACAGTAGCAGAACAAAAACACCAATCTTATATAGTGCCATTTAAAGTTGTTACTCACCTGTAACAGGTGTTCTCCGTGGACAGCAGGAATCAGTCCTCACAGAAAGCACAGTTACTTACCTGTAACAGGTGATCTCTGGGAACAGCAGGAATAAGTCTTCACATATGGGTATCGTCGGTACCGACGGAGCCTGCGCGGGAACGCTCCCCAGCGTCCAGTAAGAAAGCTTTTGGGAGCATCCCACAGCGCCTGCACGCTGCCTTCCCGCCTTTCCTAACCGCCTCTCTCCAGTTCGAGTTTTAAAGCTGAGACAAAGAGAGAGAGAGGAAAGGAAAGATAGAGAGATACAACTCCTAGGGGAGGTGGGTGGGTTGTGAAGACTTATTCCTGCTGTTCCCAGAGATCACCTGTTACAGGTAAGCAACTGTGCTATCTCCAGGAACAAGCAGGAATGAGTCTTCACATATGGGGACTCCCCAGCTAGAGATGCCAGGGAGATCTCCAAAGTTGTGAGTCCCTGAGAAGGGCTCTACCTCACCCCATGGATCTCGGGCATCCAACCAGGTGTTTGAGAACAGCCTGACCAAACAAGGCATCCCGGCGGGAGTCCTTGTCCAAGCAGTAATGGGCTGTAAAGGTATGAACCGAGGCCCAGGTGGCCGCTCGACAGATTTGGTCGATGGACACAGAGTTTAGATGAGCCATAGAGGCTGCCATGGCCCTCACATTGTGAGCTGTGACATGGCCCTCCAGAGAAAGGTTCTTACTCTGGTAGGCGAAGGAAATACACTGAGCAATCCAATTGGACAGAGTCCTCTTAGAGATTGGAAGTCCTAAGTGAGAGGGATCAAAAGCAACAAAGAGTTGAGAGGACTTTCTATGTTGCTGTGTCCTTTGTAAGTAGAAAGCAAGTGCCCTCTTACAATCCAGGGTATGAAGATTCCTCTCTGCACTTGATGCATGAGATCCTGGAAAAAAGACAGATAAATACACCTCCTGGTTCAGATGAAAAGGTGAGACCACTTTAGGCATAAAGTGTGGATTAGTCCTGAGGACTACCTTGTCATGATGGAACCTTGTATAAGGAGGATTAGCCACCAAGGCTTGCAGCTCACTGATACGGCGAGCTGAGGTGACTGCAATGAGAAAAATAACCTTCCAGGAAAGGAATTTCAAGGAGGTAGTGGCTAAGGGTTCAAAGGGTAGCTTCATAAGTTGGCCAAGAACCAAATTCAAAATCCCATGCCACTGGAGGTGGTCTAATGGGAGGTTTAGTTAAAAGAAGGCCTCTCATGAATTTTGCAATAAGAGGATGAGAGGAAACAGGATGTCCATTGAGAGGCTTAAGGTATGCTGCAATAGCACTCAAATGGACTCTTACTGAATTCGTTTTAAGGCCTGCATGGGATAAATGCAGCAAATACTCTAGTAAAGAATTCAGAGGTATTGAAAGAGGGTTAAGACCCTTCTCTGCACCCCAAATGGTAAACCTTTTCCATTTAAAAGCATAGGAACGTCTAGTGGATGGCTTTCTGGAAGCATGAAGGATATCCTTCACTTGCTGAGACAGATGCCAATCTTGAAGGTCTAGGCCTTCAGAAACCAGGCTCTGAGATGAAGAGACTGGGGATTTGGGTGCCATAACGTTCCCTCCTCCTGGGACAGGAGGTGTGGAGCAGATCCCAATTCCAGGGAGGGAGCTTGAGAGAGATGAAGAAGTAGAGGGTACAACACTTGGCATGGCCAACGTGGAGCTATGAGGATCATAGACCCCTTGTCTCTCTAAAGCTTGAACAGTGTCTTGGAAATTAGGGGAATGGGTGGAAAGGCATAGAGGAAGTCTTGCCCCCAGTGGAGGAGGAAGGCATCCCTGGCCTGAACTCCCTGACACGGAATCCTGGAACAGAACCTGGGAAGTTTGGCATTCCACAGACTTGCAAACAGGTCTATGTCTGGGGTTCCCCAAATTCGAAAGATCCTGGCTATCTGGTCCCCATGGAGGGACCATTCGTGTGGAAGCAGAACTCGACTGAGTCTGTCTGCCCAAGAGTTTTGAACCCCTGGAAGATACACTGCCATGAGATGAATTTGATGCTCTCTGGCGAAGGCCCACAATCTCAAAGCTTCGTTGCAAAGCGACAGAGAGCCAGTCCCGCCCTGCTTGTTCACGTAGAACATGGTTACTTGGTTGCCGTATGGATGAGGACTGTCTTGTAGCTGAGCAGGGTGTGGAAGACTCTGAGAGCTAGAAGAATTGCTCTGAGCTCTAAGAGGTTGATATGTAGAGATGTCTCCTGTGGAGACCAGATGCCCTGGGTGGAGAGATCTTGTAGATGAGCTCCCCAACCCTTTGAGGAGGCATCTATTGAGGGTTGCTTGGGGTAGCAACTGTTGAAAGGGGGACCCCAGCAACAGATTTTGAGTGGACTTCCACCACTGGAGGGACCAAAAGAGGCGACTGGAGGTTGCTATTTTGTCTGACAGGCAACCTGATGCCTGGGTCCATTGGGTGGACAGAGTCCACTGAGCTGCCCTCATGTGAAGGCGAGGGTAAGGAACCACATGCACAGTGGATGACATGTGGCCTAACAGTTGTAACATCTCCCGAGCAGTTAAATGGGATTTTAACTGAATTTGAGAGGCTAACTGCACCAAGCGTAGGCAACGGGCCTGGGGAAGATAGGCCCTTGCAGTTGTGGTATCTAGCAAGGCCCCTATGAACTCCAATGACTGAGTAGGGGTGAGTTGTGATTTTGGGTTGTTTATTACAAGTCCCAGATACTGAAGAACACGCCTTGTGCAGGCTAGGGAAGTCTGGGCCTCTGACTGGGATGGTGCTCGGATGAGCCAGTCGTCCAGATATGGGAATACAAATATTCCTAGAGTGCGTAAAAATGCAGCTACTACTGCCATGCATTTTGTGAACACTCTTGGAGCAGAGGCCAGACCGAAAGGAAGCACTCTGTATTGATAGTGCTTTCCCTGATAAAGGAATCGAAGGAACCTTCTGTGTGTTGGATGGATGAGGACATGGGTGTACGCATCCTTGAGATCTAGAGAACAAAGCCAATCCTGACTCTGAAGGTATGGAAGGAGAGCACCGAGATAAATAATCTTGAATTTCTCCTTGCATAGAAACTTGTTCAATTCTCTGAGATCTAATATGGGTCTGTAGCCCCCTGTTTTCTTTGGAATAAGAAAATAGGGGGAGTAGAACCCTGAACCCTGTTGAAGAAGGGGTACTTCTTCTATTGCCCTTTGCGCAAGAAGGGTAGCAATCTCCTGACCCAGAAGGTCGAGGAGAGATGTTGGAGAACTGAACTGTCTCACCATAGTGTGAGGAGGAAGGTTTAAGAAATGAAGCTTGTACCCCTCCCTTATGATGGAGAGGGTCCATTGCTCTGCTGTGATTTGTTCCCATCTGGGAGCAAAATGAGCTAACCTTCCTGGAATGGTGAGAGGCTCTGGTTCTTCTAGAGCCAGAAAGGCTAAGTTCTCTAGTTGTAAGTCAAAGGCCCTGAGGAGGCTGAGGCTGTTGGGCCTTAGCAGTCCTTGTAGCCTTAGGCTTGGCTTGTTTAGGTTGTTGCTGTCGCTTTGCAGCAAAACAACCTGTAGAAGATGCCTGGAGACCATAACCAGGATAATATTTCCCTTTTTTGGGAAAGAAAGTCTTTTTGAATAACCTTTTTCTAGCAGGAGCAAAAGTAGACTTTGAAAGTCTATCTAAGGCAGAATTTTCAGCATCCATCTGAGTGGCCTTTGCTTGCCAATCCTTACCAAAATGGTTCACACCTGTACAGGGAAGATTTCCTAATCCATCCTGGACCCAGGGTTCCAAATCAGAAGCTTGCAACCAAGCAAGTCTGCGTGCACCTATGGCAATAGCCGAGGCTCTGCTGGCACACTCAAAAGAGTCAAAGGCTGCACGGTTGGAGAATTTGGAAACATCCTGGGCATGTTTAAGCCAGGTGAGAAACTCTTCCCTTTTATCTTCTGAGATAAAAGGAGATAAAGGTAGCAGATGATCTGTAACTTCTTTTAGAAACATCCCCATATAGAGACTAAAGGAGTTGATTCTGGCAGTAAGCATATTGGCCTGGAAAATTCTCCTGCCAAAAGCATCTAAGGTTCTGCATTCTCTTCCTGGAGGATTAGATGAGTGTCTTTTTGCACTCTATCTTTTTCATAGCAGCTTCCTCACCACTCTATTGTGGTGGAGTCTGAGTCTTATGAAAGCCAGGACAAGGAAGAACACGGTACATGGTGTCCAACCTGCGAGAATGAGGGGAAGTAGTAAGAGGTGTCTCCCATATGCCCAACATGTGATCATAAAGGATCTCATGAATTGGTAAAGTAGCTGCCTCTTTAGGAGCCTTAGGATATTGTAAAATATCTAATTTCTTGGCTCTAGGCTCTGGTTCAGGGGACACTGAAATAGAGAGGCCCCTGGCCACTTCCCTAATGAAGTCTTGAAAAGACAAGTCTTCTGGAGGAGACATTCTTCTTTTTGGAGAAGAGGGCTCCTGAGGAAGGAGTACCGATGCCTCGACAGAAGCCTCTGATTCATCAGAGTCCTCGGAGGAATCGAAGCATCGCCTGTCTGGATGCTCTTGCAGAGCCCGATACGCGTACCGAGTGGTATCGACATCGGGAGTGATCGGTACCGATTCAGTACCGATGGGCATCACAGGACAGGGTACTGCTGCAGTCAACACCGAAGCCGGTCGATGCAATCGGTACCGGCACCGGAACCGATATCGGTGCCGGAACCAGTACCGCCAATGCAGTTTGTTGCGGTACCAGAGGCGTCGCAGCTTGTATGAATGCTGTGATGGCACGCTGCATGGTCAGAATATTCTGATCCATCAACGCAACCAATGTCTGGATGTCGGTACCAGTGGAGACCACCGGTACCCCAGAACATGGCAACAGGTGATCGGTCGAGGCCACGCCATCGATGTCAACCTGTGACCCCATAGATGAAGCTTTGGAAGCCGGAGCCTCCCGCCGGGGTAATTTTGCCGGTGCAGGATCCTCGAGGGCAAGCCCGGAGGCATCTCGATACTTAGAGGGAGATCTACCCTTCGAGGACCGGCTGGACTTATGTTTGGTTACCTGAGATCCATGGGAGGAAGACGAAGCCCTGGAAGATGTCGATGCCACCAAAGCTGCATCAGAGGGAAACAGGGTACTGAGCTTTGCCGCTCGATTCTGTCGACCTCTTTTAGACATCATGGAACAGGACTCACAATCGGTGATGGAGTGGTCAGGACCCAAACATTTTAGACACCAGTCATGGGTGTCGGTGACAGAAAGAGTACCGCTGCACTTCGTGCACTTTTTAAACCCGGAAGCGGGCTTTTCCATGAGGAAAAATCTTCTAGGCCCAAGGCCCAAAAGAAAAAATTGCACAGAAGTGGGAAACGGTAGTATTTTTTTTTTTTAAAGAAGAAAGAAGAAAAGACCGGCGGTACCGGTCCGACGTCGAAGAAGGCAGACGCGCGACCAAAGAAATAAAGAAAAATAAAGAACTTCTTCAGCGGTGACAGGAACAAGACCTGCTGGCTCCGTGGAAAAGAAGAACTGGAGAGAGGCGGTTAGGAAAGGCGGGAAGGCAGCGCGCAGGCGCTGTGGGATGCTCCCAAAAGCTTTCTTACTGGACGCTGGGGAGCGTTCCCGCGCAGGCTCCGTCGGTACCGACGATACCCATATGTGAAGACTCATTCTTGCTTGTTCCTGGAGATGGATGCTTGCGTGTATAGGGAGAGGAATGGCCAGCAGAAAAAAGGAGGTGATAGTGCCTCTGCATAAGTCTCTGGTGCAACCTCATTTGGAGTATTGTGTGCAATTCTGGAGACCGCACTTTCAAAAGGATATAAGCAGGATGGAGTCAGTGAAGAGGGTGGCTGCTAAAATGGTTAGAGGTCTTCATTACGAAGCATATGAGGACAAACTCAAAGACAGGGCTGTACCAAGCTAGAATTGCGCCTTGTGCGACATGCACATCGGGCGTGCCCCCTCCTCCTCATACCTCCTTCCAGCTGTTGCCTGCTCTTGCCCTGCTGCTGTCACTCTCTGTTTTCTCCACGGTGGCACCGGCAGAAGGGAAAGAACAGAAAGCGGCTGGATGGAGGTGGAGGAGAGGGCGCGCGCCCGATGTGCAAGTAGACCGGCACTTTAAGCAGATCTGTCCCTCCATGCTCTGACGTCACATCAGAGGAGGGAGGGACCAACCTGTTTAAAGTGCTTTTCCTTGAACTTCGCCCTCGGGCTTTGGCCCTAGGAGCGTCGTTTTACCTAAAATTTCCATGTAAATGTCATATTGTTCACCAAGGGAAGAGATACATTTTTCTTTCGGTAGATGAGCTGGTGGTTTTTCTTGACAGTAAGACCTAATTTACTTTTTTTAGTATTATTAAAGTTTCTTAGTTCATCGATAAGATAAAAGGAGTTTTCATTATGTAGAGACCATTCTGAGTTGTATTTTGTTTTCTTTTTAAATATTTGAAAGTACTTCCGTGATGTGGACTAGTGCATTGTAATTTACTTTTTTTTTGGTATTATTTTCATATGGCTGTAGATTACTATGGCTTGTAATTGTAATTTTTCTGGTAATATGGAAAATTTTATAAATCAAAAAAAAAAGTGCTGCAAAAAGGCTTAGAGGCCTCATTTCAGCTGTCTGCTGTTGCCCTGCTGCCGCTGAGAGAAGAAAACGTGGCGGCAGCAGGGCAACAGCAGGCAGCTGAAATGCGCTCCCCCAAGTCTTTGCGCCCTGTGCGGCTGCACCACTCGCACAGGGCTAAATACGGTCCTGCTCAAAGATCTTAATATGTATTTTTAAAGGAAAGTCGGGATAGGGGCGATATGATAGAGACCTTTAAATACCTCTGTGGCATAAATGCACTGGAGGGTCTCTTTAAATTGAAGGCAAGCTCTGCTACATGGGGACATAGGATGAGAGTGAAAGGGGATAGACTCAGGAGTAATATGCAGAAATATTTCTTTACAGAAAGAGTGGTAGATGCGTGGAATACTCTCGCAGTGGAGGTGGTGGACATGAGGACAGTATCTAAATTCAAAAAAGCATGGGACAAACATGCGTGGTCACCTTCCCGCCCAAGGGTGCCATCTTAGTATGACGACATAGTTTAATGAAGCATAAAAAAGGAAACAACTGCATGGGGAGGGGAGGGGAGAGGTGGGAGGGTTGTGAGGACTGATTCCTGATGTCCCCGGAGAACACCTGGTACACGTGAGTAACTATGTTTTTTCTAGGAACAAGCAGGAAGTCAATCCTCACATATGGGACTCCCCTGCTACAGTAAAAAGTCACAGGCAACCAAAAAACGGTGAGCCATGAATGGAAACAGGGAGCGATGGACAACCTCAGTTCTGACATGCAAGCCCCATAAGCAAGGATGGAATCACCTCTCTGGCAGCCTGGGCATAAGGGCTGGAGGGAAGGAGTTGCACTAATCCCCAAAGAGATGACTGAGCACTGCCTGGCCAAGGGCACTGTCACACCGTGAGCTCTCCTCCAGGCAGTAATGAGCTGCAAAGGTATGGACAGAGGATCAGGTGATGGCCCGGCATATGTCTTGCAGAGGGACCGAGCACAGATGTGTCACAGAGGCCGCCATGGCGTGCACATTGTGGGTGGTGACATGACGCTCTAGGGAAAGTCAAGTCTGCTTGTAGGCAAAAGAGATGCAGTCCGCCATCCAGGTGGACAGGGTGCACTTAGAGATACCAAAGCCAAGCCTGTTTGGGTCACAGGAGGCCATCAGTTGCGACAAGCAGTGCTGGGCCTTGATCTGCTGGAGGTAGAAGGCCAGCACCCTCTTACAGCTGAGGGTATGGACGCGTGAGGTCTAGGAAAAAAGGTGGGGAGAATGACTCCTGGCTGAAATGAAACGTAGATACAACTTTTAGTAGAAACTTGGGATAGGTGCATAAGACCACCCTATTCCTGTGAAATCTGGTGTATGGGGCATGAGGCACCAACACCTGAAGCTCACTGACTCGTCGAGCAGAAGTGAGTGCGACGAGAGACAACTTTCTAGGAAAGGAATTTGAGGTGAACGGAAGCAAGTGGTTCAAAGGGAGGCGCCATGAGTTTCCTAAGAACCACATTCAGGTCCTACGCCACCAGGGGTGGCCGGGCTAGGGGACGCAGGAGGAGGAGACCTCTCATGAAGCAGCCCATGAGAAGGTAGACAGATATGCATTGTCCGTCCACAGGTAGTGATGTGCAGTGAGGGCACTGGGGTGCACTCTGATGGAATTGAACTTTAAGCCATCATGAGAAAGGTGCAACAGGTACTGGAGGATCAACTGCACTGGACAGGAGAAGGGGCTAAGGTCCTTGTCGGCGCATCATAGTGAAAACCGGTGCCACTTAGAGGCATACACCTGACTAGTGGAATCCTTGTGGGAGGCGAACAGAACATCCTCAACCTCCATGGAAAGATGGAAGGGGGCCAGAGCTACCTTTTCAGCAGCCTGGCCGTTAGTATTATGGACCGGAGGTTGGGGTGCAGGAAAGAGAACTGTCCTCCTGCGATATCAAGTCCGGAGCGTAGCCCAGAGGAATCAGGGCCACTCAAGAAAGCTGCGGCAACAGGGAGTAATGAGGATCACCTTGGCCCGGTCCGACTGAATCTTGGAGCAGGGTATGGGAAACCTGTGGAGTGGGAGGATATGCATATAGCAGACTCCCATATCAAAAGGAAAGCATCGGCTGCCACTCAGTCCTGTGTCGGTATCCAGGAGCAAAAGTGAGGCAACTGAGTATTGCTGGGACTGGCGAAGAGGTCCATCATCAGAATCCCCCAACACCGAAAGAGAGACGGGCTATAATCGGATCCAGACACCACTTGTGCGGCTGAAGGACCCTGCTGAGTCTGTCCGGCAGGAAATTTTCATGTCCTGGAAGGAAGGCTGCATGAAGGAGCATGCTCCTTGCTGTGGCAATGGTCCAGATGTGGACTGCTTTCCAGGAAAGGAGGTACGAGCCCATGCTGCCCTGCTTGTTGACATAGAATATCACAAACTGGTTGTCTGTTTGGATGAGGATCATCTGGTTCGACAGCTGGCTCTGAAACACTTGAAGGGCATTTGCCACCACCCGGAGCTCAAGGAAGTTGATCTGGTGCAGGGTCTCCTCCTGCATCCAAACACCCTGGGACTGGAGACTGTTGCAGTGGGCTCCCCATCCGAGCTTGGAGGCGTCTGTGGCAAGGACACGCTGGACCGGCGGGGCCTGAAAAGGCAGACCAGGCCTACCAAGAGGCTCAGCAGGTGCAGTCATCAGGCGAGGGAGTTCGCATGGGACCTGGTGACAGGAATGTGAGCGTCTGGAGCCACATGAACCGTCGCGGCCATTTGCCCCACAAGGTGCAGCATGAGATGGGCTGATGCAGTCATGCAACTCTGCACTTCAATCACCAGGGATGCTAGCTTACCCCTGTTTTAAAAAGTGCATTTTAGAGAAAAGTAAAAAACTTTAATGGGAAGCATTCCTGAGTGTTGGGAAATGTAAAAAAGATGATCTCTATGAAGTTTTATTGGGTCAAAAGCTAGCGATTTCATAAAGTTCATTGGAAGAAATAAATTGAGTTTTAAACTCATAAAATTCATAAAATATGTGGTTGAGTTTTATTAAGCAGATTTCTGTGAAAATTTGATAAGAAAAGGGTCTTTATTATATAAAAATATATGTATTTAAGTGTTCTTCGCTAAGTCCAAAGGCCTTTACTCAGTTCTCATTCTTCTCGGTCTTTCTGCTGCTTTGGATACTGTTGACTACCTCCTCCTCCATGACTCTTTATCCTCTCTTGGTTTTAGAGGCCCTGTACTGTCTTGGTTCTTTTCTTATCGTTCCTATCACTGTTTCAGTGTTTGTTCTGGAGGTTCCTCCTCTACTGCCATCCCTCTATCAGTTGGTGTATCTCAAGAGTCTGTTCCAGAACCTCTCCTTTTCTCTCTCTATACCCAGTCCCTTGGTGCTCTCATCTCTTCCCATGGCTTTCAGTATCATTTTTATACTGATGACTCTCAAATCTATCTATCTACACCTGACATCTCTCCTCCGCTCCAAACTCATATCTATATTTACTTATCTGACATCGCCACCTGGATATCTCACTGCCGCCTAAAACTGAATATGGATAAAACTGAACTTCTTATTTTTCCCCCTAAACCCTCCTTCCTCCTTTCTCTATCACTGTTGACAACACTTATCTTCTTCCTGTTTCCTTGGCCCATAACCTTGGGGTCATCTTTGACTCCCCCCTTTCCTTCTCCATACATATTCAACATATAGCTAAAACCTGTTGTTTCTTTCTCTACAACATTAACAAAATCCGTCCCTTCCTCTCTGAACATACTACTAAGGCTCTTCTCCACTCTTTGGTCACCTCCCGTCTTGACTACTGCAAACTCCTCCTTGCTGGTCTCCCTCGGTGTCATCTCTCTCCTCTTCAATCTATCCAGAACTCTGCTTCGCAGCTAATCTTCCACCAGCCCCAATACACTCATATAACCCCTCTTCTAAAATCACTTCACTGGCTCCCCTTCCATTTCCGTAGCCAATTCAAACTTCTCTTTCTAACATATAAATGCATTCAATCTATTGCCTCTCATTACCTTTCCTCTCTTCTCTCTCCCTACACCCCTCCTCATGAACTCCGCTCCTCCTCTGGTTTTCTTCTCTCTATCCCCTTTACTTCTTCTACAAACTCCAGACTTCGATCTTTTCACCATGCATGGAATAAACTTCCTCTATCTTTACGCCAAGTCTCTTCTCTCTCCGTCTTCAAATCCATGCTAAAGGCTTACCTCTCCGAGGCCGCATTTGGGCCCTAATCCCTTGTTCTCCTTGTTTCCTTTCCTATTTGGACCCCCATTTTTCTCTTGTATTATGTCTGTCTTGATTAGATTGCAAGCTCTTTGAGCAGGGACTGTTTTCTTTATATGTTTGTACAGCGCTGTGAATGCCTTTTAGTGCTATATAAATGATTAATAACACAGGTACACTAAAAAAAAATTTTTTTTAAACTGCCTCTAATGTTTCGATTGACTTTTACGTTTTTTGGTGCGCTGAATCCAAATCTGGTAACCAATTGCTCCATCACGTACAGATTTTTTGCTACATTGGGTTAGCAGTTTGAGGTGAACGTTTCAGATTGAGTGCGATCGAGATAAAAGTTTCTTGGATGAATTCTTCATACTAATTGTTTAGTAGTTATTCAAATAAGAATAAAGAAAATTGTAACAAGGCAGCACATAAGAATAGAGTAATGTCAACAAAACACACTGTGATGGTAGCAAAATTGTCTGCACTTAAAACAGCCACATACATGTGCACAAACATTGAGCATATAAGAGCGAGGTTAGACACAAAGCAAAGCAAAGAAATGTGCAAAAAATGTTGTACAGGTATGTATGTAAGAATAGAAAACGCAAACCGCACCATTGCAATACATGAAGACAAACACCCGATGGTGTGAAAATAAAATTCTAATAAATGAGATCCGACACTGTGGTAATAACTAGCAAATTTTTATTTCAAAGTTTAGTAAAAACACGATATTTGTCAACACAGTTTAGATTTTAAAGTCATTCTTGGGTCAATCAATCTCCTGGTGGGCCCGTTTCTTCTTCCCCCGAATGCTTCTCTTGGTGCGCTGCTTGGCGTATTTTTCATCTGGGGTTTCCCGCAGCAGCAACCAGCAGAAATCAGCCATCATAGTGGTGTTCCATCTTCCTTGGTACCTTCTCTCTGCGTCCTTGATGTCCTGGTGAAACCTTTCACCTTGTTCTTCACTGTACGCCCCCAAGTTTTCGGGAAAGTAGTTCACATGGGAGTGCAAGAAATGGACTTTCAGGCTCATATTACAGCCTTGTTCTTTGAAGGCATTGAGCATCCTGGCAACAATATCCTTATAGTTCTCATCCCGCCTGTTCCCCAAGAATTTGAGAACAACATCCTTGAAGGAATCCCAGGCTTCTTTTTCCTTCTCAGACATCGTTTCAGCGAATGCTCCATCTGAAATGAGTTTCCTTATATCAGGGCCAACAAACACTCCTTCCTTTAGCTTTGCTTCAGAAAGTCGGGGGAACTTTGAGCAAAGGTACCGAAAGCACTCACCATCTTTTAGAAGGGACTTGATGAATTGCTTAATGTGACCCAACTTAATGTGGAGAGGTGGTAATAGAATTTTATCACGAGGTACCAAGCTCTCATGAAGAACATTTTTCTCACCGGGTCTCAAATACTCCCGAATTGGCCAGTCTTTTTTCCCCCAGTGTAGGTCGCGGGCCCGGCTATCCCACAAGCAAAGGAAGCAGGGATATTTGGTGAAACCGGATTGCTGCCCTAATAGCATGGATAGAATTTTAAAGTCTCCACAAATCATCCACTTATGCTCATCATGACGAATCTTCTGAAGAATCAGGGCCAAATTCTCGTATTTTTCTTGGAGAATAACAGAGTGAGCAATAGGAACTGAAGCGAATGTGTTGCCATTATGAAGAAGAACACCTTTTATGCTGTCTTTTGACGAATCAATGAACAGCCGCCATTCAGTAGGATCATACTTGAGTTTAAACTTTTCCATCACTCCGTATATATCGTTGCAAAATACCAAATCTTCCTCTTTGCTGAAATACTTCAAAAATTGTGTCTCGCGGTTGCGGTACCAATAAAAAGTTGTTCCTGGTGACAATAGATTTTTCTGTTTAAGCCGAGAACCTAGCAGTTGGGCAGCATCTTTTGGGAGTCCTAAATCCCAGACTAAATCATTCAATTCAGCTTGAGAGAAAAGTTCAGGTTTCAGATCTGGTTCAGTTTCAAACTCGGAAGTACTGGACTCATCGGGAAAAGCCATCTGATGAGTCTCATCATGATCAGAACCGTCCACACAAATATGATCCAAAGATTTTGGTGGTTCAGGCACAGGTTCTTCGTTGCTATGAGGCATAGGCCTAATTGCTGAGGGAAGGTTGGGGTAACTTATTACGTTCTTATTTTTTAAGTTGTATCCCTTCACAATGCAAGAGCAAAAATAGCAGTCACTGCTGTGGTCTCTTTGTTCACGCCACATCATAGGTATTCCGAAACGAAATGCTTGTTTTTTACCTTTCATCCATAAGCGTAGATCTTCCTCACATGTCTTGCACATTTTGTGAGGAGCCCACGGTTTGTCTTGATCGCCTAACTTCAAACCGAAATAGGCGAAATATACTTTTTTAATAAATGCAGAAATGTTCCTCTGCCGCTTTTTCACGGTATATTCCCCACAAATAAAACAAAAACTGTCCGGAGAGTTGACGCAACCTCTGGCTCTGTGAGCCATCACAAATACACAGCACTGCAAACTACAACTGTAGTGAACCACTTCGGAATAAAGCTGGATTACGACTGAGCAAACAAAAAGTAATAATGAACTTGCAAGAAACTGAAATTTGACAGGAACGTTCATGTCGCAACCACCGTGTTTGAGCGAGCGCGCGAACGAGGTGAGGCGAACAGGAAAGAACATGCGCCAGCGCGAGTACTGGATTTAGCCCCCCGCCTCCCAATTGTCCTGTTAATGTATAAAATGAATACAAAACACTCTAAAATATCATGAGGGAGTGTTTCTAGTTAGTTAACCATTACAACCTCTATTTTGGGCAAAGAAAATAAACTGCAGTCGGCTAAAAAGAAATTATGTGAACATTCCTTATATGGGTAAGAAATCTAATTTTGCAAGAAAACGTGACGTGATGGAACATTTTGGCTATTTTTCCTGGATTCAGCACCCCAAAATCTATAGGAATCAGTTGCAAAACTGGAGGCAGTTTTTTGGTAGTGTACCTGTGTAATAGTAGTAGTATACAAGTACATAAGAGAGGGGAGGGGTGGAGTGATCTCCAGATGGAAACTTTGTATCGAAAGGTTCAGCTTTAACTGCTGTTTCACTAACAGTTCGGGCAGACAGTTTGTCAGGAGAGAGAGTGTTCTGACAGCTGGATAAGTTACTGAAATGATTCTTTTGGGCATGTAGTAAAGAATTTTTGAAAGTTATGAGAAACTGGGGATGTTACTGGGTTTAGAATAGACCTATTTGATGACAGGGCAGTATAAGAGCACCTTGCCAGCCCTTAGGATGTTTGTGAGAAGGCTCGTTCTTGTGCAGTTGGTTGTGAAAGAGTGCAGATGTGTGTTGTAAGGTGTGACTGAGAAGGCCTTACATTTTGAGTAATTTGGTTAGAACTAGAGTGTTTGAGTAAGACTGAAGGAGTATAAGATAGCGAATATCATTTCTGAGGTAGTGTGGAATTTCTTTTTTTAATTCTAGAGAGCTGTGTATAGGGTAGTTGAAGCGCTGTAAGATCTGATGTAAAGTGATTGAAATTGAGACAACCTATTAGTTAAGAGTAGGAAATAAAAAAAGCATAGGAGAATTTTTACTTTTTTTTTAAATTTTCTCTTTAATTTTCCTGAAATATCCTGTGAAGGCTGGTTCCCTCAGTTACAGAGGAGAATAGTTTGGTAGAGGTGAGGGCCTGATAAAACTCTTGTTATAAGATTCCTTTCAAGGGACTTGTAGTTTGGAGTAGACTCTGAGGAAAGAGGTCTGTCGTGGTACTATTTTAGTTGCGTGAGAGTTGAGAAATGGTAGTGGTGGGTTGATATGTGAAGTGGAAAACTGAATAGAGAGTGTGAAGTGTATAAATGTGAGGTTTTTATCCTCATTGCCACAACAAGTTTGCTCTTAGGTTTTCCCAAATTTTTGTCCCTCTATTGAGACAAGGGGGGGAGGTGAGAACTAGAGAGGTGGTTGTCTAAAGGATTGGATTTCAAAGAAGAAGAAACAAAAGAAATACCTGCTTCGTGGTACCTGGAGGATCAGATTTCAGTTCCTGATCCCGCAGAAGAAGAGAATTGAGCCCCACCACTCACCTACTACGGACTGATAAGTACTACATATATATATATATATATATAGCAATTTGAGTTCAAATGCACTAGTAGCTTATTGAACAACCAAGTGTTCCGGTTGGCAGAAAAAACATTTTGCACACAATTATTTGGAATTATTTATTTATTTATTCTAATAAACTCCTAGAAAAGATAGTTGATTAATTGAAAAACAAATATAAATAACTGTGTCCATACTTACTGTACGTGTAGTTTATATACATGTTATTTGGTAAAAACAAATTTTCCAAAACTTAATTGTAACATCTATTTTGTCCCAGGCCTGAGTCCTTCTTTATTAACTTTAGCTTATTTTAATCCTCATTGTGGAGGTGGTGTTCCACTGGGGACAGTGAATTTCTGCTGTGACCGTTTCTTAGGAGAGGCGTTACAGGATCTTACTTCCAACTTATTTGTGACAACATAATCGGAGAGATTCTTTAGCTTACCCTTCAGAAAACTGGTTACACTAACTTTAAAAACTCTTAAAGCAGCACAGCCGTGGGAGCAAAGGAGAATGCTTCCTCGGATGTGCTCAGCTGCTTTAAAGGGTGAATCAGTGAAGGAGGCTTCGGGCGTCCTTAAAGATTGTGCATCCCAAGCCAGTCCCTCACTAGCTCGTCCGTTAAAGCGACAGCAAGGGCAAAGGGAGGCTCAGACCTTGCGTGGGCGCAACACGTGGTTGGCGTAGGGCTTCCTGTCAAGCGGGGCCTTGTGTCAACAATATACCCGCAGATGCGTAGGACTGGCCCTAGTGGCCGTGATCTTTGGCCCACGGGAGCAGCCTGTCCCGCAGGTATACAGCAGTGGGATACAAGGGACAGGTTGCCCCCATGGACACATTCTCTACTGCTGGCCACAATTTTGGTGCCCCTTATCACCTGCGCCCCCCTGCCATGCTTACCCAGTTTTCTGAGTAGCGCCGGCCCTGCTCTGGGGTCCTGCTTAGTAGTCTAGACAAAATTGAAGCATAAGAGTAATGGTAACTAATGGGCTACCTGGGCTTCAGGGTCTGGGTTGTCTTTTGGAATTCTAAGTACTTATGGCCCATTGTGATGGGATATCCAAAGGGATTATCAGCAGTCCACCTTAAAAGAGGCTAAAGCTCAGAACTCAGGGCTAGGAGGGTGTGACTGACAGAAGGATTAAGAAGCCAGCTGTGTGCACAACGGAGAGGAGAGGCCCGTGGAGACAAAAAGCTCCTTCCAAGCAGGGCTGGGAGAGGAGTCCCACTGTAAGGTAGATGATTCAGGAGGCGGAACTATATTTACAGACACTGTAGCCCAAGTGACTGACTGGACTTTGTGCTGAACTTAATACTGGGCCTTTAAGTGTGGGTCGGGGGAAGGATACTGAGAACCAGCTTTGTGAAGGTAACAAGCTGGGGACTGTTTGCTGCATAACTGAAGGGAAATAAAAGTGTTTTTTGTTTGGCCCTGAGCTGTTTGCCTGATAAAAGCCCCTTGTCACTGCACACAACGTTATACCATGTGTGTTGGCAGTTTGGGGATTTCCTCTAACCACATGACAGAGGGAAAATCCACATATTTCCAGGGCTGTGCTTTTCTGCAGGAGGGCAGAATTTTTTTTCCTCTTCGTCTCTCCGGGCCAGTCCAGGAACCGAAGGGTAGTCAACCTCCTCCAGCAGCTGAGGACTGAATCACCAAGAGTCTTGCTGACAGCTCATCCAGCTCCCCCTGGTGCCAGAGACTCAATCTTTCAGTCCTCAGCAGCTGGATAGGATGTGTGGCTGACAGGCTCCCGGTGAAGAAGAGAAAAATAAAAAGAAGCAATAAGTTGATTTGAAGGGGACGGAGCCCCGGGTTGCCCTAGCAGGGCAGTAAGGTCAGGGGATGTTAAACTAAAATGACATCAGGGCAGGTAGTCCGGTGTAAGGGGACAGCAGAGGCAGAGCCTGCCTCGTCTACAACAGAGCCGCCGATTCTGCCTTGAGGGAGGAACTGGGAGCCCCAGAGTCCTCTCCTCTACCTCCTAAACCCGATATCAATCGGCAGCAGGAGAGGGAGATTTGGTGATTTGCGGCAGTGTGCTCAGGTAGGCAGATGGAAAGTTGTGCGATCGCACGTGGCTTTGGCAGGGCGTGTGGCATTACTCGGCACCGGGGTTTCGCAGCCCTCGGGTGTTTCGGGGGCTGTCTCAGTTTCAGGCACATGCTGCCGAGCTCTGCAGCATGCGCTCAGTGTGGTAGTTGCCGCGAGTTATCGGGGCCGGGGCTTTGCCACACTTGCTTTAGGAGAGGCAGCAGGTTAGAGAGGCTCTTCATGGGTGCCATGGAAGAGAGGTCGGCGTCAGGGGATCTCACAGGCAGGCCTCAGGGCACGGCAGAGAAGGCGGGAACAGCGGCCATTTTACAAGAGGCAGCCGTTTCTCCCACACTGCAGGAGAAGTCGGGAAAAAAGAAATTCAAGTCTTAAAAGCCTTCTCTATCAGTAATATCTTCCCATCCGCAGTTCCCGGAGCTGCAGGAGGTCTTGGAGCCTTTATTCTCGGCGGATTTTATTCTTTCACTGCATGAAGCTTATTGTTTAAAGAAAGAGCAAGCGCAGAGCAAGGGTCCCCCCCCCCTCCTAAGCTGATAGGGTCTCAAAAAGTGGATGTTGGTTTCAAAGACCCAGGGGAAGGACCCTCTAAGAAAGTTCTGGACATGGAGGCGGGCTCCGACTGCTTCGGGCAACAGACCTCAGGGCTCCGGGTAGCAGAGGAAGGAGAAATCCTCTGAGTCAGGGCTGGATCCCTGGGCAGTGGATTTGGAGGAAGGTGAGATTGTACCGGGCAAAGACCCGAATGTTTTCAGGGTGTTTCGCAGAGAGGAGCTAGGGGCCCTTATTGCTAATTCTCTGGCGGCTCTGAATATTGCCCTACCGGTGATTCAGGAGGAACCGCTAGAGGACCCACTGCTCCAGGGGTTTAAAGCAGAGCAGAAGTGCTTTCCGGTTCATAGGGTAATCAAGCAGATGGTAGAATCGGAATGGGAGTGTCCGGAGGCTACTCTGAGGGGTAGCCGCGCTATAGGCCGTCTGTACCTGGTACCGCAGGAGGAGAAAGAGCTGCTACGAATGCCCAAGGTGGATGCGTTGGTTTCAGCGGTGACAAAGAAAACTACGATTCCGGTGGAGGGGGGGGGGTGCGGCCCTTAAAGACCTCCAGGATCGGAAGTTAGAGTCTATTCTCAAACAAGCCTTTGACTCAAGTGCTCTTTCTCTGCAGGTCTCCATCTGAAGGGCGTACATTTCAAGGGCCTCCATTCGTTGGCTCCAAGGGGAAACTTCTCCTGAAGGGGAGGAGGGGTCTTCCTCGGAGGGAGCAAAGTTAGAGTCAGCAGCGGCGTATTCAGCAGATGCTTTCTATGATCTGGTGAGAATTTTGGCAAAGTCAATGGTGTCTGTGATTGCTACTAGGAGGTTTCTCTGGCTGAGGAATTGGGCGGCGGAGGCATCTTCTAAGGCTTGCCTTAGTAAGCTCCCCTATAAGGGCAAGCTGCTCTTTGGGAAGGCTTTGGAAAAGATTGTGAAGGATTTGGGCGATTCCAAGGGAGGCCAGCTGCCGGAGGACTGTCTGAAGAATCCGAGGCCAGGAGGACTGCAGAGAGGTCAAGGGAGAGAATTCCGCAGGTTTCGGGCATCATGGTACGTTCTGTATCAGAGAGGTCGCTTTGTGACCAGAGGACAGTCCTTTCGGGGGGCTCGGGGGTTCGGCAGGGGGTATTTCACTCCCCAGCAGAATCCTGTCAAGAAACCACAATGAAGGGGGATGGTCCAGGTGGAGGTCCCGGTAGGACAACGTTTGCAGGAGTTCAATTCCATCTGGGCCACAATAACTACGGACCAGTGGGTTCTGGAGATCATCCACGAGAGTTATGTGCTGGAGTTCTCTCAACCGCTGGCGGAAGCTTTCGTGGTGTCCCCTTGGGGAGCTCAGGCAAAGAGGAAAGCAGAAAGTGACACACTTCAACGCTTGCTGCATCTTCAAGCGGTGGTTCCGGTTCCCCGAGACCAGTGCGAGTTAGGTCGATACTCGATTTATTTTGTGGTTCCCAAGAAAGAGGGATCCTTTCGACCCATCCTCGATCTCAAGCATGTGAACCGCTGCTTGAGGGTGCCACATTTCCGAAGTGCTTTCTTCCATAGATCTGGCCCGGAGAGAAGAAGCTTATCTGCACATTCCTATCAGGCCGGATCATCAAAGGTTTTTGTGCTTTTCCATTCCCATGGGACACTTTCAGTTCCAGCCATTGCCCTTCGGGCTGGCTTTGGTGCCGCGCACGTTCACGAAGGTGATGGTAGTGGTCGCGGCGGTGTTGCGAAAGGAAGGAATTCGGGCATATCCCTACCTGGACGATTGGTTGATTCGGGCAGAGTCCGTCAAAGCGACTGGGTGAGTAGTGGAATTCCTGGAACAGCTTGGTTGGGTGGTAAACCAGGCCAAGAGTCAGTTGCGGCCGGTGAGGCGCTTGGTGTATCTTGGGGCCTTGTTTGATACGGGCATCGGGTTGGTATTTCTGCCCGAGGACAGGGTGCACAAGATCTTAGGGCAGGTACGGACGTTTTTACGCATGAAGGCTCCAACGGCGTGGCGATACTTGCATCTGCTGGGCTCCATGGCCACTGGCCTTGGATCTGGTGCCGTGGGCCAGAACTCATATGCGTCCGCTTCAGCGGGCGTTGCTGTCCAGGTGGTCTCCACAGGATCATCCTCTGTCTCGGAGGCTGGTGTGTCCAGAGGAAGTAAGCGGCAGTCTGCAGTGGTGGCTGGATCCCAGACATCTTCAAGCGGGCATGCCCCTGGAGCAGCCGGATTGGGTGTTGGTCACCACAGATGCCAGTCTCTTGGGCTGGGGGGCGCATTGTCTGTTGCACATAGCGCAGGGCTTCTGGTCCATGGAAGAGAGCGGATGGTCGATCAACTGCCTGGAATGAGAGAGGTGCGTTTGGCACTACAGGATTTCAAAAGTCTGGTGGTGGGGAAAGCGGTTCACGTTTTCTCCAACAGTGCGGTGACGGTGTCATATATCAACCGACAGGGGGGCACGGGCAGGGTGGCCTTGCTGGAGGAGAGTCAGCAATTGATGCAATGGGCAGAGAGCCATCTGGTAGCTCTATCGGCAGCACATGTGGCAGGAAAGGACAATGTGCAGGCCGACTATCTCAGTCGAAATGTCTTGGATCCAGGAGAGTGGGAGCTAAACGCGGCGGTCTTTCATGACATTATGGTGCGCTGGGGACAGCCGATCATGGATCTGATGGCCACTCTTGTCAATACCAAGGCGGCACAGTTCTTCAGCAGGCACAGGGAACACATGTCGGAGGGGCTCGATGGGCTGGTGCAGCCTTGGCCGACGGACGAGCTGCTGTACGTGTTTTCACCATGGCCGATGATCGGTCGGATAGGAGTTCACGACGGGAAGGTAATTTTTATTGCTCCGGATTGACCAAAGAGACCTTGGTATGCGGATCTGGTGCGGCTTCTCATGGATCGCCCTTGGAGGCTCCCCAGTTGGCTCAATCTGTTGAGTCAGGGGCCAATCTTAATGCCGCAGGTGGATCGATTCTTGCTTACGGCTTGGCTCTTGAAAGGGAACAGTTGTGACGTCGAGGATACTCAGCGTCGGTAATAGCTACTATGTTGAAATCCAAGAGGAAGTCGAAGTCCTTGTCTTATATCTGTATTTGGCGCATTTTTGAAGGTTGGTGTGCGAAAAGGGGCGTTAAGCTGTTCTCTGCGGCATTGCCGGACATTGCCTCTGCGGCATTGCCGGTCTAACCCTCAGCTCTCTCAAGGTTCAGCTGGCTGCCTTGGCTTGCTATAGAGGCCGGGTGCAAGGTGGCGTCTTGACAATGCATCCAGATGTACTGCGCTTCCTTAGGGCAGTTAAGAATGTGAGGCTGCCGGTTAGACCAGTAGTCCCAGCCTGGGATTTGAACTTGGTTCTAGAAGCGCTGGCGCAGCCTCCCTTTGAACCCACGGTGGCGGTGAGTTTAAGAGAGATTTCTTGGAAGACGGTCTTCCTGGTGGTGTTGTGCTCAGCGAGAAGGATTTTGGATCTGCAGGCGCTCTCGTGTAGGGAGCCGTACATTCAGTTTTCGGCAGAAAAGGTGATGTTGTGGACGGTTCCCTCCTTTCTACCGAAGGTGGTTTCTGGTTTTCACTTGAATCAGCCAATTTCGCTTCCGACCTTTCAAAATCTGGAAAGGGATGGAAAGGATCGTTCACTTCGAAGGCTGGATCTTGGAAGAGTGCTCCATAGATACCTTAAGAGGACGGAGTTGTTTCGTAAGACAGACAGGTTGTTCATGATTTTTGGAGGACCACGTAAAGGGGAGGCGGCTTCAAAGCTTCAATTGCCCGGTGGGTGAAACAGGCTATCGGAGCAGCGTATATGGCGAGAGGGAAGTCTCCTCCCAGGGGTCTCAGAGCTCATTCTACTAAAGGCCAAGCGGCTTCTTGGGCGGAGTTCGCGTTGGTGCCTCCTGTAGATATCTGTCGAGTGGCAACTTGGTCGTCTCTCCACACTTTTGCGAAACATTATCATTTAGATGTTCAGGCAAGGGGAGACGCAAATGTGGGGGCCTCAGCCTTAGTGGCAAGGCTCACGGGGCCCTCCCAGATTTAGGAACTGCTCTGGTACTTCCCTACGGTTCCTGGACTGGCCCAGAGAGATGAAGAGGAAGGAGAAATTAGGCCTTACCTGCTAAATGTCTTTCCTTGAGTTCTCTCCGGGCCAGTCCAGGGCCCACCTAGTTCATTTGCGAATTGGTCGAGTTGGCTAGTGACACTGGCGTTCATTCAAAGATTTGGTCAGTGAGTTCACTAATAGAAGGGGTTGCTGGAGTAGGAGGCTAGGCATGATATCGGTCTGGCATCCGGAGTTTTCAGGGTGGTTCTGCCTTTGAATCTCCCTTCCTAGGATGGGAAGGGGGGGGGGGGGAGTAGGGGTCGTTCTGGTAAAAAAAAAAGAGAAAGAGGGGAAAGTAAGTAGTTAGTAAATCATAGTTGGTCATTCAAAGGTTTAGGAGGTTCTTTTTGTTTTAGAATTAGTGTAAGACTGAATGGGTTATAGGTCAGGGCAAGCTGCTTTGTCAATAGAAGACTGAGTCTCTGGCACCAAGGGGAGCTGGATGAGCTGTCAGCAAGACTCTTGGTGATTCAGTCTTCAGCTGCTGGAGGAGGTTGACTACCCTGCGGTTCCTGGACTGCACCGGAGAGAACTCAAGGAAAGACAATTAGCAGGTAAGGCCTAATTTCTCCTTTTTTTGTATGAGCTAAGAGGGCTAGCCTCACCCTAGTGAAGGAGCATGAAGAAAAATGTAGTCAGTGCCGACCAGGAAGGGTTTTGTTTTCGCCACTAAGCCCACTAAAAGTTTATTGGAGCTGGAACGCTGCAGAGTTAACTCAGCTGCAGAAGAGTGAGTTATGGTTGTTTTGCAGAACAAGTGTCATGCCAGAATAGAGTGGTTCCTTTAGCTTCTGGAAGAAGGGCAGCAGCAACAACAAGAGTACCAGGAGCAACAACAACAATATCAACACCAACAGCAACAGCAGTTTCAACGCGCTCTGCTGGAAGGGCAGCAGCACCAACAGCAGCAGTAGCAGATACAGAACCTTGTTCAGATTCAAGGGGAACTACAGAGACGTTCTCTGGCTCAGTTGATTCAAGTCATACAGAGACTGCCACTTCACCTCCCAGTGCAAGCACTATTTAAAATGATAGTGGAAGATGAACTTGATTTATTTATTTGAAGTGTTTTTCTATACCGCCCCTTCCAGCAATCAAGGGCGGTTTACAATGAACATGAACACAGTGTTACATGTAACTTATTGAACTATTATGCAATAAAACAAAGAACTATATACATCCCAGTTAACACTTAAACATACGCATGGTGATAGCTGGTACTCTTAACTATTTACAGCGTCTTATTGACAGCGGAGTAAGAGGGAGATTTAGATTATCTGGGGAGGAGAGGGGTGGTTGGGTGCATGTTGCATGTTGTATGTTGTATGAAGACAACAGAGGTGTGAAGATTGGTGGAAGACTCAACAACCTTCGCTATGCTGATGATACCACATTACTGGCTGAAAGTGAATTTATTTATTTATTTACATTCTCTTATATACTGCGCTATTCTGCATCAGTGAGGTTTACATTGAACAAACCGAAATTACACTGAACAGGGCATTATAACTTGGAGATAACTATTTTACAGGGAACATGGGCTATGGAGGGTTAAGTGGCTTGCCCAAGACCACAAGGAGCACCTGTGGGACTAGAAACCCCAGTCCTTCCGGCCCAAGGTTGCTGTCTTCTAGTGGGATTTGAACCCCTGACCTTCCGGCCTGAAGTACCTTGCCCCAACCACTAGGCCACTCCTCCACTCCAAGATGATCTGAAACATTTGCTTCTCACAATCAAAGAACAGTCTCAAAATGGGCCTGCACCTTAATGTAAAGAAGACAAGGATCATGACAACTGGCAAAATCAACAGGTTCATCGTTGAAGGAGAAGAAATTGAAATCGTGAACAACTTTAACCTATTTGGATCAACTATCAATAAAGAAGCAATAAGCAGTCAAGAAATCCAACAACACATTGCTCTTGGCAGAATGGCTATGAAAGACCTAGACAAGATTATCAAGATGTCTCTTTCCATACAAAGCCATGGTATTTTCAATAACATCATATGGATGTGAAAGTTGAACAGTGAAAAAGATAGACAGGAAGAAGATTGATGCCTTTGAATTATGGTGCTGGCGGCGAATACTGTGTATACCATAGACTGCCCAAAGAATAAACCAGTCATGACTAGAGAAGATCAAACCTAAGCTTTCTTTAGAAGCTCAAATGACAAGACTTCAACTTTCATACTTTGGACACATCATGCGAAGAGAGATTATAGAGAAAGACATCATGCTAGGTTTTTATTGCATCGTTAAGGTCGTGGATTTGTGTATGCAAGAGTGGGGAGAGGTCAAATAGAAATGCATTCTTGTCAAAGTGTTTAAAGGCAGGCTTTTGGTGGGAGTAGTGTTGATTGTCTGGGTAGTTAGGGGAATAATAGTGGCTATTCTTACGATGAAGTGATCTGACCAGGGTACCTGATTGGCTGAAGGGTAGGTAAAGTCTGGGTACATGATTAGGGACCTGGGGACAAATATGAGGTTGAGTGTGTTACTTTTTGTGTGTGTGTGGTTTTTCATGATTTGTATGAAGTCTAGTTCATCCATAAATTCAAGGAAGTCTGCGGATTGTTGTAAGGGAAGAGATGCTAAATTGAAGTCTTCTAGGATGATGTGTGGTTTCCTTGTTTGAGATTTACAGGCTGATTCAAGTATGGAAGTGAGGTTGAAGTGTTTGTAGTTAGGCAGTCTATAGAAACATAGAAATATGATGACAGAAAAAGACCACATGGCCTATCTAGTCTGTCCTTCTGTGTCAACAACTACAACAGTCCCCTTTTTTCCTTTAGAGATCCTCTGTGTTTGTCCCATGTTTTTTTGAATTCAGATACTGTCCTCATCTCTACCACCTCCACTGGGAGGCTATTCCACGGATCCACCACTCTTTACGTAAAGAAATATTTCCACATATCACTCCTGAATCTATCCTCCTTCACCCTCATCCCATGTCCCCTCGTAGCAGAAATTGCTTTAAATTGAAAGAGGTTCTCCCCCTGTACATTTATGCCATGGAGGTATTTGAACATCTCAATCATATCACCTCTATCCCGCCTTTCCTCTAAGGTGTACATATTAAGATCCTTAAGTCTGTCCTTATATGCTTTATAATGAAGACCACTAACCATTTTAGTAGCCACCCTCTGTACTGACTCTATCCTGTTTATATCCTTTTGAAGGTGCGGTCTCCAGAATTGCACACCATACTCCAAATGAGGTTGCACCAAAGACTTATACAGAGGCACTATCACCTCCTTTTTTCTGCTAGCCATTCCTCTCCGTATGCACCCAAGCATCCTAGCTTTTGCCGTCACCTTTTCTACCTGTTTACCTACTTTAAGATCATCAGACACAACCACGCCTAGGTCCCGCTCTTCTTTAGTGGACAAAAGTACTTCACCCCTATACTATATTGCTCCCTTGGATTGCTGCAGCCCAAATGCATGACCTTACATTTTTAACATTAAATCCCAGCTGCCAAATTCTAGACCATTCTTCAAGCTTAGCTAGATCCCTCCTCATGTTATCTACATCTTCCTGGGTGTCTACTCTATTGCAGATTTTGGTATCATCCGCAAAGAGGCAAACCTTACCCGACAGCCCTTCCGCTATATCACTAACAAAGATGTTAAAAAGAATCGGACCAAGGACAGATCCCTGGGGCACAGCACTGGTAAAATCCTTCTCCTCAGAGTGAGCTCCATTTACCTGTACTCTTTGTCGCCTCCCACCCAACCAATTTCTAACCCAAGCAGTAACTTTAGGGTCCATCCTTAGGGTGCTCAGTTTGTTTATAAGTCACCTGTGAGGAACAGTGTCAAAGGCCTTACTGAAATCTAAATACACCACATCTAGGGTTCTCCCTCAGTCCAACTCCCTGGTCACCCAGTCAAAGAAATCAATCAGATTTGTCTGACAAGACCTGCTTCTGGTGAATCCATGCTGCCTTGGATCCTGTAATCTGCTGGACTCCAGAAACCTCACTATTTTCTCTTTCAGCAGCATTTCCAATAATTTACTCACCACCGAAGTTAAACTAACCGGCCTGTAGTTTTCAACCACATCCTTACTTCCGCTTTTGTGTAAAGGCACCACATGAGCCTCTCTCCAGTCCTTTGGCACCACTCCCGACTCCAACTAGGCATTGAAAAGGTCAGTTGGTGGATCTGCTAGAACGTCCCCAAGTTCCCTCAGTATTCTAGGGTGTATCCCATTCAGTCCCATCACTTTGTCTACTTTAAGTTGAGCTAGTTTCTCACGAACACAGTCTTCTGAAAATTGTTCAAGATGTCCCTCGCTTCTGTTCCTGTTTGTGGGTGTTTTCTGAGGTCCTGCTCCTGGTTCTTCATCTGTGAACACAGAACAGAAATATTTGTTAAGCAATTCCGCTTTATACTCATCAGCTTCTACATAGTCCTCCCCTTCACCCTTGAGTCTGACAATACCACTTTTGCCCTTCCTCTTCTCACTAACATATCTTAAAAATGTCTTCTTCCCCCCATTTTATTGCATTGGCTATTTCC
This sequence comes from Ichthyophis bannanicus, assembly GCA_033557465.1. NCBI lineage: Eukaryota > Metazoa > Chordata > Amphibia > Gymnophiona > Ichthyophiidae > Ichthyophis > Ichthyophis bannanicus. The sequence continues at coordinate 199,165,030 of CM066031.1, read as the reverse complement.
TCCTCTTTTTGAATCTTTGCTTTCCTGTCTACTTTGCTATAAAGGAAACAAACTGCTACATTTTTGCTTTGGAATTTGTTTTCAATTTTGCTTCCGATTTTGATTAGGTCTATGCCATCACAATTTGTGCATAAACTGGCAAACATGTTGAGGTTATTTTTGGTTAGAATAAGAACTCCACCACCTCTCTTGGTGTCTTCTGGGGCAGTTGTATAGCGAGTAGCCATTGGTCTGTAGTTGATTTAAAAGGACAGAATCGTGGTCATTGAGTCAAGTTTCTGTAACGCACAGGAAATCTGGGGATCGATCAGAAAGCAGATCCTGGACTACTGGGATTTTATTTCGTATGGAATGAGCGTTTATTAGGATGCCATTTTGTGTGATGAAGGTATTGATCTGTCACGTTGAGAGGTGGCAGTGGTCGTGTTAATATAGATTATTCTGCGGTGCTGCTTGTATTTTGGAGAGTGAGAATTATTTCTCTGTTTGTTGCATGGGAGTATTAGGTTGTGAAATATAGTGGGCTGGATCTGTGGGATGAGGTGAATTAGCATGGGAACCTGATGGGTCAGTAGTGTGTTGGAGCATGCTATGATGTATAGTGAACATATTACTTTCCTAATGAGGTTCATTTTGAGTGACGACATACAGGGTAGTAGACGTGGAACGGGGGTAAGTCTGGGAGTGTTATCAATGCTGCGAGCAATATCTAGATTACTATAGTGCGAGAGGTGTACAAGGTGGGGGAGATAAAGAATCAATGTCCATGGGGGATTGTGAGCTGGGTTTCCTGCAATGGGTTGTTTGTATTACGTTGCCTAGGTTGCTAAATGATTGGGGCTTGGTAGAAGGTGAGACACTCAGGGTCTAATAGATAGGACTATGATGAATCTGTGTGGATGGAAACCTTCTATAAGATATGTATGGAGTTTGGGGGAAGGGCCTAAATGGGTTTATATACTGTTAGAGCAGGGGCTGTACGCAAGAGCAGCAGGGGCACTGAGTGGAGTTATATGTGCTTGACAAATTAAATCAGTTCCATGCCAGTAGTTTCAATATCGAGAAGTAGAAGTAACTTAGTGATTAGATAACAGATTTTGTCTCAAGCGTCCACTAGAATCCTAGTGACTATCAAGAGTTATGGAGTGTTGTAAGGTAAACAAATGACAACAAGTTAGTTACCATGTCCTTAGGAGCGGTGCATTATCTCAGCCACGGATGTTGCCTGTGGGTCTTGGAAAAGCTCGTCTCAGTTCTCTGTGCTGAATAGGCTGTTATTGTTGTGGGTCGTCATGTCATTTACACTGTTTTCTAGTATGTTCTCTGTGGGGTAGAGCAGATGGTGTAGTTTGTGTTGACGGTGATCTGATATGGGTAAAGTTCTTTGCTGGTGAAGTCTGGTTTGTTGGTCTCACACCTGTCTAGTTCTTCAGAGGCTCAAGTAAGCATTGGCTTGAATCCATGGACAGTTTGAGGGGAATCTGGGAAGGAGGGTGGACCCAGTTGTGCTTCTTGTCCACCGGTGCCACTGCTGCCTCCGGTCTCCATCTAAGGGCCACGCCAAAGGACTCTTTGGCAAGGCCTTCAGGCGCGGGCATGCCTGCTGGAGCTGTACTTTTAAATGTTGCAGCAAGCCCTCGATTGGTCTGGGGCCGGCAAGCATGTACATATGCTTGCCTGCTCTACTCTGAGCGGAGGAGTGGAGGAGGCAGCAGATGGAGTCCTTTTGGCAATCCTGCTGGCACTGTACTTTGAACAAACTGCCCACATAGCTTTGGTGGCCGGAGGCAACATGGACTACTTACTTGGGGAATCTGCTGATGGGCAGAAGTCAGGCTACATTCCAGGATGCAAACTTAACTATTTCTTATATCTCAACAAATAGGAGTGACCTGCACGGGGCGGTGGTTACACTCCTAAACAGAGGCATGGGGAGGGGTGACCTGCACAGAGCTGCAGGTGCACCTACTCTTGCCATTTTGCTGGGCAGACTAGATGGACCATACTGGTCTTTATCTGCCATCATATATACTATGTTACTATACTAACCCTGATGGACGAGCTACATATGCAGCTGTCAAGACTGCCATATTGGAACAGGCTGGCTGTACACCAGAGACTTACCGCCAGCACTTCAGAAAGAGGGGGGGACCCCAGATTAAAGAGAGCCCTCTGAGGTTCCTCTGTCAAATGAAGGAGCTCGCATGGAAGTGGTTGCAACTGAAGGGGAAAGACTGGGCCCGAGACAGCCAAAATTGTGCTCTTGGAACAATTTTTAGAGGGTTGACCTCCTCAATAAAGCAATGGGTATGTCCGTGCCCCAAGCTTACACTGGAGAGTCCACTGGAAATAGCAGACAGGTACCATGAAGCCCAGCCAGCGACGGAAGTGAGAAGGTGAAGTTACCCATTAGCCCAGGAGGACAGAAGGGGAAGCTGGAGGAGATGTTGGCTCCAATGTTTTGAACCCCATAGTCACCTCCTAGGCTAAAGCATGGGCCCAGCCACAACCCCTTCACCTGTTTTAGGTGTGGAGTCCAGGGACACTTTGCCCAGGAATGTCCCCTGGGTACAGAGGAACCAATGGATGCCAGCCTAACTACCCCTCACACCTGCACTTTTGTGGACATTCCCCATTCAGGTGCACCGAACTTTGTGATTTCTTTTTTTTTTTTTTTTTAATTATTTATTTAAGCATTTTCCGAATACAATAAACATAAAAAGAAAATATAACAATACAAGAGTACTTGAAATCCTAGGTAAATAAGAAGTCTACAATACCACATTAAGGAAGAGAGAAACTATAAAATGCATGTGTGTACAGAAGAAAATAAGAGTATCAAAACCCCATAATAGGGAGCCAAAAAATTATGTCAATTCCTCCTCCAAAACTTCACCAACCTCCTTCCCATCAAGAAAATGTTGTAAAGATTTCACATCCGTGTAAACGTATGTTTGTCCCCCCAGAGAGCACAGTTACTTACCTGTAACAGGTGATCTCTGGGAACAGCAGGAATAAGTCTTCACATATGGGTATCGTCGGTACCGACAGAGCCTGCGCGGTAACGCTCCTCAGCATCCAGTAAGAAAGCTTTTGGGAGCATCCCACAGCGCCTGCGAGCTGCCTTCCCGCCTTTCCCAACTGCCTCTCTCCAGTTCAAGTTTTAAAGCTGAGACAAAGAGAGAGAGAGGAAAGGAAAGATAGAGAGATACAACTCCTAGGGGAGGTGGGTGGGTTGTGAAGACTTATTCCTGCTGTTCCCAGAGATCACCTGTTACAGGTAAGTAACTGTGCTATCTCCAGGAACAAGCAGGAATGAGTCTTCACATATGGGGATTCCCTAGCTGCAGATGCCAGGGAGAGACCCCATGGTTGTGTGCCCTTGCAGACGGCTCCACTTCCTCCCCATGGATCTCTGGCATCCAACCAGGGTAGGTGGGTAGGAGTTGATTAGGAATGGAACAGGTGTTTGAGGACAGCCTGACCAAACGAGGCATCCCGGCGGGAGTCCTTGTCCAAACAGTAATGGGCTGTGAAGGTGTGAACCGAGGCCCAGGTGGCCGCTCGACAGATATGGTCGATGGACACTGAGTTTAGATGAGCCATTGAGGCTGCCATGGCTCTCACATTGTGAGCTGTGACATGGCCCTCCAGAGAAATGTTCTTACTCTGGTAGGCGAAAGAAATACACTGAGCAATCCAGCTGGATAGTGTTCTCTTAGAGACTGGAAGTCCTAAATTAGAAGGATCAAAAGCAACAAAGAGTTGAGAAGACTTTCTATGTTGCTGTGTTCTTTGTAAGTAGAAAGCGAGAGCTCTCTTACAAACCAAGGTATGAAGATTCCTCTCTGCATTTGATGCATGAGGTCCTGGAAAAAAGACAGGTAAATATACCTCCTGGTTCAGATGAAAAGGCGAGACCACTTTAGGCATAAAGTGTGGATTGGTCCTGAGGACTACCTTATCATGATGGAACCTTGTATAAGGAGGATTAGTCACCAAGGCTTGCAGCTCACTGATGCGGCGTGCTGAGGTGACTGCAATGAGAAAAACAACTTTCCAAGAAAGAAATTTCAAGGAGGTGGTGGCTAAAGGTTCAAAGGGTGGCTTCATAAGCTGGCCAAGAACCAGGTTTAAGTCCCATGCCACTGGAGGTGGTCTAATGGGAGGTTTAGTTAAAAGAAGGCCTCTCATGAATCTTGCTATAAGAGGGCGAGAGGAGATAGGTTGTCCATTGAGAGGCTTGAGGGACGCTGCAATAGCACTCAAATGGACTCTTACTGAATTCGTTTTTAGGCCTGCATGGGATAGATGCAGGAGATACTCTAGTAGAGAATTCAGAGGTATTGCAACAGGTGAATCTTTTCCATTTGAAAGCATAGGAACGTCGAGTAGAAGGCTTCCTAGAGGCATGAATAACATCTCTGACTTGTTGAGAGAGATGAAAATCTTGAAGGTCTAGGCCCTCAGCAACCAAGCCCTGAGATGGAGCGACTGGGGGTTTGGGTGCCACAATGTTCCGTCTTCCTGGGACAGAAGGTCTGGTGCAGAGCCTAAGTCCAGGGAAGGAGCTTGAGTGAGATGCAGAAGTAGAGGGTACCACACTTGGCGTGGCCAATGTGGTTCTATGAGGATCATGGTCCCTCGATCTCTCTGAAGCTTGAATAGTGTTTTTGGAATTAGGGGAATTGGTGGAAAGGCATAAAGGAAGTCTTGACCCCAATGAAGGAGGAAGGCATCCTTGGCCTGAACTCCCTGACACGGAATTCTGGAACAGAATCGGGGAAGTTTGGCATTCCACGGACTTGCAAAGAGGTCTATGTCTGGGGTTCCCCAAATTCGAAAAATCCTGGCTACCTGGTCCATGTGGAGGGACCACTCGTGTGGGAGCAGAACTCGACTGAGTCAGTCCGCCCACGAGTTTTGAATACCTGGAAGATATACTGCCAGAAGATGGATGTGATGCTCTCTGGCGAAGGCCCACAGTCACAAAGCTTCGTTGCAAAGCGACAGAGAGCCAATCCCTCCCTGCTTGTTTACATAGAACATGGCTACTTGATTGTCCGTATGGATAAGGACTGTCCTGTAGCTGAGCAGGGAATGGAACACTCTGAGAGCTAAGAATATTGCTCTGAGTTCCAAAAGATTGATATGCAGAGAAGTCTCCTGTGGAGACCAGATGCCCTGGGTGGAGAGATCTTGAAGATGACCTCCCCAACCCTTTGGAGAAGCATCTGTTGTGAGAGTTGCTTGGAGTAACAGTTGCTGAAAAGGGGACCCCAGCAACAGGTTATGAGAGGACTTCCACCACTGGAGAGACCAAAATAGATGACTGGAGTTTGCTATTTTGTCTGACAGGCAACCTGATGCCTGAGTCCATTGGGTGGACAAAGTCCATTGAGCTGCCCTCATGTGAAGGCGAGCATATGGAACCACATGCATGGTGGATGCCATGTGGCCTAATAGTTGTAACATCTCTCGAGCAGTTAATTGGGACTTTAACTGAATCTGGGAGGCTAACTGCACCAGACATAGGCAACGGGCCTGAGGAAGATAGGCCCTTACAGTTGTGGTATCCAGCAAGGCCCCTATGAACTCCAGAGACTGAGTAGGGGTGAGATTGGATTTTGGGATGTTTATTACTAGTCCCAAATACTGAAGGATATGCATTGTGCAGGTTAGACATGTCTGGGCCTCTGACTGGGATGAGGCTCGAATGAGCCAGTCATCCAGATATGGGAATACGAATATTCCTAGAGTGCGGAGAAATGCAGCTACTACTGCCATGCATTTCGTGAACACCCTTGGTGCAAAGGCCAGACCGAAAGGAAGCACCCTGTATTAGTAGTGCTTTCCTTGAAAAAGGAACAGAAGGAACCTTCTGTGTGTGGGATGATGAGGACATGGGTGTACGCATCCTTGAGATCTAGAGAACAAAGCCAATCCTGACTCTGAAGGTATGGAAGCAGAGCCCCTAGAGAAATCATTTTGAATTTCTCCTTGAATAGAAACTTGTTCAATTCTCTGAGATCTAATATGGGTCTGTAGCCCCCTGTTTTCTTTGGGATAAGAAAATAAGAGGAGTAGAACCCTGAGCCCTGTTGAAGAAGAGGTACTTCTTCTATTGCCCCTTGGGCAAGAAGGGTAGCAATCTCCTGACCTAGAAGGTTGAGGAGAGATGTTGGAGAATTGAACTGTTTCACCATGGTGTGAGGAGGAAGGTTTAAAAAGTGAAGCTTGTACCCCTCCTTTATGATGGAGAGGGTCCACTGCTCTGCTGTGATTTGCTCCCATCTGGGAGCAAAGTAAGTCAACCTTCCTGGAATGGTGAGGGCTCTGGGTTTCCCAGAGCTAGAAAGGCTAAGTTCTCTAGTTGCAAGTCAAAGGCCTTGAGGAGGCTGAGGCTGCTGGGCTGTGGTAGGCTTGGCAGCCTTTGACTTGGCCTGTTTAGGTGGTTGCTGACGTTTTGCAGCAAAACGACCTGCAGAAGATGCCTGCCCATAAGCAGGATAAATATCTTCCCTTTTTAGAAAAAGATGTCTTTTTGAACAATCTTTTCTTAAAAGGGGCAGAGGTAGACTTTGAAAGTCGATCCAAAGCAGAGTTCTCAGCATCCGTCTGAGTGGCTTTTGCTTGCCAATCGCTACCTGGTGCGAAGGTAGCGGAACTCACACGCCACCTAGATAAGGTCTTAGATAGTGCTGGGGAGGAGACTGCTGTCTTGGTACATGTTGGTACCAATGACATAGGAAAATGTGGTAGAGAGGTTCTGGAGGCTAAATTTAGGCTTTTAGGTAGGAAGTTGAAATCCAGAACTTCCAGGGTAGCATTCTCTGAAATGCTTCCTGTTCCACGCGCAGGACCCAAAAGGCAGGCAGAGCTCCGGAGTCTCAATGCGTGGATGAGACAATGGTGCAGAGATGAGGGTTTTGGATTTGTTAGGAACTGGGGAACATTCTGGGGAAAGGAGGGGCTCTTCCGAAGGGATGGGCTTCACCTTAACCGGGATGGAGCCAGGCTGCTGGCATTAACCTTTAAAAAGGAGACAGAGCAGCTTTTAAACTAGATATTAGGGGAAAGCCGACAGTCGCCCAAGAGCGGATGGTTCGGAAAAATGTATCTTTGAAGGATACTCCCAAAAGCAGAGAGGTTCCACAAAAGTGTAAAGTAGCCCAAATTCCCTCAAGTATGGAGCAGACAGAGCTTAAAGATCCAGATTACCCATGTCTAACAATAGCCAAATTAATATGAATAAAATACATTCTCTAAAATGCTTGTATGCAAATGCTAGAAGTCTAAAAAATAAGATGGGAGAATTAGAATATATAGCACTAAATGAAAGGTTAGATATGATTGGAATACCAGAGACATGGTGGAAGGAGGACAACCAGTGGGACACTGTGATACCTGGGTACAAATTATATCGTAATGATAGCAACCCCTCCACCAATTTGATCAGCTCTATCTATGTTAGAGAGGGCATTGAGTCAGAAAGGATTAAAGTTTTGCAGGAAACAAAATCTGCTGTAGAATCTATATGGATTGAAATTCCATGTAAAAGGGGGAAGGCAATGGCAGTGGGGGTGCATTATCGAGCGCCTGGCCAGAATGACCAAATGGATAATGAAATGCTCAAAGAAATCAAGGAAGCTAACAAACGTTACAGCACAGTAATAATAATGGGTGATTTCAACTACCCCGGTATCAACTGGGTCAGTGTCACGGTAGGACATGCTAGGGAGATAAAGTTCCTAGATGAAATAGATGACTGCTTCTTGGAGCAGCTGGTTCATGAACCGACCAGAGGGGAAGTCATATTAGACCTAATCCTTAGTGGAACACCAGATCTAGTGCAAGAGATAAGGTTGTTGGGGCCACTTGGCAATAGTGATCATAGCATGATCGCCTTTGATTTAATTAGTGGAGGAGGGATAGTAAGGAAATCCACAGTACTACCTTTTAACTTTCGAAAGGGAGACTATGATAAAATGAGGAAAACAGTTAAGAAAAAATAAAAGGAGCAGTTGCAAAGGTTAAAGACGTACATCAGGCTTGGCTGTTGTTGAAAAATACTATCTTGGAAGCCCAGACCAGCTGTATTCCACGCTTTAAGAAAAGTGGAAGGAAGTCCAAAAAACTGCCAGCATGGTTTAAAGGTGAGGTCAGAGAGGCTGTTGTTGCCAAAAAAGCATCTTTCAGGAAATGGAAAAAAGAGCCAAACGACGAAACCTGGAAATAGCACAAGCACTGGCAAGTCAAATGCAAGGCATTGATAAGGCAGGCAAAGGGAGAATTTGAGAAGAAGCTTGCTGCGGAAGCAAAAACGTGAAGTAAAGACCTTTTCAAGTACATTCGTAGCAAAAAACCTGTGAGAGAGTCAGTTGGTCCATTAGATGATAAAGGGGTTAAAGGAGCACTAAGAGGCAACAAGGCGATAGCGGACAGACTGAATGAATTCTTTGCTTCAGTCTTTACTGAGGAAGATGTAGGGATGTTACTCATGACTGAAGTGGTATTTAAAGGTGCGGAAGAATTGAAGGAGATATCGATACATCGGGAAGATGTATTGCAACTATTAAATAAACTGAAGAGTAGCAAATCACCTGGGCCGGATGGTATACATCCAAGGGTGTTGAAAGAACTGAAATACGAGATTGCAGACCTGCTATTAGTAATCTGTGAACTATCATTAAAATCATCTCTAATACTTGAAGATTGGAGGATCGCCAATGTAACACCAATTTTTAAAAAGGGTTCCAGGGGTGATGCGGGAAACTACAGACCGGTGAGCCTGACATCAGTACCGGGAAAAATGGTAGAAACCATCATAAAGAATAAAATTACTCAGCATGTAGATAGTCATGACCTAATGGGAGACAGCCAACTAATCTGTTATGTTTTTTTGAAGGAGTGAATAATCAGGTGGACAAAGGTGAGTCGGTTGATATTGTGTATCTGGACTTTCAGAAAGCCTTTGACAAGGTCCCTCATCAGAGACTTTTGGCAAAACTAAAGAGTCATGGGATAGGAGGCAGTGTACTATTGTGGAACAGGAACTGGTTAAAAGATAGAAAGCAGAGGGTAGGGCTAAATGGCCAATTTTCCCAATGGAGAAAGGTGAATAGTGGTGTACCCCAGGGATCTGTGCTGGGTCCGCTGCTTTTTGACATATTCATAAATGACCTGGAAAGTGGAATAACGAGTGAGGTTATCAAATTTGCAGATGACACAAAACTATTTAAAGTTGTTAAAACCCAAGAGGATTGTGGAAAATTGCAAGAGGATCTTGATAAATTGGAAGACTGGGCATCAAAATGGCAGATGAAATTTAATGTGGAGAAGTGCAAGGTTATGCACCTAGGGAAGAACAACCCAAACTATGGTTACACGATGCAAGGTTCCACATTAGGAACCACCACCCAGGAAAAAGATTTAGGCGTCACTGTGGATACCATGTTAAAACCCTCGGCCCAGTGTGCAGCGGCGGCCAAGAGAGCAAATAGAATGCTAGGTATGATAAGGAAAGGAATGGAAAATAAAACAAAAGATATTATAATGCCTCTATATCGTTCCATGGTGAGACCGCACCTTGAATATTGTGTGCAATTCTGGTCGCCGTATCTTAAAAAGGATATAGCGATTTTAGAAAAGGTTCAGAGAAGAGCCACCAAAATGGTAAAGGGGATGGAAGGATACTGCTATGAAGAAAGGCTAAAAAGGTTAGGGCTCTTTAACCTGGAAAAGAGACGGCTGAGGGGAGATATGATAGAAGTCTATAAATTAATGAATGGAGTGGAACGGGTAAACGTAGATCGATTGTTTACCTTATCAGAATATAGAAAGACTAGGGGACATGCAATGAAGCTACAGGGTAAACTATTTAAGACTAATAAAAGAAAATATTTTTTCACTCAACGTGTAATCAAACCCTGGAATTTGTTACCAGAGGATGTCGTAAAGGCTGTTAATGTAGCTGGGTTTAAAAAAGGTTTGGACAAGTTCCTGGAGGAAAGGTCCATAAACCATTATTAAGAAGGGACCCAGGATATCAATGCTTGAACCAATACAAGCATTGTGGAACCTGTGTCCCTTGGGGAAACTGCTAGGTACTGTGGTACGGAGAGTGCAGCTCAGCATGAAAATAAAAGAGAAAGAAGAACTTTTTCTTCTTTTCGGGGGATGGGTGCACTAGAAGAAAAGACCGGCGGTACCGGTCTGACGTCGAAGGCAGACGCGACACAGAATAATAAAGAAAAAAATAAAGAACTTCTTCTGCGGTGATAGGAACACGACCTGCTGGCTCCGCGGAAAAGAATAACTGGAGAGAGGCGGTTGGGAAAGGCGGGAAGGCAGCACGCAGGCACTGTGGGATGCTCCCAAAAGCTTTCTTACTGGACGCTGGGGAGCATTCCCGCGCAGGCTCCGTCGGTACCGACGATACCCATATGTGAAGACTCATTCCTGCTTGTTCCTGAAGATTGACAATACAGCGGCAAGGGAACTTTAAAAAAAAAGTAGCCCCCCAATGCCACTACATGAGATTTCAATGACAAAACTGCTTACGCCGTGATTGAGTACTCCGGAAGACATCAGGAAAAACCTGGAGTTTGTATCCACAAAAAGAAACATCTTTAAACTTGAAAAATGCTCTCAAGACTCGCAATTTAGCGGATTCAGACCCAAACCTTACCACCAAGGTATTACACTTAGAAATAACATCTAAAGTATCCTCCAGAAAGGCAGTTAAGTTCTGATCCACAGAACAAACCGAGGGGGCCGAAGCTCCCTCAGTTTGTTTAGTGGGAGCAGAAACCGCTGAAAGATAGTACATATGAACAGCTTGCAAGTCCCCTACTAAATGTAATACTTCAGAAGCATATTTCCCCAACAGTATTTCAGGAGATAACAAATGTGTGTAAGGAAATTTAAGAAACATAGGTTACAAGCTCGCGACTGATTTTCCAATACTTCTAGCCTCTGAGAAACTAAAAAAACATCTTTAGATAAGGCAACATCAAAATCAGAACTGGATTGTAACTGAAGATCAGTCCAAGCGGACGGTTTCAAACAATTATCAATTTGTTTATCTACATATTGCAATTTACCCACCACCTCCTGGGAAAATGTACACAAAGAGGACACAGTAGAAGTTAAACGATTATCTATATTCTGAATAGCTGTCCAGATATCCTTAAGAGTCACTTCCCCCGAAGGGGAGGGAAACGTTCCAACATCTGCGGCTGCCAAAAACACCGGCTGCAAAGCAGGGGATATACTCACAGGAGGAGAAGTAGTGGGTGTAGATGAGAGTGGAGGCAGAGGGAGAGGGGGAGGGGGAGGAGACCGGAGTACAGGGCTTAACGAAGCCCCTTCCGGAGATTAAACTTCAGGCAGCAGAGAGGTCACATGTTTATCCATAGGTCCTATCACTTTCCTATTCTCAGCACCCTCTCCAGATTTTACACCAACCTTCACCTTGCGTTTGCCCATGGATTCAAACTGATCTCACCATACATGTGAATACCTCAGTGCACCGAAGGGGCACCAAAGGGGCGTGTCTGCCCCTTGAGCCACGCCCCTTAGGCCACACCACGCAGGCCGCGACACGCGGCCGCGTGGAACCCACCGGGCTTTATTGGGCAGGGAAGGGTCCTCCGAGTCAGGGCACGCCCTCCTCCTGCCTGCACGCTGACACTCCAAGCCTCCACAGGGTCCTGCTGCACTGAACTGCTGGGATGGAATCGCGGCAGCTCCCTCACACACAGTGCTCTCTCCCGAACTTTGTGATTTCAGTGGAGCTTGAGGTGACTCGCCTGCAGGCCTTGATAGTCTCAGGAGTGTATGGACCCTCATTCGCCAAGAAACCATAAACTGATTTCAGATCGATTATGCAGACTGTGTCACTGGCCTGTGTTCATGGAAACCAGAGGCAGTATCCAACGGCACAGGTTTCGCTCAAGACTCCAGCAGGGCGTGATACGTTAGAGGTCATAGTGCTGCCCTGGCTCCCATACCCAGTAGTGATCGGCCGAGACTATCCAAGCTTCTAGGTGATATGGACCCAGCTAACTTTTGACTCTGCTAAGTCGAACCAGGAAAGTTTCCCAGAGGTTTTCCCCCTAGAAGACCCGGATTTCTATATCAATAATCCCAAGTCTGCTAAATCCCAGAGTCAGTGTCACCAAGAGAAGCTACGCTACCATCAGAATCTGGATGCAGCTATTGAGGAGGGGTCCAGGGAGGAACAGCCTAGCAAAGTAATCAATGGGGATAGTTCATGTACCAGCAGTAGTGACCTAAACACACTAGTTCCCTTCCCAGAATGAAGGCCAGAGGGAGAACCAGGGAGCTTCAAGGGGGCCCAGCAAGAGTATAAGTCCCTTAAACATGCCTGAGAGTGGGTCTTGGAAGTAGATGTGGTTCTTTCGGCAGTGGAGACTCCCTTAGGAAAACCTTTTCCTATTTTGTACTAAAGGGAGATTTATTATACAGAGTGGCCAAGGGGGAGGAGGTAAAACAACTGATAGTTCCCTGATCCTATTGTCAGCAGGTGCTATCATTAGGAGGGGATACCTTGGGGTGGAGAAAACACCAGAGAGTATTTTTAGCTCTGTTTTTCTGGCCCAGGGTCCATAAGCAGCTGTAATTGCAATGCCAGTCATGCCCCACCTGTCAACTTCACAACCCCACCAGAGTCAGACCTGCCCCTCTAGAGCCTATGCTAATCATTGAAATCTTGTTTGAAAGAGTGGCCATGGATCTGGTAGGGCCTCTGCAGTGAACCACCAGAGGTAACAAGTATATTTTAGTCATTCTGGACTACATTACCATATATCTGGAGGCCACTGCTCTGAGAACTATGAAGACTACTACGATCACAAATGCCCTCTGGGAAGTCTCTTCTTGGGTGGGAATACCCAGCGAGATCCTCACAGACTAAGGAGCACCCTTTGCATCTGGGGTGATGAAGCAAATGTGTGACCTGGTGACAATTATGATGCTGTGAACAACAGTACATCACCCACAGATGGCCTTCTTGAGCGATTCAATAAAACTCTGAAGCAGATGTTTAAAAGGTTTGTGCAAGAGGACGGGAAGAAATGGGACATTCTGCTACCCTACTGGATGTTTGCCAGCTGCAAGGTGCCTCAGAGTTCCACAGGGTTTTTGCCTTTTGAATTGCTTTCAGAAGACGGCCAAGTGGCATATTAGACGTGGTGAGGGAAACTTGGGAAGAGGAACCCCATTCCAAGCTTAATCTGGTGGATTTATTTATTTTATTTATTTATTTATTTATATTTCTTATATACCGCGCTATTATAATCAGTGCGGTTTACATTTGAAACAGAACATACAAGAATGTAAGCAAGTTACATCAAGTTTTTTACATTGAACAGGGAATGTAAACATGGAGTAAAAACGAGGGAGAAACTATGTACATATTATAAAATTACATCATACAAATGCAAGACCAGTTGAAGAATGGCAGAGAGGTGACCAGACTCAGTCTGGATAAAGCCCAAGCTGAACAGGCTAAAATCTACAATCGAAGAGCCGTACACCGCACTTTCCAACTGGGCAACAGAATTTTAGTCTCGCTGCCTTTGTCCAAGAGCAAGTTAATCTGTAAATGGTAGGGGCCCTATGAAGTTGAAAAAAAAAGTTGGGCCTATTAATTACAAAATTGCCCAGCCAAACTGAAGAATGCCAAAATGTACCATATTAATCTACTGAAAAAGAGGGCTCCAGTGATGGCTGTGGTGGTACAGGAGGATTTGGGGCTCAAAATTTCAGCCCCGCCTGATCCAGCTCAAGTCCAGATTGGAAACCAGCTCTCTGCGGCCCAGAGGGTCTGATCCACCAGAACCTAGATGTGTTCTCCACCTGCCTTGGATGAACCCCTTCACTTATCACAATATCATTACTGACCCTGGGATGGTTATCAGACAACAAACTTATAGAATTCCGGAGGCTTGGTGACTGGCTGTTGTCAAGGAACTTGAGGAAATGCTTAACCTGGGAGTTATAGAAGAGTCAATGAGTGACTGGTCATTCATCATCTTGGTTCCCAAACCAGATGGGAGCATCATACTCTGTATTGACTTCTGGAAGATCAATGCCGTTTTTAATTTGGAAGCGTATCCAATGCCCCGAGTACTACTACTACTTCTACTGAACATTTGTATAGCGCTACAAGATGTACGCAGAGTAGATGAGCTAATCAAGCAACTCGGTAGAGGATGCTTTATCTCAACCTTGGACTTGACCAAGGGATAATGGCAGGTACCCTTGACTCCAGCTGCCAAGGAGAAAACTGCGTTTTCAACACCACAAGGCTTGTTCCAGTTTACTGTACTGCCATTTGGATTACCTGGGGCTCCAGCCACATTTCAACGACTGGTCGACCACCTGCTGATACCACACAAGGAGTATGTGGCTCCATACCTTGATAACATCATTATCTACAGCAAAAACTGAGCCACTTATCTAAACCAAGTACAAGCTGTGTTGACCATCCTGCGAAAATCTGGGTTGACGGCTAACACTAAGAAATGCTTCCTGGGAGGCCAGGTTGACTAATACCTCAGCTACGTAATTGGGAACAGCCAGATACCACCTCAACTACAGAAGGTGGATGCCATTGCCCAGGTCCCTACCCTGAAATCAAAGAAAGATGTTCGGGCCTTCCTTGAATTGGTTGGCTATTACTGCCAGTTTTATCCCTAATTTTGCAGAGATTTTGGAGCCATTAACTGATCTCCTCTGAAAGGCGGCTCCAGAACGGCCTCAATGGTCACTGGACCTAGACCAGGCCTTCCAGCATCTCAAGAAAGCTGTGTCCTCAGCACCTGTCCTGATTAGCCCAGGTTTCTGTCTACCACTTATTGTACAAACAGATGCCTCAGAAGTGGGCCTAGGAACCGTTCTGGCCCAGGAAGTCAGAAGTGAAGAACATTCAGTGGCATTCATCAGCAGGAAGCTGCTCCCTTGGGAGAAACATTATGTTGTGATCAAGAAGGAAGCCCTAGTTGTCAAGTGAGCACTTGAAACCTTTAAGTACTACCTGCTGGGCTGTCCATTTACACTGGCTACGGACCACCAACCCCTCAAATGGCTGGCTTGACATAAGAAGCCCAACAGCCATATTATCTTGGTTTCTGAGTCTCCTGCCCTACCAGTATCAGATTCATCACAAGGTGGGCTGGGCTCACTTGAATGCTGACTTCCTTTCCCGAGTGGGGATCCCAGGTGCAGCAGATGCTCAACAGGGGATGGTTGAGCTTAGGGGGAGAATATGTGATGGGGTATATAGGAAGTTACCTGTCCCTCTCCAAAGGGATTATCAGCAGTCCACCTTAAAAGAGGCTAAAGCTCAGAACTCAGGGCTGGGAGGACGTGATTCAGCAGAGGTATTAAGAAGCCATCTGTGTGCAAAAGGGAGAGGAGAGGCCTGTGGAGACAGAAAGCTCCTTCCAAGCAGGGCTGGGAGAGGAGTCTGGATGTAAGGTAGGCAATTCAGGAGGTGGGATCCATATTTACAGACTGAAGCCCAAGTGATTGACTGAAAATTGTGCTGAACTTAATTCTGAGCTTTTAAGCGTGGGTCGCGGGAAAGGCACTGAGAACTAGCCTTGTGAAGGTAACAAACTGGAGAGTGATTGCTGCATAACTGAAGGGAAATAAAAGTGGTATTTGTTTGGCCCTGAACGGCCTGATATTTTAATAGCCCTTTGCCACCACACGCCACGCTATACCACACCCATGAAAACCTGGAAGCACATCCCTTGTCTTAATGCCTTATCTGTTGTATTCCTGGTTAGTTTCCAGGCATAAAAACACACATGGGTAAAACAGTTCTCTAGCGTTTTTTTTTTCTAAGGCAGGATAGATCCCCATTGCCAAGGAAAACGTATCTGTCTCCACAGTGAACAGCTGTGCTAAATCTAGATGCTCCAGAAGAGAGAGGCAGATGTAAATGCTGTTTTCAATTATTCAAAAGCTTGCTGGCCTCTGGTGTCAATTTCAATGCAATTCTTTTAAGTAAGGCAGCTACCTTTAGGACACTTTGATAAATCTTTGGTAAAAGTTTGTCAATCCCAGGAAATGCTGTCTCTGTTCTAGTATTTGTGAGCTGGCCATTCGGGACTTCTGAGATCTTCCATGGTTCCACATGAAGTCCCTTTTATCTTAAAAATTCTAAGCTTCCATCCACTGTGCTGGGTTTTGTGGCAAACCAGTATCCTCTGTTACATCTGTCAGATTTAGTAGTGTATGTTTGTCTATGCTCTGGCTTTATAGCTGGTTTCGTTTTCAACTTGTGCTGTGACTCTGGTGGCCCCTCTCATTTTTCTTTGGGTACTTATTTAGTTAGTCACATTTCTGCAGTTACTTCTCTTCTTCTGAATGTCTTTCTATGGCTATTTCAACTTGATGTCTTCCTTCTTATCTGCTGACTTTTTTGATTCTCATCCACCCATCTACCCCTTAGCTGACTTTGCTGATATAACCTTCTGAATCTCATTAACACTATTATTTGCAGGTGCACCACAACCCAGCGGGACTTCTTTTCTGCCTAAACACTTATATTCTCTAATCTATAGCTTTTCCTCCCCATTATTTTGTCCTCTTAATATTAACTCTCCCTAATCTTTTTACTTCCTTCCAGCAATGTTGATCTTCTACTACTTATCATCCTTTCTCTACTCCTGTCACCTCTCCTGCCATTTTGTCTCCTATCTTATCTGCTCTTGAGCTTCTACATTTTCTTCCTCTCTTTCATCCTTCCCCACTCTCTCTGACAGCAGCTCATTGCTGATACCACTGTGTCACCTCTTCTCTTCCCTGTACCCTCCTGCTTCTTCTCCTCCTTTCATCTGGGGATATTAATCCCAATTCTGGTCCCCTTAGGCATGTCAGTCATTCCCTCTGCACGCCCTCCAATCTTATTCAAATCCCTCCACCCTTTCTCACGCAGCCTGCAGAAAGTCCACTCTGCCTCCAACAAACTTACCTTCATTCATGACCTCTGTTGCTAATGATCTACACCTTCTTCCTCTACCTGAGATTTGGCTTCTTGTTAATGACTCCACTTCAGCTGCTGCTGTCTTATTTGGAGGCTCTCTTTTCTCCCATATACCTCACCCGATCAGCTGCAGCAGTAGTGTTGGGTTGCTACTCTCTCCTTCCTACTGGTTCCAATGCCTCCTTCAATCTCAGCCTCACCCCTTTTCTTCCTTTGAAGTCCACTCCATCTCCCTATTTACACCACTACCCCTCTGGGTAGCTGTCATATATCGACCCCCCCCCCCTGACAATTCTACCTCTTCCTTTCTCACTGATTTTGGCTTACCTTTTTTCTGGACCCAAATTCCCCTTTCCTCATTCTTGGGGATTTTAACATTCATATTGATGACCCTTCTGAATCTTATGCTCCAAAGCTCCTTGCCTTAATCTCCTCATTCAATCTCCGGTTGTGTTCTACAGCCCCTACTCACAAGCATTGCCACTGCCTAGACTTTGCCTTTTTCTCTATCTTCTCCACCTCAGTTCTTCTCCTATCTGACCATTATCTACTAACTTTCACACTTAACTACCCCCTGCCGCAGTCTCATCCTGTCTTCACCAGCACATTTAGGAACCTTAAGATTATTGACCCCTCTACTGTATCCGCTGCTATCTCATCTCCTCTCTCTTCCACTATGTCATCTGGGTACATTGATGAGATAGTCTCTTCCTATAACGTTATATTTTCCTTTGCTCTGGATTCTTCCGCTCCTCCCATTTCTTGCCCTGTGAGATGTACTGTACCTCAGCCTTAGCTGACCTCTAATATGCCCTGTGCATGGTTACGTTCCCACCCTCTGTACATAGTTCTGTTGCCATGTTTACCGTTTCATGTACAGAACAACAGATTGCATGATTTTGCTCTGGCTTGTTGTTTGTTCTATGTAAACCGCTCTGAATTGTAGAAGAGCGGTATAGAAATAAGTGTTAAATAAATAAATAAAATAAAATATCAGTTGCCTACATTCCTGTACCCACTCTGCTGAGCACCTGTGGCTTAAATCCCATACCCTTTCCGACTTCCTACATTTCAAATTCATGGTTATCTCCTTCCAGTTAGCCATAGCACTCACTAGCAAGAATACTATGACAGTCAGTCTTACAAACTTTCTTGCCTGTGACCCTCACTGTCTCTTTGCAACACTCAATTTTCTCCTCAATGTATCTCTGCCCCCTACCTCTCCTTCCCTCTCTGCCCAAACGTTGGCCGTCTACTTCTACGATAAAGTACACAAAATTAATCTGGAGTTCTCCAAAGCACCACCTCCACCTCTATTCTCCTCCTCCCCCCCCCCCTTCACTCACAAATCCTTTCTTCAACCTGTCACTCTCATCCTTTTCTAAAATCACCAACGAGGAAACTGGAGTTCTTCTCGCCTCCTTTAAACTCACTACCTGCTCTCCTGATCCCATTCCCACCCATCTACTAAGCTCTATTTTTCCTGCTGTTGTCCCCTCCCTTTGTCACATTCCCAACCTAGTAATGTCCACAGCCCACAGCCTTCAAACATACCTCTCCTCATAACATTTTCACTAGATCCTACCTGCTCTTCCAATTATCAGTCCATCTTCCTTCTACCTTTTGTATTCAGACTACTCATGCGTGCAATTCACCGCTGCTGTCTTGATTTTCTCTCCTCTCATGCCATTCTGGATCCACTGCAATCTGGTTTTCGTCCTCTACATTATACTGAAACAGCCCTTGCCAAAGTCTCCAGTGACCTTTTTGCGGCCAAATCCAAAGACCTTTACCCGATCTTCATCCTTCTAGACCTATCTGCTGCTTCTGACACTTTTAATCATAACCTTCTCCTCAATACCCTGTTTTCACCTGACTTTAGGGTCTCTTTTCTCTCTTGGTTTTATTCTTATCCCTCCTATCAAACTTTTAGTGGATGTTCTGGAGGATCTTCCTTCACCGCTATCCCCCTTTGTCGGTGTGCCTCAGGGATCTGTTTTGGAACTTCTTCTTTTCTCTCTCTTTACTCATTCCCTTGGTGCCCTGATCTCCTTCCATGATTTTCAGTATATCTTTACGTGGATGACTCTCAGATCTACCCCTGCACCTGGAATTTCTCCAGGAATCCAGGCCCTATCTCATCCTGCTTATCTGATGTTACTGCGTGGATGTCCCACTGCTGTCTGAAACTGAACTTGGCCAAGACAGAGCTTGTTATCTTTTCCTCTAAATCCACTTCACCCCTTTCACCTTTCTCTATTTCTATGGATAACACTATCATCCTCCCCGTTTCCTCATTGCACAACCTTGAGGTCATCTTTCATTCTTCTCTTTCAGGCACATATCCAACATATTGCTAAAACCTGTCATTTCTTTTTTTATAACACCAGCAAAATTCATCTCTTCCTTTCTGAATACATACTAAGACTCCTATCCCCTCTCTAGTCACCTTCCATCTAGATTATTGCAACTTGCTTCCTGCTGGTCTCCACTGAATTATCGCACTTCTCTTCAATCCATTCAGAACTTGGCCGCAAGGCTTATCTTCCGCCAGTGTCACTATGTTTATGTAACCTTTTCTCCTCAAGTCACTTCATTGACTCCCTATCTGTTTCCACATCCAGTTCAAAGTTCTTCTACAGACCTACAAGTGCATTCACTCTGCCTCTCCTCATTACACCCCACCTCAAGAACTCCACTCATCAGGCAAATCCCTTCTATCTGTGCCCTTCTCTTCCACTGCCAACTTCAGACTTTGTTCATTCCATCTTGCTGCTTCATATACTTGCAACAGACTACTTGAGTAAGTGCGTCAGTTTCCATCTCTGGTCCTATTCAATTCCAGGCTAAAAGCCTACCCCTTCAAGGCTGCTCGTGGTCCTTGACCTTTTACCCACCTGTTTATCCCCTGTGTGCAAAAACTCTCTCTAGTCCCATTTGCTGTGCTTTCTCACATAGATTGTAAGCTCTGTTGGGCACAGACTGCCTCTCATATATATGTATAATGCTTGTAACACTATACAAATGATAAGTAGTAGTAGTAGTAGTAGTAGTAGTAGATGATATCACATAGCACATGAATTCTATTGTTCTGTTGTCAAATTTGCATTTCTTTAGTTTCGTGAATTCTTTTGTAGCATTCTAGAACCTAGTCTACCTGCTCTTATGCTCTCAATTGTCCATGAAGCTCGATAGGTGGAGATCACAAACGTTAAGGGGCACCCCACATGGGCTAAAAGGTTGTCAGGCTCCTGCTGGCTAGAATTTGTGTCAGCCCTCAAGGAGCAAGAGTTGACGTAGGTAGTGGGAGTGGAACAGTGAGTGAGGCTGAAAGAACCCACTGGAAGAATGGCCTGAGAAAGACTTTTAAACTCCTACTGAAGGCCTGAGCTCCTGGAAGGAACATGGAGTACCACTTGTGAGATGTCTGCAATCAAAGAGGACAACTGCAACAATGAGCAAAGCGATCCTTCCAGCTTGCTTAGAGAATGTGAGCCCCTCCTATATATAGCGTCTTTGCAACAGGCAGACTCACTAGGTAGTAACCTATAATAAAGAGATGCATCTAACAGAGAATGAGTCAGATCACCCTTTCATTGGGGAAACTAGGAAGAAGTTACACGCTTTAAATCCCATGTAAAGCTGGAGCAAGATATAGCAAAGATTTGTCTATTACAGAGGTGGGCAAACATTTTGGGCTGGGGGCCTGCATCATGATTGAAGCCAGGGTTGGGGATCCAGTCTGCTTTAATTAGCAGGGAGTGCGTTCTCCCCCCCTCCCCCCGAATAGCTCCTTGGGCAGTGTCTAGTCCAGCAAAGTAGAATTATTCGGTGACTGAAACTGAGCTTTACCTACAGTGGTGTACAAAAGTCTGGAATCACTTGTAAATTTGAAATTTTTTCAACTTTCAACTTTGTGACCTTATATCTTAATTTCTTTTTCCCCCCAGTGGCTTTTTCTGTTTATATCATGATAAAATGATAGATTTGGCTATTAGGGCCAACTATTAGTATTGGTTTGGTTCTTATTTTCTGAGTTTGTTCCCCATAGTTGTCCTGTTGATAGATTTCCTGTGAAAATCGCGTAATGTACATCGTTGGCCAATGATATATTATTGTAAGTATGCTTTAAAATATTATGGACGCACACCAGGCTTCCTTCAAGTTAATGTATGTGGCCTTGAAAAAGGCCGTTTTCATGTGTCAGTGATGGCTCGGTATTTGATGGGCCACCCTTTGTTCTTGATCACCTGACTGCACCTTGTAGGCATTGAATGAACCAGTCTGACAAGGCGATCGTTGGTGACAACGCGGTTCCAAGCTGCAATGAGTGACTCAATCAGCTCACACTTTGATGTCGGATGCCTCTTGGATATGTCCAAGGCCACCTTCTGCCACAGGTTCTCGACTGGATTCAGATCTGGAGACTGGGCAGGCCAGTCCATTGACTTGATGTTGTTTCACTGCTTCTAGCTGATCACCTGTCTGGAGCGATGGCAGGGTGCATTGTCATCTTGGAACAGAAACTGGCCAGGAAACAGCTGGTGTGCTGATGGCACCATGCATTTCTGCAGTATGGTGATGTACTTGGCCCCGTTGACCATTCCATCAACGATGTGAAGACGTCCAACGCCACTGGCAGCCATGCAGCCCCAGACCATGACCTTCAAAGGATGCTTCACAGTGAGGTCGAGACACTCAGGCTTGAATTCCTCTCCAGGAAATCTCCTCACATAGGTGTGGGCCTGGTTACCAAAACAGGCAGAAGGTGCTTTCATTGCTGAATAGCACCTTTTCCCACAATTCAGTCGACCAGGTTGAGTGCTTTCTCGCCCACACGATCCGGTTGCGCCTTTGTATGCCAGTCATCAGTGGCTTATTCCGTGCTTTGCAGCCCCGGAGACCAAACTGCAGGCACCGGCGACGAATTGTTGATGAGCTGACACTGACCTCACTCTTGTCTGACCACTCTCGAAGTAGCTGAGGAGAGGTCAATTTGTGATTAGTCAGTGAAATGCATCATAGTGCGCAGTCCTGGTGTGATGTTGATGCACGTGGACGACCTGAACGAGGCTTGTCCACCGCTGAACCCGTTTCTTTCTTCTTCTGTACAATCTTTTATTTATTTATTTATTACAAGTTCTTATATACCGCACTATTCGGCATCAGCGCGGTTTACATTATAACATAAAGACCATAACAACAAGCTGTTTGGTTTACATCGAACAGGAGTACCAACTTGGAGAACCGGGTTAAACTATATACATGAGATATTTACATAGAACAGAATAGAGTCATAGTAATATAAAGCACGGAAGGGTGGTTTCATGAGTGACAGCGCTCTGACTGCAGCCAACTTTCCTGGCTATCTGACGGCTTGAAAATCCTTCCTCGCTCATAAAGGACACACGAACACGCTCCTCCAACGTCAGGATCCGAGTCATCTTCATGCTCGATCCAGAAAGTATATGAAATTCAAAATTTCTTGCGTTTTTATAGCTGCACTGTTGGCTAGATATCTGCATTGTGATTGGTTAGTGAAACCAGCCTCCTGATTGGTCAGAAATAACGTGTGCATATTGGATCATCTCGATCTAGTTTTGACGCAGGATAGC
Source organism: Ichthyophis bannanicus (assembly GCA_033557465.1). Taxonomy (NCBI): domain Eukaryota; kingdom Metazoa; phylum Chordata; class Amphibia; order Gymnophiona; family Ichthyophiidae; genus Ichthyophis; species Ichthyophis bannanicus. Next base: position 199,142,392 of record CM066031.1, on the reverse strand, counting down.
AAAAATCGCAGTAGCTATCTCCCAGTGTCTGTAAAGTATTTAAATTGGAAGCAGGGTATGCAAAAAAGTCAACTCTAATAGCCAAATGTATCCCTTTTAACGTGGTAGAAAGATGAATATGCTGGGCTAATGCAAAATTTAAAAAAAAAGTTAGAAAGTACGAAAAACTCACAAGTGATTCCAGACTTTTGCACACCACTATAGGAGCGGAAAGGGGACGCACCAATGCAGGGGCCCTGCATGGCGACTTAATGACATGCCGCTATTTGTGTTCATTAAAGGCAATATTCAGAACTGTGGGTGATGACGTTGGTGGACCGCATTGTAATGTTGGCCCGATGCTGCAGGGAGGGACAAAATTTTGGAGCCTGTGGGTTTGGGATAGTTCATGAGCCTGATTTGACCAACCCCTACTCTACTGGCTTGAGAACCATGATTCCAAAGATACAAGCTAAACAGATGCTAGAAGAAGAGGAGATTTCATTGAAGAGAGGCTTGTGAAAAAGACTTTTAAAGTGGAGACATCTAAAATCAGCACATATTCTTAAATCCTATGTGACAAGCTGGGCACCTTGTCACGTGTTATACAACAGTTCACCAGAGAGGAAGTTCCAGAAAGCATATGAAAGCTCTGAAAGGAAGTGATCTCACAGTAATTCTGGGAGATGTAGTCCTGGAGAGCCCTGAACTGACAGGAAGTGAGTTCATATTGGAAAAGAGTAGTCAGAGATGCAGGGCCAGCCCATCCATTGAGCGAGAATGTTGTTTGCACAGGGCCCCGTGCTTCAGGGGGCCCCACGCAAACAACATCCTGCACAGTCTGGGCTCTCGGCTCACCTCCTTTTAGCAGCTCACGGCTCCCAGCAGGTTCAGTAACAGCTCCTGAAGTGAAGAGTAGTATTTCCGTCACTTTGGCAGCTGTGTTATAATGAAGATTGCAGGCGCGCTGAGTACTGGGACACCGGAAATGTCATTTGACCTCCAGCGCACCTGCAATCTTCATTACAGCAAAGCTGCCGAAGTGAAGGAAACGACATTCACCACTTCGGCAGCTGTAAAAAGCTGTTACTGAACCATTGAGAAAATTGGCCAGAAAGTGTAGAGGAGATAGAGAATTAAGTGACTAGCCTTAGATCACAAAGATACACGCTGGGATTTGAACCCTGACCACTCTGCTCTTAAGCCACTACTCTAACCATTATGCTATTAGATTTCTTGCTTCTGAAATGGTATTCTAGGGACGTCTATGAAGACATTTGATACACATGCATAATCGGGCACATCCATGTTTCCGAAATCGTGTCTGAACTTGCATGTGCCTCCTTTTTTTTTTTAAAGACATTCTGGTTTTGACATCCCAGAATGCACTTGTATGTACCACTGTGAAGTGTGAATCTATCTGAATTCAAGAAAACATGGGACAAACACAGAGGGTCTCTAAAGGAAAAAGGGACTGTAGTAGTTGGTATGGAAGGGCAGACTAGATAGGCCATGTGGTCTTTTTCTGCCGTCATGTTTCTATGAGTCACAGCCCCTATGCACGCAAGTCTGGATTTTCCCGGAACTGCGCATACAAGGGCACTTCTGAATGTTCTGTTGGTCAGGCATCATTCTATAAGTATACACTGAGGTGTCCTACTGCTACCACTACTTATTATTTGTATAGTCCTACAAGGTGCATGCAGTGTTGTACATATAGATGCAAGAGACAGTCCCTGCTCATCAGAGCTTACAATCTAATCAAGACTAAAAACATCACGAAACTGTGGACTAGAGTATGGTTAGATACACATAAGTGGTGAACAAGAGAACGAGGAGCATCAGGACTTAAAAGCAGCCTCAAAGAGGTGGGTTTTTAGCCTGGATTTGAATAGGGCCAGAGATGGGGTCCGGCGTACTGACTCGAGGAGTTTGTTCTAGGCATATAGTGCAGCAAGGTGGAATGAATGAAGTCTGGAGTTGACCCTCCGTGCCGATCTTGTGTTGGGCATGCATGGGGCTGTGGCGTGGGAGGAACATAAGTGCAGCCTCAAGGGACGCATGTACATTACAGAATACTATGACGTATGTGCGTCCCTGCATCAGTCTAGGTGCCGCCAGCTATGCCTGCTCTAGGTCAGGCGTAACTGAAGCACCAAGCATATGGCGCATCAGTACACGCTTATTTCATAATTTCAGGCAAGCTTGCGCCTCGCTTTATAAAATGGGACACACGCCGATAACACAGGTGGTCACAAACATATCCTCAAAATGTCCGCTCTACACATAATGACAGAAAATCCAGTATTCAGTGGCCAGTCGCTGCACAAAGGTGTGCGCTAAGGACTGCCCGAACAGAACTCACATTCAACTACCACTGGAAAGGTGTGAGGTAAATATAAAAAAATAGAAATAAATAAATACTCCGTGATGATGACCCAACCTCTTTTTTTCTTTTCTTCAGTACTCCACTGACTCAGCTAGCCTGGGCTGGTCCCATTTTAACAAGCAGCACAGGCACAGACATGATGATAGGCAGAGTCACAGACGAACCAAGGAGAAAACTGGCGGTAGGCTTAGGGCTCCGAGTTGGATCCATCAAATGCTGATGTTGTCTGGGGTTGGCAGGAAAGGAGCATGGTAGCTGCGGCGGTCAGTTTATAGTCTCCAGCTTGGCCAGCAGGCAGCAGAAAAGGTACAAAACGGTCCCCTCTGGCCGGCACATGACTGGAGATGGAGGCAGAATAATGTTCTGCATGAGCCAGTGGAAGGAGTCCTCTTGCAGCGCTATACACTTCCACCGAGTAGTGCTCTGCTGCTCAGGCCAGGCCTAGAGTGCCTTCCGCAGAGAATGAAAGGACTCACTTCTTCTCAGGAAAGACAAAACTCCTCAGAAACAGATCTGAGGAAATAATGTGCCTTGAGCTGCTGATGAAAAGAAGGGGGCTACAATCCAAAATCCTATATACAACTGGGAAGAAAGGAGAGCGGAAGAACACAATGGGGCCATCATGCCAGGTGATGACATAGGTGAACACGGGCCATGCAGAAGTAGTAATAAAAAGCTCTGTTGGTTAATGGAAACTCATCTGGACAAAGTTTGAGGACATAAGTTGGAGAACCTCATTAATAATGCCCCCTGCCTGTGGCGACCAGAGGAAGGGGATAACTCTTATTCCCAGGCATGCACTTTCCCCCTCTACAATTACATCTCAAAACATAATATTTTCTTTACTGCAACCTTAACCCGTTTTTTTTAAATCACACTTCAATATGTCTCTGTTTAGGAGACGACAACAGCTCAGTTTATAAGGCTTTCCTGCTTCCAATTAAACAAAATATTCCTCTCTCTCCTGCAGAGCTGTGCTCCATCCCATACTGAGAAGGTAGGAGCTCTGGGCCTTAACGATTTCCCTGGAATAGAAGGAAGGTGAGAATGAATCCCAACTTACACTGCCCACCTCCCCTTCCCATGCTCAGTCTTTCCAAAACAGAAACAGACCGTGGGCCATTCCCATACCTCATGTAGCTGAGAGAGTGGAGCTCTCTCCACATGCTCTATGATAAATACCACATTTCTTGGAGGCCTGTCGTCGTGCTCTTGGGATCTTACATTTGAGCGGGGGCAGGGTGGAGGGAATGAGAGCCTGACAGGGGAATGGCATGTACCATGCAACTTCCTGCCTGTAACTTACTTAGCATCTTCAGAGAAATCCGACAGGGATCCCTCTTGCAAAAAAAGAGAGTGTGTCACCCCAGACTGGTGGGGCCTCGCCTGAGCCAGGGATGCAAGTCCTTGATTATGCTGTACACTTGGCACCCTCTAGTGGTCAAAAAGAATGAGAGAGGAATTTTTCATTCAGCTATTTGTTTAAATTCACATTTGAGACAACGGAAGATAGCAAACTGTAGTTAATGTTTACCCCAACAGTTGATTTTAAATATATGCCGTCTTTGGTTTCAATGGCGATGCCCGCTGGTCTTTATTCATTCATTAAGTATGATAACAGGCCTTAGTAAATTACCGAAAGCATGGTGCACTCAACTAAATAAATTAATAAAAAAAATTTTGTGAACTGTATTTATATCCCGCTTTTCATCGGGTCAAAGCGGTGTAACATAAAAGGGGGGGGGGTGGACAATAATCAACTTCTGGGGTTGGGGCCCATCACCAGGTGGCCAACATTAATGATTTTAACAAATAATTGGGACATAGATATTGACATTGTGTTACTGTCTCTTAGAACATATATTTAGGGGGATGAAATGGGGGGGGGGCGGTTTGGGGGTAGTCAGTGGTGAATGCTTGTTTCTGGTCCGAGGTATTCGTGGAATAGGATGGTTTTTAGTTGTTTCCTGAATGATGAGGGGTCTCCGTTGCTTCTGATGTGACTTGGTAGAGAGTTCCAGAGGGTTGGTGCATATAGTTCGAAGGCTCTGTTGCAGGTCCGTTGATTGCACTTGGTTCGTTTATGGGGGATGGTGAGGGAGCTGTTGGTGGTTTGTCTGGTTGTTCTGTTTTGGGCTGGTCGGGGCAGTAGTGTGCAGAGCTGGGACGTCTGAGTTTGGTAGAGAGCTTTGTGAGTAAGTAGGGCGGCTTTGTATTTGATTCTTGCTTCGAGGGGGAGTATGTGTAGCTCCCTCAGGACTGGGGTGATGTGGTCATGTTTTTTTGCTTTCTGGATAATCCTTGCTGTGGTATTTAAGGCAGTTCGGAGTGCGTTGGTGTGGGTGGCTGGTAGTCCGTGGTAGATTATATTGCAGTAGTCCAGGTGGGGGAGTGTCATGGCTTGCATCACTGTTCGGACGTCCTGTGGTTCAAGGAGAGGTCTGAGGCGTTGTACTGTTTTAGCCTTGTGGAATATTGTTCCGGTGGTTTTTTTGATTTGTTGTTTGAGTGTGAGTGCTTGGTCTACGATGATTCCTAGATACTTTATGTGTGATTGTATTTGTATTTGTGTGGTTCCAATGTTGAGGTGTGAAGGTGGTGTGAAGTCTGGGTCCTTTGTTACTATGAGGGCTTCTGTTTTCTTTATGTTGATGGATAGGTTGTTCTTTTGTAGCCAGCTGGATACTTCTGTGAAGCATTCTGATAAGTGTTTATTTGTTGGGTTCGAGGTTGTGATTGGGGCATACAGCATTATGTCATCTGCATAGATGTAATAGTTAATGTTGTGGGCGCGAATGATTGAGCAGAGTAGTTGCAGGCAGATGTTGAAGAGCATGGCAGATAGTGTGGATCCTTGGGGTACTCCTTGGTGTTGCTGGAAGGGGGGTGAGGTTGATATGTTTGTGTGGATCAGTTGTTGTCTATTGGTTAGGTAGTAGTGGAAACATTGAAGTACGGTATCTTTGATGCCAATTGCTTGTAGTCTGTGTATGAGGATGTTGTGGGAGATGGTGTCGAAGGCTGCTGATATGTCTAGGAAGATCATGGCATATCCAGAGTGTTTGGCTTGAGTTCCTATGATGAGGGTGTTCATTAGTGATGTCATGAGGGTCTCGACTCCGTGGAGTGGACGGAAGCCATGTTGTTGCAGGTCCAGTATGTTGTTGGTATCTAAATGTTCTTGGAGCTGTTGCTGGACTACCTTCTCAATGATTTTGGCGGTGAACGGGAGGCTTGCTATAGGTCTGTAGGAGGCGGGGGTCGAGGAAATCCAGGTTGTGTTTTTTTAGGATTGGTCGGATGATTGAAGTTTTGAGGAGGTCTGGCATGTGTCCTTGGCTGAAGGATTCATTAACAATGTGGGTTAATGGTGTGCTCATGTCTTCTTTGGTTTTCTTTATCCATTCTGTAGGGCAGGGGTCTAGCAGAGATGTGGTGGTATTCAGGCAGGAGATGATGGATGATATTTCCTCTTTCGTGATTGCTTCGAATGTGCTCCAGTCTCTGTCTATGGTGGTGGGGTGGTTTGTTGTTGTTGTCTCTGTGTTCGATTGTGGATTTTGTGGTTGTTGAAGCTGCTTGTATTGTCATACTAGTAATTCTGGTGGGATGTTTGGTAGTTGGTCGGTGTGGTTGGGCGTTTTTGTCAGTTTTTTGACAATCTCGAAGAGTTCTCGTGGTTTGTTTATTGATGTGTTTATGATCTTCGAATGGTAGGCCTTTTTTGCTTTGTCTGTTTCTGTGTGGTATGCGTCTAGTTCATACATGTAGTTAGTTTTGTCGTCCTCTTTTTTGATTTTTCTCCATTTTCTTTCCGCTCTTCTGAGTTTGGTCTTTAGTTTCCAGAGGTTGGGGGTGAACCATCGGGCTTTTGTGTAGGTGTGTCTGGTTGTAGTCTTGTTTGTTGCTGCGCTGGTAGCAGAAGAGATTGTGGTGTTCCAATTGTGGATTAGGCCATCGATATTGTTGGAGCTTGTTTGAAGTTTAGGTAGAGTTTGTGCCAGGAAATCTTCTTTGATGAAAGTTTTAAGCACATTATTTCATTTTCAGAAGGTTTAATTGCCATTATAAAACCTCGCCAAATCACCCCAACAAATCATACAATTATCCCAACCCACTACTCCCATATATTAAAAATGTTACTCATTCCAAACCCAAAGAGTGAAATCAACTTCATCCTCGCAGCCCAATGAATCAACAGTCCAAAAAAGTCACATTTTAACGAACTTTTAAATTTCGCGTAATCTATTTCTACCAGAATAAATAATGGGAGCAACTTCCATGATTTTGACTCAAAATGCGCAAATGCTCTCTGTCTAATACACTGCAATTTCACATGGGCAGGAGTGACCAACAACAGAAGCTGCGAAAAACAAGGGGATCACTGGGGAACAAATGAACCCAACATTCCTGAAAATACAGCCCAAAAGACCAAACGTAGTGCCTTAAACATTATCAGAGTTTCAAATGGAAGCCAATGTGAGGATCATATCAGCAGCAAAATATGATCATAACCCTTACTACCAGTCAATAACCTAGCAGCTGTATGCATACATTTTAGCTGCTTTTTTGGCCAACAGTGATTGAAATCTTTGGGGTGGCATCCTCCTTACCCAGATTTCTTTGGGATGGCATCTTTGCCCTCACTTTTGCAATCATAAGGAAGAGATTCTTCATATGATGTTCACAGGTTACAACAAATCAACTGACTACACTCAAACACCATTGTGTTCTCATAGCCAGGACATGGGCTTTAATACTTAGCTCCCCTAGTGGGTTTAGGCCTCAGGATCACTTTGTCAGGATAATCAGATACACTTTGAGGAGTAACGAAACAGGACTAATGTCCTGCTTGCCTGTGTTAAGATGTTTATTTAACACACTTTTTATACCGTTTTTCTACCCGTCTAAACGGTTTACAATGAACTAGGTGCAAACATACAACATTAGGTGCAGCAATAAAGTTACAGGTAACGGTAACAAACACAGTAAGAGAGAGTAACTATAAACCACAGATAGAGCCAGAAGGTGGCTTTGGTGACTTAAGTACAGTATGATGGCTGAGATAGTATAAGATAGGCGTATGCTGGTGTTTCGATTCAACTGGATCGAGTAGGAATAGGCAGCCCAAGTGAGGGAGGGATTATCATTGTGGTAGATGGGCAAATGAGGAGGGGGGAGGAATTCTTGAGATGTTTATCGGTTCCTAGTTGTGGGCCTTGATTGATAGAGTGACAGCTGCACTTTCTACACAACTCTGGACATCACTCTGCCTGCTTTTTGTACAGTCCTCATAGACCTTTATCTCTCATCATGTTCCTTGTCTCTTTGTTTCTGAATCCCAAAAAATACAGTCATACATTTGGGGTGTAAAAATCTGAAGATGTACTACATGATCGGAATTGAGATGCTGATGCGCACAACGCAAGGGATAGACCTCAGGGTGACGGTCTCTATTATCTCAAGGTGCAGAAAGAAGATGACAGGGCAGTAGCTAGAACCAGAGGAACACTGAGGTGCACAGAGAGCGGCACAGCCAGAAGAGAGGAGGAGGCGACAATGTCTATGTTCAGGTCATTAGTGAGGTTTCACTTAAAATATACTGGACCCGATATTCAGCGGCCCTGGCTAGTGCTGCTAAAGCAGGTAGCTGCAGCTGCAGAACTTTAAACTGGGATATTCAATGCTGGGGACAGATCCGGGCCCTGGCATTAAGTATCCAGGTTGCCCGATTGCCAGAAAGTTAACCGGGCAGTGACAATATTCAACCGCTGCTTGGTTAGCTTCAGCGGCGAAAGTTAGGCCAGCCTTTACTGTGCTTGATTTCCACCACATTTATTTAACAGGTTTTTTTATACCGCTTTATCATTTCAGTCAAAGCGGTTTACATTGTAACTTAAACTTGGTAAAATATATTAAACAGGGACACTGATAACTTGGATTCTTCGGAGGCAATGGAGGGTTAAGTGACCTGCCCAAGGTCACGAGGAGTGCTAGTGAGAATCAAACCCTGGTCTCTTGGTTCCCAAGCCAGTGCTCTAACCACTAGGCTACTCCTCCACTCAGTATTGCAGCTGCCAGGTTATCGATGGGTGGCACCCCAGAACACCCCCTGCTGTGGCACCCATGGATATTCAGTGGCAATAACCATGGTAGTGCCGCTGAATATCCTGGACAAGGGCAGGTCTGCTAACACGTTTCTCTCTTGGAATATCCCCCCCACTGTGTTCGGTTCTGGAGTCCTTATCTCCGAAATGATATAGACAGTATAGAGGTGGGCCAGAGAAAGGCAGCCCAAAAGGGGGGAGAAGCAGGAGGGGCCTGCATCAGAAGCCATAGGACACGAGTCTTAAGGGCTTCTGAACATTGTCTCTTTAGGTCCTTATCTGGATAACCTCAAAGATTATTCAGATAAGGGGACACAGGAGATATTTGGCAACTCTATCGGGATACTGCTGTTGTATATCTCCATAGACTGGCTCGATACCAGCCAGATAGTGTGGGGCACAGTCTCTGGGCGATGCCGGTGGCTATGCAGATAACAGTGATATTCAGCCATTATCTGGATAAATTCCACCCTTATATTATGTTATATTTACTGTTTAATGTAAATAGTTGATTTCTATTGTTCTATGTTCTATGTAAAATGTATACAAACTGTGTACATGACTGTTAACTTGTTATATGTAAACCGCCCTTGATCTCTGGAAGGGGCGGTATAAAAGAAATAGTTAAATAAATAAATAAATAAATAAATGTGGATGCTCTATCCACAGGACAGCAAAAAAGCAGATAGTGGTTAAATATCGCTGTTGTCTGGATAGTGCACTGTGTTGGTCGCTCTTTTCAGATATTCAGTGCCAGCAGCTACCAGGATACCAGCACTGAATAATCCAATAATATTTAAACAATGCAGCTGACCACTGCTGCTGACCGCCAAGGCATTTAAATATCCAGTCTTCTGAATATATATATACCCTAAAGGAGAGGAAAGACAGGAGATATGAGAGAGACATTTAAATACCTCAAAGGTATTACTACATAAAAGAGGCAAGCCTTATTCAATGTAAAGGAAGCTCTAGAACAATGGTAATCTATGAGATCACTACAGGGGTCCTCAGGATACAGAAAAGAGACAAAAAGAGAGATGCTAGTTGGGACTGCCTGGACAGAGGAAAAGAGAGACATTGAGAAGGGGAAGGGGAAGGGAGATAAGAGGGCTAGTGAGGACAGGCTTGATGCTGAGAGGAAGGGGTTCAGGAAGAGCGGTGGGGATGAAATGTGGGTCCCTGAACATTTTGGAGGTTAATGAAGGGTCCCCACACAACCATAACTATTGGGAACTTCTGTTCTAGAACTAAGAGTTACGATATGAAGTTCCAAGGGGGTAAACACTGAAACAATGTCAGGAACTATCTGTTTCATAGAAAGGACAGTGGTTGCCTCAAATACCTTCTCAGAGGAGGTGGGGAGACAAAAATAGTAAAAGAATTTTAAAAAGCATAGGATATACACAGTTGCAAGAGGATGGCAACCAAACACAAGAGGAAAATAGTTAAGAGAAAACTATAAGGAGCAGTTGCAAAGGTTAAAGATTTGCATCAAGCATGGGCGTTGTTTAAAAATACTGTCTTGGAAGCGCAGACCAGATGTATTCCATGCTTTAAGAAAAGTGGAAGGAAGGTGAAAAAACTGCCAGCATGGTTTAAAGGTGAGATCAGAGAGGCTATTGTAGCCAAAAAAGCATCTTTCAGGAAATGGAAAAAGGAGCCAAATGACAAAAACTGGAAACATACTACTACTACTACCACTGAGCATTTGTAGAGCACTACAAGACGTACGCAGCGCTGCACAGACATGTAAGAGATTGTAAGCTCTGATGAGCAGGGACTATCTAGTAGAGACAGACAACACATAAGCTGTAGACAGGAATAAAACAAGGGGGAATGGTAAAGAAACATGGAGATCAGGTGAGTCAAGATCCAAAAGCAGCAGCGAAGAGGTGTTTTCAGCCTGGATCTGAAAAGTGTCAGAGAAGGTGTCTGGCGTACAGACACAGGTAGTTTGTTCCAGGCGTAAGGTGCAGCAAGGTGAAAGGAGCGAAGTCTGAAGTTAGCAATAGAAAAGAAAACGGAGTTACTTACCTGTAACTGGAGTTCTCCAGGGACAGCAGGATAAGTCAGCCACAATTGGTGACGTCATCCGACGGCGCCGAGACGGAAGTACTCTCCATAGCTCAGAAGGGCTTTTTGCCCTTCTGAGCATGGGCCAACTGGCCCCACCCCCTGCCCGCCCCTAGCTAGCCAGTTCGTCCCTAGCTGAGCCTTTTGCCGCTAGGAGGCGGGCACCGGACGGAGGCCGACCCCATCTCAGGGGAGGTGGGCGGGTATGTGTGGCTGACTTATCCTGCTGTCCCCGGAGAACTCCAGTTACAGGTAAGTAACTCCGTTTTCTCCTAGGACAAGCAGGATGAGTCAGCCACAATTGGTGCCTCCCAAGCTGCCATATGCTGTGGGAGATGGGGGAAGGCCGAGAACATCCTTGAAGTCTGGCATGATCGTGCGTTGCGCATTGCAACAAGAAGTATAGGCCTACTATATATGCGAGAAGAGTGGATGCACCTATGTGCAGTCGTAGTGTTGTGGGAACGCATGGCTAGTAGGATTCTATGCTTGTGGGGCTTATAGAGGCCTGCGGGAACATATGGGGGATCACGCACGTGTGGAAGCGGCGTGCAGTTCCCATGCACCGTGCGATTGTAGTAGGGGGAACGCCCCTGCGTGGTGGCAAGATGCCGGTCTGACAAGCAGTGGTGCCGGCCCCTCGAGCAGTGGAGGTTTGGGAGCAACTGCAAAAGAGGCAGTGCGTCAGTGTGCGGCCACGCCGCCTCAGTCACTGGCCCGAAGAGGAAATGGTCGATGGGACAAAACCCCACCAGGGGATCAACCCACAACCTCTGGCTCCAAGGCAGGGAGGTGACCAGTGGGCTAGGCTCTATTAACTTTGCCTTATTCTTCTAATTAATTATATATATAGTCACACCTCATCCGCCCCAGCCGTGACTGCTGGTATTGTTGGGCTATTATGAGGGTGGTAGTTGTGCCTTGCTTCTATATATAAATCACACAGAAGAACTTTCTTTTCTTTTAGGGTTTTATTCCCCGTCCCTTGAGGTTTCTTCTTTTTAAACAACAGAAATTAACAGCTCACTTGGCTTCAAACAAAAGATAACTATGTAACAAAAGTAGCTTCCTTCAGCTGATAACTTTAAACCAAAAGTAAATAATAAACAGCCTAACTGACTGCTTGGCTTGGAGAGAGGGAGAGAGTTGCAGCTCTGCCACTTGTATATTGGAATTTAAGGTTACATAAATCACATTTACCTTAATGATATCTCTGGCTCTATCAAAGAGAAAGAACAGTCCATCAATTCTGTATTTGTTAATACTTCAGAATTCTCATATTCCATTATTTCTTGCTCATTGGTATCTCCACTATCCACTTCCAACGTGGAATAAAAATATGGAAGGCTTGCCTCGTCAGTCAAGAAGTTTCTCTTCCTGTGATCTGCACTGCCTCTCTGGGGAGTATCACCAAACTCTGAGTGATGTCTTTCAGAGCCCTGCCCCCGCTGGTGCCTCAATGCATAGCTCCGGTCCTTGTTTGACCTACTAGCTGGGTAATTTTGATAGGGTCCCTGCCGGGTCTGCCCTAGCTTTCCAGGCCCAACTGTGCCTGATTGCAGCCGGTGTAACGGTGTTTCCCTAGAAGCTGGGAACTCACCGTGAGAAGGGATTTCTTCAGCTTTTCTAAGTAAGTGAAGCCCTCTTCTTTTAACACTTCTATAATCAGGAGAAAAGCTATTATTAGCCTCTGAATATCTGGGCTTTATATGGCTATTTCTAAGCCTCCAGGGCCCTTCCCTTTCAAATGGCAAATAGCCCTTGTATCTACTCTTTGCCCCTGTACCTGCTGTTGCAGTCTTCCTGTATTCTTCTTGCTTTCCAAACACATTCACGCTGTCAGGGTGTTGCCTTCTCCCAGAACCACACAGGTCTCTGGACTCTTTCCAACATTCACACCGGCTCCCCTGCTGCCTTTCAGCTTGTCACCTCTGCTGCTTTAATTCCTCTCTCAGGGATTCTCTCCTCGGCTCATCCCTCCAGGATTCCCTCCTTGACTCCTTTCTCCAGGATTCCCTCCTTGGCTCCTCTCTCTAGGATTCCCTATCTCCAAATGTTTGGTAGTCTGTTTTATCTGTGTATTTCCTGACTCCACCTTCCCTCAGGTGCACTCTATTAGGTAAAGCAGACTCCCTTGCTTTGCTCTCTGGGTGTGTCTTTCTGGGCTCTGTGCACGTGTGCTTAGGTTGTCCCTGGCAACCAATAAACATTCTCCTGTTTATTCTGTCACTTTCACCGTGATCATTCACACTGCTCTGCACCTTCTCAGGCTGCCCTATGTCCACCCTGTGACAATATGTATGAATTATGTTGTCAGCTCCTGAACTTCAACTGGAGAGGGAGCAGCCGCGTAGGAGGATAAGAGATAATAGGCAATGTGTAACTTGTGCCGCTGGGCAGGCTTGGTTTAGATTGGCCAGCGTTGGAAATAGGGTAGTGGAAGTGACTGGCCTCATCAGACTGTACCACCGATCTAAACCATCAGTGAGTAGAGGTGTGTGTCGGGATAGTAGAGCGGCACCAGCTATGCTATAAGGGCAGTGCGAGGTTGACCACGAATGTTGCAGTGTTTATAAGTCATTCCCGAGGGGGCAACCTGTGCCAGGATGCAGTTCGGATCGTTAGAGCCATCTGTTCGACATGGACTCAGGGCTCAGGGCCTACGGTCTCATACATTTACGGGAGGTGCACCATTCCTGAAGGTGTTTTGTGCACGTGTGATGTGATAGGCCAAGCTGTAAGGTCTTGAAGATGGGCAGGACGTAGGGAGGACCTCCGGGGAGGAATGCCAGGGAAGGCAAAGCATGCGTGCGGGTGAGGCTTTGGTCTCTGCCCGCGTAGCTGGGCCCTTGTCTGCACCCAGGCAGCTGAATTTTCTGGAAGTGCCAGTGGGGCCAGATTCTGGGTAGTGGACAGTTGTACTACCACTATGCCCTGCCGTCAGACTGTGGGATCTCCAGGGTTGCAGCCCACTGGGGCCGGGCAGATCGGAGACCTATTCTAGGCCATGCATGCTCTGGACGGGCGAGGGCCTTCAAGAGCAATGGTCTGTGGGGACTGCAGTTTGACCATGTGAGACCCAGGAGCCGTTCGGCCATGTTCTGGTAAGTAGAAGGTGACGGGCTCAGGTCTGGAATACAGCCTGACCACATGGTCAGGAGTTAAGATGGCCGGCGTGTGGATCCATTCATGATGAGGCCCGGTGCAGGACGACGCCTACGGGTTGAGTCCTTGCAGAGGCAGGACTGCCGGGAGCATCCATTCCCTTCCTGTCCAGGCCCCGGAGTGCTGAGCTGCAGTGCGCACACAGGTTGGCTCAGGGTAGATCGTAGGAAGATCCAGACTGGGGTCCCAAGCTGGTCTTGAGCTCGATGCTCAGCCTTTCTGCCTCCATGCTATTGGGCGTAGTGCCACAGAGCTTCAAAGGGGCAGGTGCCCCCTTGCAGGGTGGAGAAGATGACCAGCGTCCTGAAGACGACGACGGAGATGTATCCTCTCGCAATGGGAGGGGTGCATGGGTCTTGAGGCGGTACACCAGCAGGCTCAGGGTAATGGATGGGCTATTCAAGTAGCCAAATTAATTACATTTAATGGCTGGAGAGCCCAGAGAAAGAAAATTATATATGTTTGCCCGTGAGTGGGGAGGAGAAAATAAAGTTAAAGGATGTGTATTTCAGGTGCTAGGATACTGTTAGGGCTTGTTTTAAGAGCCCGATTTAAATGGAAAAAAAAAGTTTATTTAATCTAAAATTTTAAATATATGTAATGATCTCGGAAGTGTAAGGGAAGCCCAGTGAGTTAGGAAAGATGATTTTTGAGTGTTTTTATACTTGTTTAAAATCCCAATTCAACCTAATGGGAAAAATGTCTTATTCGACAGTTTGAAAATATAAAAAGTATGTGAAAGATATGCACAGCTAATATAAATGGTAATTGGTACACAAATATGTCATAATAAATGTTTTATGTGTATAAAATACCAGATTATATGGAAAAAAGTCCTGGTTGAGGAAAGAGGGGAAGTAATTTACACTTGAAACTTTGTTGCAACCAGGTCAGTTGTAACTGTCAAAAAGGACTGCCGTAGGACAGCTAAAATGCTTATCTTAGCCTGAAAGGGGCACAGATGAAAAAGGAATAATTCTTTGAGCTATAAGAAGGAAAATTGCTTCTGAGCATTTAGAGGGAAAAATAAGGTTTTTATATATATTAGAATGGAACTCTATAATGACATCAGCAGGTAGGTGTAGATATATAGATTAGGGCAATTTAGAAATTTAGTGAAGTGGATTTTTTTAGTCATTTGGTGAATGTTGGTGAGAGACTGAAAATGTATGATGAATGCTAGATACTAGAGGCCTCTGGATGAATGTTTTCAGGCGAGTTTAGAGGTTTAAATGAGGTTATATGGGAAAAGGATGGGTTTGGAATTTTTTTTTCTAGTAAAATCTGAGTGACTTGTCATATAGAGCACTGAAACAGAGTTCAGGTAAGTGCCCCTGAGAAAAATTCTCCATTGGGAAAATTGGCCATTTAGCCCTACCCTCTGCTTTCTATCTTTTAACCAGTTCTTGATCCACAGTAGTACACCGCCTCCTATCCCATGACTCTTTAGTTTTGCCAAACGTCTCTGATGAGGGACCTTGTCAAAGGCTTTCTGAAAGTCCAGATACACTATATCAACCGACTCACCTTTGTCCACCTGTTTATTCACACCTTCAAAAAAACATAACAGATTAGTAAGACAAGATCTTCCTTGTCTAAAGCCATGTTGGCTGTCTCCCATTAGGCCATGACTATCTACATGCTGAGTAATTTATTTATTTATTTTATTCTTTATGATGGTTTCTACCATTTTTTCCAATACTGACGTAAGGCTCACCGGTCTGTAGTTTCCCGGATCACCCCGGAACCCTTTTTAAAAATTGGTGTTACATTGGCGATCCTCCAATCTTCAGGTATTAGAGATGATTTTAATGATAGTTCACAGATTACTAATAGCAGGTCTGCAATCTCATATTTCAGTTCTTTCAACACCCTTGGATGTATACCATCCGGCCCAGGTGATTTGCTACTCTTCAGTCTATCTAATAGTTGTAATAGTCGATATTTCCTTCAGTTCTTCCGCACCTTTAAATACCACTTCAGTAATGGGTAACATCCCTACATCTTCCTCAGTAAAGACCGAAACAAAGAACGATCTTCTAAATGAACAATGAAGTATTGTTTATGGTTTAGGCACTTGATATACTGCCCTTTACTGTGCGCATCAAAACGGTTTACAGATATATATATGAAAAGGTACTTTTTATTCCCTCATCCTTGAAGAGCTCACAATCTAAGCATACCTGAGGCAATGGAGGGTTAAGTGGCTTGCCCAAGGCCACATGGGGTGGCCATGAGACTAGAAACTGCAGTCCCTCCGGCCTGAGGTTACTTAAAAGTTTTTTTATGTGCACATTCCTAAAACTTTGCTATACTTGAGCTCAAATTCAATTGGACACATATGAGGCAAATTGAGAAATTCTTTTATTGGGTTACTTTATGTCTTTCCAGATTGATAGTTTATAGATACTTTGAGCCCCATGCTGGGAGGGGGCCGTCCGGATGTCCCCGAGCAAGATGGGGCTCTTAGGACCACATTCTGGTCCGCAGGAACGTTTTGCCAGAATCAGGCCTATGGATGGCTCAGAGTGTCCCTTCTGACTGTGAGGACATCCTCCACGCACGTGGCCCTGGCATCCGCGGCTCTGGCCCCACCCAAATCCCTGCCGCTTGACCCACGCCTGGCCCCAGGAGTGGCTTCCCTGCCCCAATCCTGAAAACTGTGTTGCTTATACCACCTCTGAGGTGGTATAAGCAGCACATCCCAGCAGGCCCAGCAGGACATGCAGGGCTATGCAGCTCGAAGCACCCCATAACAGTCACCCCCACTCATCACAAAATCTCTCCAACCCACCCACATAGCACACATCCCTGAGGATCCCACATCTTTTGTCTTCTCACTTCCATGTATATTTACAAATATACATTTGTATATAGTTTATGCTGTTCTTTTGTCTTCTCACTTCCATGTATATTTACAAATATACATTTGTATATAGTTTGTGCTGTTCTGTATTATTTCACATTGTTTAGACTATTATATAATGTTACCCTGTACATATGTTCTGCTATATTATGACGTTCTCTGTAAAACAAACTTGCTTTGTTAATTGTTGTTCACTGTGAACCGCAACTGAACTTTGGAAGATGCGGTATATAAATATGTATAAAATAAATAAATAAATAAATAAAATCACTACAACGGTGGCTATACAAAGGGAACATAAGAACATAAGATATGCCATACTGGGTCAGACCAAAATCATCAAGCCCAGTATCCTGTTTCCAGCAGTGGCAAATCTTGGTCACAAGTACCTAGCAGTTTCCCCAAAAGACACAGTTTCCACAATGCTTGTGCTGGGGTAAGCAGGTAATATCCTGGGATCCCTTTAATAATGCTCTCTGCTTTCTATCTTTTAACCAGTTCCTGATCCACAATAATACACTGCCTCATATCCCATGACTTTTTAAGTTTGCCAAGAGTCTCTCATGAGGGACCTTATCAAAGGCTTTCTGAAAATCCAGATACATTATTATCAACCAACTCACCTTTGTCTACCTGTTTATTCACACCTTCAAAAAAAAAGATAACATATTAGTAAGACAAGACCTTACTTGGCTAACGCCATGCTGGCTGTCTCCCATTAAGCCATGACTGTCTACATGTTCAGTAATTTTGTTCTTTATAATGGTTTCTACCATTTTTCCCGGTACTGATGTCAGGCTCACCGGTCTGTAGTTTCCCGGATCACCCCTGGAACCCTTTTTAAAAATTGGTGTTACGTTCGCCATCTTCCAATCTTCAGGTATTACAAATGATTTTAATGAAAATTCAGATTACTAATAGCAGGTCTGCAATCTCATATTTCAGTTCTTTCAACACCCTTGGATGTATACCATCCGGCCCAGGGTGATTTGCTACTCTTCAGTTTATCTAATAGTTGTAAGACATCTTCCCGATGTATCGATATTTCCTTCAATTCTTCTGCACCTTTAAATACCACTTCAGTCATGGGTAACATCCCTACATCTTCCTCAGTAAAGACCGAAGCAAAGAATTCATTCAGTCTCTCCGCTATCGCCTTGTCGCCTCTTAGTGCCCCTTTAACCCCTCTATCATCTAATGGATCAACTGACTCTCTCACAGGTTTTTTGCTACGAACGTCCTTGAAAAAGTCTTTATTATGCGTTTTTGCTTCCGCAGCAAGCTTCTTCTCAAATTCTCCCTTTGCCTGCCTTATCAATGCCTTGCATTTAACTTGCCAGTGCTTGTGCTGTTTCCAGGTTTCGTCATTTGGCTCTTTTTTTCCCATTTCCTGAAAGATGCTTTTCCTGTTCCCGAGGACTCTGAAACCCTAAACCTAATCTTAAAAATTCCTACTGCCCTTTTCCTTACAACGGACCAGTTTCATACATACAGTGCAAGGTTCCTCTATGCAGAACCTTTCCTTACCTACTTCTCAAAATTACCTAAATAAAACAATAAAAAAATCTCCCAATTTTCTTTCCAAATTTCTATAGCTCTAATTTATCTTTCCTTATCCTCCAATACCAGACCTCATTTTCATTCAACTATCTTTCATTTCACTGCCACCCCTCACTTGCTCATAAACATAGAAAATGAAATAAAACCACTCAAACCCACTCAGTTCCAACATATCATCATTCAAACTCTCATGTATTCTTCAAACATTCCTCAAAACATCATTCTTCCAGGGCCCGGATCACAAACACACTGACATGCATCAACTGTCTCTTTCATTCAGTCTCCAAGTGCCACAAAATCGCCACCACACCAACATTCCAATCTTCCTTCCAAAGCTGTCATTAAAAAAAATCCTTTTCTATTTAAAAAAAAACAAAAAACGCAGCACTCCTCTGCCTTCCCCACAGCTGCGGAGAAGGAAAAAGAAAAATATGCCATACTACACGGCCTTCCAAAAAACACAATAAACCCTCTGCAACTAGCAATGAACGCAGCGGCCAGAATTCTGCATGGGGCATCGAGGAGGGACCATATAACACCAATCCTGAGGAATCTACATTGGCTCCCAATCCAGAGCAGGATTGCCTTCAAGGTGCTGACATTGATTCACAAAGCCATTAATAAATGCTCCTCTACATCAATCACAGACCTCGTTGAGACTACACCCACTAACAGGGCAAGAAGATCAGCTGCTATCAACACCTTGATCCTCCCGAAGCAGATCACAAAATGCTCACAAGCAGCCAGGAGCAGAGTGTTCGTGCTGTATGCACCCACTTGCTGGAACGCCCTACCTCCTGCTATCAGGGCCATCAAGGGCCTCTCCCAATTTAGGAAGGCACTTAAACATCACCTGTTCCTTCAGTACTACACGGACCAAGAACACCGTCCACATCCAGCCACGCCCAGTAGCCCAAACAGACAACACCCAAGCAACAACCATTCTAGATTGATACCAAGCCCACCAGATCCCGACCCCCCCCCCCGACAAGTAGCTACACATTCACCCTAACGACTGCACATACTCAGTTTGAACCAATATGTAAATAGTTGAATCACTCCTTAACATATGTTGAATATATTTGTATATAGTTACCCTGTTCAAAACTGTACATAAACCCCTGTTATATTGTAAGTCCAGTGCAGACCTCCTGCAGTGCACAGATATGTTACATGTAAACCGCACTGATACTGAAGAGCGCGGTATATAAGAAAGTTAAATAAATAAATAAAATAAATATGCTGGCTGCCTTGAGCAGCACCACAAAACCAAAAAAAACCCACAAGCTGCCATTGGCATCCCTGTCAAGCGGCTCCCAACCCCCCTGAAGCCTCCCAACCAGATACACTTTATTCTCTCTTTTTACCTACTGGTTACATTCCTAATCTGTTATGTTTTTTTGAAGGTGTGAATAAATAGGTGGACAAAGGTGAGTCGGTTGATATAGTGTATCTGGACCTTCAGAAAGCCTTTGACAAGGTCCCTCGTCAGAGACTTTTGGCAAAACTAAAGAGTCATGGGATAGGAGGCAGTGTACTATTGTGGATCAGGAACTGGTTATAAGATAGAAAGCAGAGAGTAGGGCTGAATGGCCAATTTTCCCAATGGAGAAAGGTGAATAGTGGTGTACCCCAGGGATCTGTGCTGCTTTTTGACATATTCATAAATGACCAGGAAATGGGAATAACGAGTGAGGTTATCAAATTTGCAGATGACACAAAATTATTCAAAGTTATTAAAACACAAGAGGATTGTGAAAAATTGCAAGAGGATCTTGATAAACCGGAAGATTGGCTGTTCAAATGGCAGATGAAATTTAATGTGGACAAGTGCAAAGTTATGCAGCTAGGGAAGAACAACCCAAACTATGGTTCCACGATGCAAGGTTCCACATTAGGTACTACCACCCAGGAAAAGGATTTAGGTGTCATTGTGGATAACATGTTAAAACCCTCGGCCCAGTGTGCAGCGGCAGCCAAGAGAGCAAATAGAATGCTAGATATCATAAGGAAAGGAATGGAAAATACAACAAAGGATATTATAATGCCTCTATATTGTTCCATGGTGAGACCGCACCTTGAATATTGTGTGCAATTCTGGTTGCCATATCTTAAAGTTTAAAATTTAAATTTAGTAAGTGGCTGGTTTGACTCAGCTGATCTCCTTGTGTTTCCCTTGTATTGTCTACAGCTACTGTGTTGTCTGTCTTGACTAGATTGTAAGCTCTGATCAGCAGGGACTGTCTCTTACATGTCTGTGCAGCGCTGCATACATCTTGTAGCACTATACAAATGCTCAGCAGTAGTAGTAGTTGTAGTTGAATGTTTGTGGAAGGAAATGCCTTTATATTCTGAAGCAGGTTCCCGTTTTGACAACAGCTGTTTGTTTAGGATGTAATGCTGGCTGGAGTAACTTATCCCTGATACAAGGCTTGAACCAGGATATCACATCGGGTTATGATGTTAGAAAACCTTCCAGCTAAGTATTTTATGATATGATAGAAGTCTATAAATCAATGAACGGAGTGGAACAGGTAAACGTAGATCGATTGTTTACGTTATCAGAATAAAGAAAGACTAGGGGACGTGCAATGAAGCTACAGGGTAAACTATTTAAGACTAATAAAAGAAAATATTTTTTCACTCAACGTGTAATCAAACTCTGGAATTTGTTACCGGAGGATGTAGTAAGAGCTGTTAGTGTAGCTGGGTTTAGAAAAGGTTTGGACAAGTTCCTGGAGGAAAGGTCCATAAACCATTATTAAGAAGGGACCCAGGATATCAATGCTTGACCCAATACAAGCACTGTGGAACCTGTGTCTTTTGGGGGAACTGCTAGATACGTATGACCTAGATTGGCCACTTTTGGAAACAGGATACTGGGCTTGATGGACCTTGGTTTGACCCAGTATGGCATCTCTTATGTTCTTATTTTCACATTTAAGTTTGTATTAAGCTTGCTTGTATATGTTATTATTTGTATTTCAGACTAGTGTGGATGAGACCAATAAATAAGAAAGCTGGGAATGTTTGTTAGTGGGCTTGTCCCACTTTTTGAGTCCTTGAGCTAAGTATCTGATGGTCTCTCTGCTGGGTTCAGCTGTGGTGTTTGAGATTAGTGGTTAGCTAAACTTGGATGAGGGTGTATGTTTTGGGATTGAACATATAGGTCTTATTCCTTGGATATTGAGATCTTTGACGTTATCTAGGACATGATTGGCACCCTTATAAACAATTCAAATCAGGCTGAACAGAAGAAACACATTCCCATTGCAGTAAAATTAGATTCATCTGTGATCAATTGTCGGTACTCACATGACTTGAATCAACCAATGAATGATGGCTCTAATGTTTAAAAATGGCCACATTCACTCCCTGTTCCATTTTCACAATGGTGAAGACAAGAGAGAGTTGCCTGAGACCACTAGAAAAACCATTATCACCAAACTTCAAAGGTTTACAAGTCCATCTCCAAAGACCTTAGGATTCCTGAGTCTACAGTTCACTGTGTTATTAAGATGTTTTCTGCTCATGGAACCGTCAAGAAACTCACGGGACGTGGAGAGAAGAGGAAAATGAAATCATGAAGTCTTCAAAAGATAGTGCAAACTGTTGGAAAAATACCATGTACAACATTCAAAGAGCTTAAGGTTGACATGGAGCAATCTGGAATGGTGGTTTCAACCTGCACCATACGCCATGCACTAAACAAAGACTTTATGGACGAAGGCCAAGGAAGACCCCACTGCTCAAAGACAAATATAAAAAAACATGCTAGATCTTTGCCCAAATCCACACTGAGAAACCAAAATCCTTCTGGGAAAATGTTCTGTGGAAAGATGAAACCAAACTGAGCTCCTTGGCACTGCAGATAAGAGATACATTTACAGGTGAAGAAATGAAGCCTATAAGGAAAAAAACACCCTTCCTATAGTTAAAAATTGTCGAAATTCCATAATGTTGTGGGGCTGTTTTGCTGCCTCAGGAACTGGAGGCCTGAAATGTATTAAAGGAAACATGAAGTCAGAGAGCTACCAAGGTATTTTGGAGTGAAATGTGTTACCTAGTGTCAGAAAGTTAGGTCTGAGTCCTCCAGCAGGACAATGACCTAAAACATACATCCAAAAGTATAAAAGAATGGTTAAAAAGGAACAAATGGACTGTTTTAAGCTGGCCAGCAGTGAGTCCTGATCTCAGTTCTATTGAGAACCTTTGGAAAGAGCCGAATCTGCCATTGGAAAAAAAGAATCCTGGAATCATTCATGAGCTGGAGCAAATTGCAGTTGAAGAATGGGAGAAACTACCAGCAGACAGATGTACGAAACTTATAGATTGCTACAAGAAGCGTTTGGAAGCTGCTATCACTGCCAAGGATTGTACAACCAAATATTAATGAAGGATGCCATTAATCCTATCCAGATCATATTTTTTTTTCTCAGAAATTACTACATCTAAGTTTCACAGATATTTTGAATATATCCGATTATCTCCCCTACACACCCTGATGCTAACCACTTAGCATCGGGGCGTGTTGTGGGCGTTCTGGGGAGAAGCAGAGGCGGCGACAGTTGCTAACCGTGTAATTGCGATATTGCACCGCTACCCAGTTAGCAACCTGCGGGTAAAACTAGGTGAAGCAAAAGCTGGCCTAGATTTTTACGCGGGAGCTAGTCAGGCAGCGGTGCAATATTGCCGCTACCTGGTTAGCTACTGCAGCTCCAGGGCCGCATATGACCCTGGAATTGAATATCTGGGGTTAGAGGTCAACAGGGACGGCTATGAGCCATAGCAGTGTATAGCCGGCTGAATTCAATATCGGGTCCCTTGTTTTTTGTTGTACAACTTTGAATATACTAATAAAATTTCTAAAGATATTGTAGACAACATACCTAAAATGCAAGGGTGCCAATAATGTTGACCACAACTGTATGTGTGCATCTGTCCAAAGTGTACTCTCGGAAGACTGGATGGGTCATTCTGGTCTCTGTGAATTTGGTTTTATAACAGGATGCTTATGTGAGAAGTCCGAAAAGAAGCTTATTTTAAGTCTAGTTTGTAAAGGCAACATATGCATACCTATGTGTATCTATAAACCAGGCCCCTGAAAGCAAACCCAGTAGCACAGAAATGCTGATACGCCCATTTACACCTGCTCCTAAGCTGATGTAAACATCTGCATGTACTCTACATGCATACTTGCATATTTACTCAAATTCATGCATATATCCAGACTATGACCCCAGGAATCCCTACCCATCATGCATGCATAATCTCATGCTATCTTTTTACTGTCTGGACCTGTATGTGTGGATACTGGCCCACAGTTCCGTAAGATCTTTTCCATGTGCAAAACAGGCTTCACACACAGAAATACTTTCATAAAATTACCCCCCCCCCCCAAGCTGCCCCATGATCTCCATATGCGAGAGGCAATGTTATCCAGATAAAGTTAACAGGATCACTTTATACCAGAGGTTCTCAACGCAGTCCTCGGGATACACCTAGCCGGTCAGGTTTTCAGGTTAGCCACGATGAATATGTATGAGAGAGATTTGCATACAACAAAGGCAGTGCATGCAGCTCTCTCTCAAGCATCTTCCTTGTGGTTATCTGGAAAACCTGACTGGCTAGGTGTGTCCCAAGAACTGGGTGGAGAACCCCTGCTTCATACAGATATTCAGTGAAACGTGACCAACTAGTTATCTGGATGACGACTGAACAGCTGTGGTTTCAGAGTGAGAGAGACTGCAAAAAACTACTAGAACAACTCTGATATCACCCAGGGTGACAGCATTAGAGTCTATGGAAGGGAAAACAGATTTTTCAGCAAGAGCAAGTGGTAGATATCTGATTGTAAAATTGTTTCCTCATCATGTGCCCCCCCATCCCCCTGCAGGAGGCACATGCAAAAAGCTTTGAATCTGGATCATGACATGACCTTTACCCAAGCTGCAGTCCAGACTTTGGCTACACAATCAAAGCCAAGCTGATATGATAAGCAGATCTCTGTAAGCGTCCCAGCCTCTTGCCACTTAGCCCAAAGCCCTCCCACTGGCTATATCCTTCAGGCACAGCTCCTCATGAGGCAATGCATGGGAGGATGGGTGCTCAGTCTACACAGGAAGGTAGAGAACCACAAAGGAAGATGATAAAATTGATCTGGATAAGGAGTGATATCCTGCAGGAGGTGAAAGTGTTTGGCCGACATCCAAGAGCATGTAGAAGGGAATGGGGTCTGGAGGTTTGCATTCATATGGGAGTTTTTAAATACATCTACTCAAGGTGAACGACTCATTGCTGGGAAGATTGGATGGGTCATTTTGGTCTTGATCTGCCTTCATCTACCATATTTCTCATTTACTGGACTACATTAAGAGCTACTATGGCTGTTCTCTGGTCTTGCATACAAGGATCTAGGACTGCAAATTGACTCATTTCCATTTAGCCAAGGCCTTGCACTTACTTGTCCATAAACTGCAGGATGGCCCTAGTAGTCTCCTGGGCGACGGCCTGGATTTCCTGCACGCCTCTGCAGTTGTAGGTATTTCCACAGTGCGCATACATGCCCACCAGTTCCACCTCCTCCATTCGGGCAATTGTCCGAGCCAGCTCCAGAGCCTCAGGGTCTGTATGCCTCACACCAGCTGGGAAGGGAAAGATGGAGCAAGACTGGGTCATGAGTTCTGCAGCTTTCTTTAGATCAGCAATGCAGTCTATTTAATTCAGAACAGCAACTGACACCTGCTTCTTGATTGTACTAGGTACTTCTTGAGCTCATTGAAAATGTGACCCCTCAAATGAAAGAGAGCCATCCACAGAGCTGGTTCAAGGAATACAAAAGGGGACTGCTACTTCTGGAGACAGATCTGCAATTGTAAGTATTTACTTCTGAAAAGTTTTCTAAATCTTGGGGAAAAGGAATTCTTTAGATTAAAGCTAATTAATCTGTGAACCCAGTGTATTTGTTAAACCAGTCAGGGCCTAGTAACAGCAAAGAGCTTTCAGTTTAAATTTAAAAAACAAAAAAGAGCTTTCTGGTTAAATTTAGACCACAAGACTCCCTCTATCCAAGCAAGGGCTGTGGGACTTCCCCTGGAAATTGGTCACAGATTACCTTAGAAGCACAGGAAAGGATACTGTGTAGCAGCCAGCTTTTAATATGTCTTCTTTCCCTCCCTCCCTCCCTCCCCAATACCCACCCAACTCTGGGATAATTATAACTTTATAGGTGCTTAAACCTCTTAAAGGGAATGAGATGCCATATTCATTCTCAGGAGCAGCTGGTTATCCTCATCAGGCATACATTAAGAACCTCAGATTAATTAAACTTCAGGTGAACAAAGTATATTAAACATATTAGGTATAGTTTTATTAGTATAAGTATCCCCAGCAACACTTAGTAAATAAAGAACTTAAATACCTAAACACAACCTCAAAACTAAGATGCAGACAGCAGTCTATCAGCGAGATGGGGGCTTTCCAGTCTTTTGCATTGAGTGTCACATGTATGATCTTCTCCCAGTTGATGAGGGGTCTTATGTGTGCACTAGGTGCAAGGAGCTCTTTGCTCTCAGGGAACGAGTCCGATCTCTGGAGGCTAAAGTAGCAGACTTGGATAAGGAAGACAGAGGTACATAGATGAGATCTACAGGGATATAGTCCTGAGGTCCCACCTCCAGTCTGGCAGCATCCCTGTTGCCATGGAGGAGAGAGCGGTCACATGACAGGAGAGCATCACCCTGGTGTGGCAGGAAGTGATCTTGTAACTAGGACCTGTCCTCCAGGTGATATAAAACCCTCTCGCACCAAGGAGGTTTCTCCAGGTCCACCTGCCCATGAGGGAAGGGTTAGGACAGCCGTTATAATTGGGGATTTGATCATTAGGCATGTACAGTAGATAGCTGGGTGGCTGGTGGACAAGAGGATCACCTGGTAACATGCCTGCCTGGTGCGAAGGTAGCAGACCTCACGTGCCACCTAGACAAGGTCTTAGATAGTGCTGGGGAGGAGTCTACTGTCTTGGTACATACATGTCAGTACCAATGACCTAGGAAAATGTGGTAGGGAGGTTCTGGAGGCTAAATTTAGGCTTTTAGGTAGGAAATTGAAATCCAGAACTTCCAGGGTATCGTTCTCCGAAATGCTTCCCGTTCCACGTGCAGGTTCCGAAAGACAGGCAGAGCTCCTGAGTCTCAAAGCGTGGATGAGACGATGGTGCAAAGATGAGGATTTTGGATTTGTTATGAACCGAAGAACACTCTGGGGAAAGGAGGGGCCCTTCCGAAGGAATGAGCTTCACCTTAACCAGGATGGAACCAGGCTGATGCATTAACCTTTAAAAAGAAGATAAAGCAGCTTTTAAACTAAATAACTGGGGAGAGCCGACAGTCTCCCAAAAGCGCATGGTTCAGAACAAAGTATTCTTGAAGGATACTAAAAAAAGAATGAAATTAGGGCTGTCACGCCACCACCACTCGCCTCTAGCTTAGAGGGACGTGGTTTTTAGAGGAACTTTCTGCTATCTGCTTTTTCCAGCTTTTTCAAACTATTTCCCTGCAGTGCCTTCTGTGAAATGTAGTCTTTGTGTGGCTGTATGTTTGCAGCAGGCAGAAAAGCTGTAGTCAGGCTCAAAGAGGTAAGGCAAATGACAGAATTTATTTTATACACAATGGTTCATTCATACCAGATACAGGATATTTGTTCAGGACTCTGTGAAGTAGAGCACTGACCAAAAACAAACTCAAAACCCAAAAATGGTTGTTTAAAGGTTCTCTATAACTCAGGATACACAGTCTTTAACAGCAAGGATATTTCATTCCCTTTTTAGCCTTGATGGGTAAAGCACAAAAACAAAATCACATTCACTGTCTGTGATAGTATAGCTTCTATTCAGCTTCAAAACTTTCAAGCAACAAATATAATTCAGGGGCACAAGAAAGCTTTGTTATAATAGCTACTTTCTTACCCCAGTGTCCTCATTCCAGCAGCAGGTGATTAACAAGCTTATCACAGTTTCCAGGCTTACTCCTTAGTCCCCGTGACCTTCCCCTTTACCAACACGAGAGAATCATGGCCACCCTGCTTGTGGACTATGGGTTCCTTTTGCTGGTAAACTCTCTTTCAAGACTGGCTTGTTTTCTCTCTGTTCCCCAGGTTTAAAGCTTGGCAAAAGGAACAGTCCATGGGAGTGTCCTCAACATTCAGCTTTCCCTCAGGATCTCCCAGCTGCATAGGCTCTGACTCCCCATCCTGCTCACCGTGCTCAGCTACCAGCCTCCCGGGGAATCTTGGAGTCTCTCCGGTTCCCTCCAAACTCTCCTGCAGACGTGCTATATGCCAATTAGCACTCTCCTCTCTTGGAAGCTCAGTTCCTCTGCTCAGCTCAGCACCAGTTAAGCTTCCCTTGCTTGCATCCGTGCCTCGGCTCGTGGCAGTCTGGCTTCCTGCTTCTCCTTCTCTTCTCTCATACTCTGGCCTAGATTTATACCTCCAGGGCTCTAGCTTCAACCCCTCCCTACCCAGGTGATGGCAATCAGCCTGACTTCGGGCACCTGAGTGCTTGGAGCATTCACTGCCTAAGGGGTTCTGGGCTCTGTATCCTCTCCCCTTCATTCCACTAGGGGGAGCATGAAATGTGGGCCATGTGGAAGTTTTCTGATTCCTGGAGGTTTTTGTGGCTTTCCTACCCTGCCTCGGTGAAAGGGGACCCTTTACTAGGGTGAATTCCCTGTCTCTTTGTCCTCCCCCAGACTCCGGATAGGCCTCCTTGCCACAGGGCATATCCACAGAGAGGTTCCAATAAAGACAAAAGTAGCCCAAATGCCCTTGAGTATGGAGCAGACAGAGCTTAAAAATTCCAAAATTACCCCTGCTACCGATAGCCAGATTAATATGAATAAAATACAGTCTCTAAAATGCTTGTAAGCAAATGCTAGAAGTCTAAAAAATAAGATGGGAGAATATATAGCACTAAATGAGAGGTTAGATATCATTGGTATCTCAGAGACATGGTGGAAGGAGGACAACCAATGGGGCACTGTGATACCTGGGTACAAACTATATCGTAATGATAGAGCGCAACCCCTCCGCCAATTTGATCAGCACTATGTTAGAGAGGGCATTGAATCACAAAGGATTAAACTGTTGCAGGAAACAAAATCTGCTGTAGAATCTCTATGGATTGCAATTCCATGTAAAAAAGGGAAGGCGATGGCAGTGGGGGTGTACTATCGACCGCCTGGCCAGAATGAACAAATGGATGATGAAATGCTCAAAGAAATCAGTGAAGCTAACAAAAGTTACAGCACAGTAATAATAATGGGTGATTTCAATTACCCCGGTATTAACTGCGTCAGTGTCATTGCAGGACATGCTAAGGAGATAAAGTTCCTAGATGAAATAAATGACTGCTTCTTGGAGCAGCTGGTTCATGAGTCAACCAGAGGGGAAGCCATTTTGGACCTAGTCCTTAGTGGAACACCAGATCTGGTACAAGAGATAAGGGTGTTGGGGCCACTTGGCAATAGTGATCATAGCATGATCGCGTTTGATTTAATTAATAGAGGAGGGATGGTAAGGAAATCCACAGTACTACCTTTTAACTTTTGAAATAGAAACTATGATAAAATGATGAAAATAGTTAAGAAAAAGCTAAAAGGAGCAGTTGCAAAAGTTAAAGACTTACA
Source organism: Ichthyophis bannanicus (assembly GCA_033557465.1). NCBI lineage: Eukaryota > Metazoa > Chordata > Amphibia > Gymnophiona > Ichthyophiidae > Ichthyophis > Ichthyophis bannanicus. The sequence goes on along the minus strand of CM066031.1, from coordinate 199,113,565 downwards.
TCAAGATTGGGTGTTGTTTAAAAATACTATCTTGGAAGCCCAGACTAGCTGTATTCCACACTTTAAGAAAAGTGGAAGAAAGTCCAAAAATCTGACAGCAAGGTTTAAAGGTGAGGTCAGAGAGGCTGTTGTTGCCAAAAAAGAATCTTTCAGGAAATGGAAAAAAGTGCCAAATGATGAAAACTGGAAATACCACAACACTGGCAAGTTAAATGCAAGGCATTGATAAGGCAGGCAGAGAGAAAATTTGAGAAGAATCTTGTTGTGGAAGTAAAAATGTGTAATAAAGACTTTTTCAAGTACATTAAGGGGACAAGGCCATAGCAGAGAGACTGAATGAATTATTTGCTTCAGTCTTTACTGAGGAAGATGTAGGGATGTTACCCATGACTGAAGTGGTATTTAAAGGTGATGCTGCAGAAGAATTGAAATAAATAATCGATATACTGGGAAGATGTTTGATAAACTGAAGAGTAGCAAACCACCTGGACCGGATGGTATACATCCAAGGGTGTTGAAAGAACTGAAATATGAGATTTCAGACCTGCTATTGGTAATCTGTGAACTATCATTAAAATCATCTATAATACTTGAAGATTGGAGGATAGCCAATGTAATGCAAATTTTTAAAAAGGGTTCCAGGGATGATCCGGGAAACTACAGACCGGTGAGCCTGACGTCAGTACCCGGAAAAATGGTAGAAACCATCATAAAGAACAAAATTACTGAACATGTATATAGTCATGGCTTAAATGGGAGACATCCATCATGGCTTTAGACAAGGAAGATCTTGTCTTACTAATCTGTTATGTTTTTTTTGAAGGTGTGAATAAACAGGTGGACAAAGGCGAGTCAGTTGATTATAGTGCATCTGGACTTTCAGAAAGCCTTTGACAAGGTCCCTCATCAGAGACTTTTGGCAAAACTAAAGAGTCATGGGATAGGAGGCAGTGTACTATTGTGGATCAGGAACTGGTTAAAAGACAGAAAGCAGAGGGTAGGGCTAAATGGCCAATTTTCCCAATGGAGAAAGGTGAATATTAGAGTACCTCAGGGATCTGTGCTGGGTCCGCTGCTTTTTGATATATTCATAAATGACCTAGAAAAGGTAATAACAAGTGAGGTTATCAAATCTGCAGATGACACAAAACTAAAGCTGTTAAAACCCTTGAGGGCCGCCAACTCTGGAGGTGGCTGGCTTCTCCTTCCTTGCTGCTGCACTGCTGTCAGCCATTCCCATGCCAAGGCTGCTTGACTCTCTTCCCAGTGCTCGCCAGAGTTTGGGGGGTAGCCTTGCAGCGGATCCCCTCTGCACAGCAGTAGTGGGATCCCAAGCTCCTCCGCAACACCAAGGGAAGGATGGGGGCTGGGCTGGTGCACTTTTTCCTAATGCCAATCAGCCTAGAGAGTGGACCTGGCTGAGCAATTCAGAAGTATATGGAGGTGCCGCCACCCCCTTAAAGGGGAAGCACACCCAAGAAAGATACAGAGTGCGGCTACTCGCAGTAGGAGTCACTAGACGTAGCGGAGGGCTGCACAGAGGGTACAAGAGGTTGCCTGGACCGGACCTGTGGGATCTGCCCCCACCCCAAAGAGAGGAGGTACCATCGAGGTGATGACATATCCCAGAGGCGGGTGGACCGGATTGATCCCAGGGGCCAGAATCATGGGGAAAGGGCAGCACTATGTCTGGAAGATGTCCAACAAGTAGAAAACTCCCCGCCCAGCCCAACAACTCCACGGACATGGTAAAAGGAGGTACCCTCCAACCCCTGTGTGGAGTGCCTAGCTGCCTGCAAAGACCCAGGAAGCTCCTGGCAAGATAAGAACATAAGATATGCCATACTGGGTCAGACCAAGGTCCATCAAGCCCAGTATTCTGTTTCCAACAGTAGCCAATCTAGGTCATATGTACCTAGCAGTTTCCCCAAGGGACACAGGTTCCACAATGCTTGTATTGGTTCAAGCATTGATATCCTTGGTCCCTTCTTAATAATGGCTTATGGACCTTTCCTCCAGGAACTTGTCCAAACCTTTTTTAAACCCAGCTACACTAACAGCCTTTACTACATCCTCCGGTAACAAATTCCAGAGTTTGATTACACGTTGAGTGAAAAAATATTTTCTCTTATTAGTCTTAAATAGTTTACCCTGTAGCTTCATTGCATGTCCCCTAGTCTTTCTATATTCTGATAAGGTAAACAATCGATCTACGTTTACCCGTTCCACTCCGCTCATTAATTTATAGACTTCTATCATATCTCCCCTCAGCCGTCTCTTTTCCAGGTTAAAGAGCCCTAACCTTTTTAGCCTTTCTTCATAGGAGTATCCTTCCATCCCCTTTACCATTTTGGTGGCTCTTCTCTGAACCTTTTCTAATAACTCTATATCCTTTTTAAGATATGCTAGCAGCCCCGAGATCCAAGCGACTAGCAGGGGAGCAGGTGCCACAAGAAAGATAGCCCTGGTCACCTCCCTACTGCCCTTGACCCCCAGGCAAAGCTCTGTCGACACCGGCCTGAATAAGCCGCCCACACACCCACATCTGCTTAAACACAGACACCAGTGAGGACCCCCCAGTGACCCTCCTTCCTCCACATTGCACCAGCGAAACAAAAAGGCATCATGATATGGTTCACCTATCACCGGACTTGCGCACCCCGATCATATCCCTGGACCTGCATACCCCCGGGGAATCCTGAAAATACTATTGAAGCGGCAATATACCCAACAGGCAGAGACGGCAGCACTCTACATCCTTGAGTGGGAGTAGCGGCAGTGGAAGATCTTTGAGCATGGTGCAGAGTTGACACTGGCACCACCATGGATTGTTGCACAGGCCAGGACACCATTCATATCAAGGACATCAGAAATGAGGGCACTGCTCCTCTTACAGCAGTTTCTCAAGTCAATCTGCCTCCAGAGGCCCTCGACGATGAAGACGCCACCATCATCACCTATCTTGGAAGTATGGGCATTCCCATGACACAGTCCGGCACCATCCCATGTCAGCAACCTGCTCCCAGCCCATGGAGTCGCTGCAGTTGCTACAGCAGTGTGATATGACTGCAACAGCTGCTACTGCAAGGCCACCAGGACCCCCGGAACCACAGGGATCAGGTAAGAACCATTCCTTTACTACTCCCTCTATTCCCCTAGTGGGTGTCTCCACTTCCCAAGTCTGCTCCTGTGGCCTCGGCCAAAATTACCTCCCACAAACAGAAGAGGTAGAGGCAGTCATGATCATTGTCATCACCTAACTCCTTTTTTTCATCATCTTCTTCCTCCCTCGAGGTGGAGAGGGCCCTGACTGCTAGCACTCGTGCCACCTTGCCGCCCAGTGCAACAGAACTGTGGGAGACAGTCCCCCAGTCACTCAGGAAGGTGGTCATCAGAAGAGAATAATAAGACATTTTCAAGCTATTGGAAGGGCAATGCTGATGCAATGCCAAGAAAAGGGTGAAAACAGGCGATCTGCTGTACCCAGAGGAGCACCATGTCCCATGTAATATCACCAACTAGACCTTAGCATATGCTTGTACGATCACTATCACTTGCCAAAAGGACCCCTCGCAGCTTGGACACATGTTGGCATACCTCAATACGATCATAAATGCTTCCAAGGAATATAAGGGATATGCTTGGCTGTCATATAATGAGCATTTCTGTGACAAGATGGAGGCGAGGCCCAACATGTCATGGGGTGCCAATGATGTTGGGATATGGCTCTGAAGAATGAACTCAAAATACGGGCAGACTTTTCAAAGAAGAATGCTGGTACAAGCAAACCTGCACCAAGCAATGACATCTGCAGGCGTTTCAACAAAGGCACATGTTCCTTTCATGACTGCAAATATAGACGTGCTTGTCTCCACTGCACAGTCCTCCACCCTGTCTCCCAGTGCACCAAGAGGCTGCAACCGAAAGCCGTTCCACAACAGAAGCAATAACGCTGCCTTTCAGCGAGCCCCCATGCCAGTTTCTATCACAGGCATGGACCCCTGGCTAGACATCTACCCGAAGAGAACTGACACCAAGTGCCTAAGGAATGGCTTCTGTTATGGTTTTATCATCTCTTTCCATGGTTCCCGGTCCATGGTGCACCACCTTGATGACTTCCTGTTCATTGGACCAGAGCATTCCACAACCTGCGTGATACTCTTGGATGCCTTTCAGGTTATGGCAGAGGAATTCAGCATTCCCTTAGCAAAGAACAAGATGGTGGACCCAGTGCAGATGCTATCATTCCTAGGCACTGAGATCGACATAAAGCAAGGTATCACCCGACTCCCTCACGACCTCCAGAAAAAAACTGCTGCTTCGAGAGGCTTACAGAAGATCACCCTCCGGATGGCCAGATTGTTCATTGGTTCTCTGAATTTCACCTTTAGAGTGATCTCTATGGGACAGCCCTTCCTGAGACACCTCAAACATGCGACAGCTGACTTGCAAAAGAGACACCACCGTCTTCGCCTCTCATGGGAGTGAACATATGGCAACAGGGCCCATATAACAATATGGAATTAGACCCCTTCACCAATGCGGCAGGTGCCTCTGGATTTGGCATATTCTTCCAGGGTGCCTGGACTGCCATGCCTGGCCCAAGTGCTAGGTGACTATGGGCCTCATTAAAAATATTATCCTCCTTGAATTCTTTCCCCTGTATGTGGTAATGTGGGACCACCGACTGCGTGACCAGAGAATTGTGTTCTGCTGCAACAATCAGGCGGTCACTGCCATTGTTAATAATCAATCGGCTAAGTGTATCATTGTGGAGGAACTCCTGCACAAGTTTGTCCTTAAGTGCTTCATTTCAGTGTTATGGCACATGCATGACATGTACTCAGGCAGACTAATAACATTGCTGACTCCCTCTCCCTTTTTCAGTGGGACTCCTTCAGATCACTGGCCTTGATAGCAGACGATTACCCCACTGCACTGCCGGCTCGATATGGGCCTGTCATCAACAAAGACTGGCAACTCATCCAGCAGGCCGTGGCCCCTCCCACATGGGTGGCATACCTGCGAAGATGTTCATCCATTTCGTCCTGCCTGGCCTCTCATGGCTGGAGACAACAGCTGCCAAAAACTGGGCTGCTAGCAGCATACGTGCTGTGTGCTGGCATAGAAGGGTGTCTCGTCACACCAACCAGTCCCACCTAGTGGAGTTCTCCTCTTTTGTCAAGTTGGCAGGCTGGGGCAACCCATGCAACAATTTCCTGCTGAAAATGCTGATGAAAGAATGGGCGAGGAGTGTGCTCTAGCAGTCGGATGGGAAGTGCCCGGTAACACACAAAATACTAGATAGGCTGTGGGTGGCACTGCTTGCCACATACTCATCAGAATATGAAACCTGCTTGTTCCGGATAACGTTCACCCTGGTCTTCTTTGGCACTTTCAGAATCAGCGAACTGGTGGCCGCCTCCAAGATCATCCAGATCATTAGAGCAAAAAACGATCCAAAGAGAAAGGGGCAAGTCATCTCCATCAAGGCAGTGTCTCGGCTTTGGACGTGCCCATTAGCCAATACGCTCCAGTACTTAGAAGCGTGCCCCCCCCCCCCCCCCGAGCGCTCAGTTGCTGATATACCATGATGGTATGTCGCTTTCCAAGTTCCAGTTCACTGCAGTATTCAAGAAATTGTTGGCTGCTATAAGGTTGCGGCCCAAACTGTTCAGCATGCATTCCCTTCTGGATTGGAGCAGCAATGGCAGCAGCAGAAAGGTGTTTCCCAATAAGGGCAATCAAGGTGCCGGGTGCTGATGGCCCCATGCATACATACCTTTGCCCGACTGTGGCATCATACATTTGCCCCACTAAGTGAGGCAAGCTTCAACGCACCCATGGCAGATACCCAAGCCAGTCCACAAGCATGCGCGGGGCAAGTCTCCCCACACGATGGCTGACCTGGTGTAGGCGGGTCCTCTAAGGCAGACAGCAAGGCTGCTGGTATGGGGTGGGCCTAGCTCAGCTTGGCAAGGTGGGTCCCAGCCCCTGTGTCCAGCCAGTTTGGAAACAAAGAAGAATGACGCATTGTACATGGACTCAGGTGACTAGACCAGAATCTCACCCCTGATTTAAGTCTAAGTCTGTTGCGCATATATATAGTTTCACTGAAGTATGCTGATGAGATAATAAAGTTGCAGCCAAGTTTAACCCATAACCATGAATAGGGTGTTTACTGGGTTGTAAGACAAGAGGGCAGAATGCTCGATAACTGGAGGGAGGGGGAGGGGGAGGAGGGGGAGGAGGAGGAGGAGGAGGAGGAAGATGAACATCCGCCTGCTTATGTTAATAGAAAATAAACCTGTTGATAAACCAAACATTTACAGGGGTAGTGCAAACAGAAAGCTGGCCCCTAAATTCAAAATGTGGAGTTTCAGCAATAAGAATTTGTATAACTTTTACGAATATAAGCCCATATGCTATTTTCCCATAGTTATGGAGAGGGGAATGTTATAACAAGGCACCTAGGTTAGACGGTCAAGACGACGCTATTCTGTGCTCATTTTATAAAGAAAATAGGCATCTCTTTGTCTTTCTAAGATTCTAGTGTAAATCCTGCAGAGGTTGTGCCCTGAATGTCTGCCCATAGATTATTGAAGTACATGCATAAATGAACAGATTTAATATTCTACATGCATACTGTATGATGCCACCCATTCTCTGCCCAGACCACAGCCCTGGCAACACCTGCAGTAAAAGCAGGCATATGAGCGGCATCATGCGCACTTTTATGTCTAGCACAATTTTTTAAAGAGCCATTTAATGCCCGTTTATTGCCACATACGTACAAAAACGACTTTCACCCCAGAATGAGGAAGACACTTGTAAATAAGGCCTAGTCTTTCACTCATGCCTTTCTCAGAAGTTCAAGGCAAGTCACATTCAGGTACAGCAAGTAATCTCCCCAGAGGGTTTACAATCTCTTATGGTTGGAAAACAGTAGAAGGAGAATGTGTGGGACAAACTAAACCCAGGACAACGTGGGACTATTTTCCCAGTAGGGCGGACTGTTCTCTGCATCACTCTCCCTTTGGCAACAGGAGAAAGGACTGCGTCTGTTTCATGTTCCTGTACAACACTGGGGTTTTTTGTTTGTTTTTAATAATGTTGTTTATTAAACAAAAAAAAGGATACAACACCCAGGGCGTCGTGGGTACACTTACACAGTGCCCAGAGATAAACCAGATAACATGAGAACAAACATTTTTACAATTTTTCAGTAGAAGCCCTCCCCCCTCCATTCCCCAGCCATAGTTCAGCACTCAAGCCCAATCAGATATATTCTCAGGACTCCGGGGTCTCAAATACCACTCTTTAGTCTGTGGACAGATACCACCCCAATTCTCAAACCTACCAAACCCCTCAACCATTAACTCTTAAAGAGTCAAAAGTTCATTGCGTGCCCAGAGTGCCAGCGCGTTGATATGCTGTTCCCAAAGTGCCAAAAATGCCTCCTAGCTCTTAGCATGGCCCCTGGCATCCAGCTACTCCAGAAGCATCAGTTGGTAAAAACAACTCCACCACTTCCAAAAGGTGGGAGGAGCGGGATCCCTCCACCGCCGAAGAAGGGGCTGCTTTCCCACCACACAGGCCTTACGTTATCAACAGCCTGACCCAATGCCCTTTGGGAAGTTGAGATGTCAGCTGATCAAATACCACAAGGGCCCCCAATCATTCCAACTGCTGTCCAACTAATGAGCTCACATAGATCTGAATTTGATGCCAATACTACTGAATCTCCCCACATATGACCCAAATCTGCCATTGGTGTCAAACACTATGGACAGCCACCATCTTATGTCAGTCAACTCCACAGTACATGCCACAGAGAAAAATGGGTCCGACACACCGCCCGGAACTGCAACTCCCTTAGCCTCGCAGCCTGAACCAGACCCGGTATATGACATAATGCTCCCAGAACTGTGTCTGGGGTGACCAGAAAACTCAATTCATCCACCCAGCGATGCTTGAGCCCAGAGTAGTCTGGAGGGTTAAGACCAGCTCGCCAACCTATGCAAATATATAGAAATAGAAGGACACAGCTAGTAAAAATGCAAAAGGTTGCACATTCCCCAAGGCATACTCATCTTGCAAGGCTTGGATTGATTTACAAGATCCAGACGTATCCACCACATGACCCAAACTACATAACCCCTTTGCTGCCTACTCTCGAAACTCCCGGGTCTTCGTTCCAGATGGAAAAAGACACATTGCCCCAAATAGGCAACCAGCCAGAGACAGTCGGAGATGCCCGCCAGTGAGCACACAAATGTCGCCACACTCCTCTTATTGGTCCAGTCAATAAACTCCGCTTAAGCTAGTGTGGCAAAACAGAGTTATCCATACGTAGCACTGCCAGCAAAGACTGAGGGAAACAAATTCCTCCTGCAATGCATGTGGAGTAAACACCTTAGTATGCCCTAACCAATCATAGAAGTAGCATAGCTGACATGCCTTCACCTAACGATGGACATCCGGGAGACCCAGCCCCCCTTCCCCATTTCTAGAGTCCCCGTAGGAAAGGTATTCTTGCCTTTTTCCCTTGCCACAAGAAACAGTGCAATTCCTGCTCAACCAGGACAACATCCTTATGCAAGAGATAGAGCTGTAGGGTCTGCAATATATATAGCAATTAAGGGAACAGCATCATACAGAAAGCCACCACCCACCCCAACAATGACAGCATAAGGGGCCCAATCCCACATCTGAGTCTGCAGCTGTTGCAAAATCCTGGTACAATTGTGCCTATAGAGTAAACGGGGGTCACTAGTCAATTGAATCCCCAAGTATATAAAGGCTGTATCGGCCCAACGCAGGGGGAAAGGCGATCACCACAACAAGATCAGCAGCCCCAACACATCCAGTGCCTCCAGATTTATCCTTATTAATCTGAAGGCCTGCAATCCCTCCGAAAGCAGAGAATTTTGCAAGCACCTGGGGCAGTGATGACCTCGGGGAAGTAAGATGGACCAGCATGTCAACTGTGAAGGCAGAGACCTTAAACTCCATCCACCTCCCAACAATCTACAAGTTTATGCACTAAAGGGCCAAAGGTAAGACAAACAACAGTGGGGGGAAGAGGACAGCCTTGTTGCATCCACTGACCCAAGCTAAAGGCCTCAGAAAGCATCCCATTGGCCACCACCACAGCTGTAGAGCTGGAATAAAGCAATTGCACCATACGTATAAACTGGTCTCCCAAGCCATACTGAGGCAAGAGGTGGAAAAGATAATCCCACCCCACCCTGTCAAATGCCTTCTTAGCATCAAAACTAATCAGCACAGATGGAATCTGATGCTCATGAATCCACTCGAGAGATGCTATTATTTTCCTCAGATTACGAGATACATATCAGCCCCTCACAAAACCTACCTGAGAGTCCTGTACTAGACTCGGTCGCAGAGGCGCCAGACGATCCACAAGAATTTTAGCCAACAGTTTCAGATCAAAATTAATCAGCGAGATCGGTCTATACAACGAGGCTTGCAGGGGGCCTTTTCTGGGTTTAGGAAGAACAATATGTGCTTGATTATCACCCCAGGTAAAGTGTCCCTGCTCTACACTTTCCGAATACACATCTACCAGGGGGTGAACCGCCAAATCTTGCAAGAGTTTATAGAATTCAGCATTAAATCCATCGGGACGGGGTGTTTTGCAGCACTGAGCTCCCTGTATATCCTACGGTACCTCTATCTCTGATATCGGCACTCCCAATGCTGCCAGATGCTAGGCTGTAAGCTGTGGCAAGACAAGCCATGCAAGTAGTCAGACAACCGAGTGGGAAAAACTGATTCCCCTGTATAGAGAGTCTGGTAGAAGGCTCAAAAAAGTCATGCAATCCCAGTCACATCCGAATGAAGTTTACCGGTCCCATCCTGTAAAGCAGCTATCATCTGTGATCCTCTACCACCATTGAGACATCGGGCCAAAAGTCATCCCAATTTACTGCCATAGCAAAGTTGATATCTGTAATACATAAGGGACTTTTTGGCTCATGATGTTGGATTGTTCTCTGAGCTTGACAGTTTGATTGCAGACGTTCCATCACCATTCGAGGGGACATCATCAGTGTAGGATTCCAGATGGTAATGTGCTTGAATGCTTGCATTTGTACTTATATTGGGTTGGTGGTGACTCAGTTCTTTGGTTTGCAGGGATTGAATGGTTGGTTTCCTGAGGGTTGCTGGGGTATGGTTGCTGTGACTCAGCTCTTTGTTCCTCAGGGATTGATTGGTTGATTTACCGGAGGGTTGCTGGGGTGTGGTTGCTGTTTCCGAGTCTGTGCCTCCATAAAACAGAGCCCTAGTCACTTCTGTAGGGTGGCAAGCATGACGCCTCCTTTCCAAAACCACCTGCTTCTCCAGGCTGACCACCCGGGTGTTAAGCAAACAGCGCCACCTGGCGACATACGCTATATCATATCCGCGGAAGATTACCTTTACGGTTTCCCAAAATAACTCAGGTGTCTCTTTATGTTGCTCATTGTGGTGAGTATAAGACTGCCAACAGTCCCGGATGTAGGCTTAGAAATATTAATCTCTATAAAAGGTCCATTAAAAAACACCAGAGTCGGTGGCGCATTATATGTGCCTGCCAAACAAGATCAACCCAAATGAAAGTATGGTCAGAGATTTTGCCAAGACCAATCCGCACTTCCTCAACCTGAGAGAAGAGAGGCTCTAAAACAAGCAAATAGTCAATACGGGCACTGGTCCTCTGGGCCCGAGATTGGTGGGTATAGTCTCGGTCAAGGGGATGAAGGAGACACCAGGGGTCAACCAGACGTAGATGTTGTTTGAAACTCTGTAAAATTCAGGCAGTGCTAGCACGCACGTTCACCATTTCCCCCCCCCCCCCCCACCCTGCACACTAGGTATCCACATCCAGATTGAGGACCCTGCTAAGATCGCCACCCACCACAAGTGGGTCCTCTGGAAGTTGTTCTATACTAGAAGCCAACTGTGCATATAAGAGGGCATCAAGCACGTTAGGACCATACACATTACATAAAATTATGGGCTTCCCCTTCAAGTTCCCCCTCAAGATAAGATAGCGGACAGAAGCATCGAAAAACTCAGCAGCACAGGTGAAAACAAACCCACTTGTGAATCAAGATGACCCTTTTTCCTTTGGGCAGGGGCTCTGAAAACTTGACTCACCCAGTCTCTGACCAACTTTGCATGCTCTTCTGCAGTCTAGTGTGTTTCCTGGAGAGAGGCAATATCACAATGGTGCCTAGCCAAGGCACGCAAGACCTTATAATGTTTAATGGGGGAACAAAGCCCATAGACATTCCAGGAAATAATCCTCAGCTTATACGCCAGACAAATAAGCGGAAAAGAGACGGCTGAGGGGAGATATGATAGAGGTCTATAAATTAATGAATGGAGTGGAACGGGTAAATGTAGATCGATTGTTTATGTCGTCAGAATATAAAAAGACTAACGGACATGTAATGAAGCTACAGGGTAACCTATTTAAGATTAATAAAAGAAAATTTTTTTTCACTCAACGTGTAATCAAACTCTAGAATTTGTTACCGGAGGATGTAGTAAAAGTTGCTAATGTAGCTGGGTTTAAAAAAGGTTTGGACAAGTTCCTGGAGGAAAGGTCCATAAACCATTATTAAAAGGGACCCAGGATATCACTGCTTGACCCAATACAAGCATTGAGGAACCTGTGCCTTTTGGGGAGACTGCTAGGTATTTATGACCTAGATTGGCCACTGTTGGAAACAGGATACTGGGCTTGATGGACCTTGATCTGACCTAGTATGGCATATCTTATGTTCTTATGACATAACTGTAATAACTGGGGAAAAACCCCTAGCCCAGGGTTCCCCCCACCCAGATCCAGTCCTAGCCCATAACGCACTGTGCAAAATCACCTACCCAACTATGGCCGTCTCCCAATCTCCCTCCCATCCACCCCCCTTAACCATCTTGTCCTCCGACCCTCCCGTCCAGGTCATGAGGTACTATAGACATATGGGACTCCCTCCCCCAACGCCCCCAGTGCCAGCCCCACCCCCACCCCCTGACAATCAGTCCCTCATGCCACAGCACTACATTCCTCCCACCCCAAGCATGCATCTTTCATCCACACACTACTCAGTCAACCAGCTGCTCCAGTATCTGGCCTGTGCGAACCTCTCCCCAGCAAGATCATAGCCAAGGATTATGAGGTTCCCGCTGCCTCCACAAACCCAGCAGCCACCACCACCACCATGCAATAACACAGCCCCAAGGGGGAATCCCAACCACACAAGCCACCTGGTACACCAGGACCGTAAGCCCCATAACCACGTGTCCATACCCTTAACAACAGTTCAGCTCGTCAACCACACCCATCTGAAACATTCCACACATACAACATAGCAACTCATCCTGTCCTACAGTCTACTACTCATACAACAGCCTACTACTCACACAATTACTTCCCATACACACAACTCCCACATCCAAATACAGCGAGAGCACCCTCCCACCTGCCACTGGGCCCCGAGACCAAACAGCAGAATACAGAAGAGGAGGAGGCAAGAGGAGAAGAGAAAGAAAAAGACAAGAAGGGGAAACACAGGCAGGGGAGGGAGAAGGCAGAAGGAGGGGAGAGCAGTGCAAATATCCACTTTGGCACCAGTAGCCAACGCAGCCGATAAGCAACATAAGTCCCGCACAGCCAGTTCTTCACCATAGAGCTCCGGCAAGTGCTCAGGAGCTCACTAAAGTTCTCAGGTAGGATGATCCAATAATTCCCAAGCGTTAGTCCTCTCTAGGACATGAGCCTCACAAGATGGAACTGGGATGGAACCAGGCTGCTGGCATTAACCTTTAAAAAGGAGATAGAGCAGATTTTAAACTAGATAATAAGAGAAAGCCAACAGTCGCCCAAGAGCGCATGGTTCGGAGCAATGTATCCTTAAAGGATACTATCAAAAAAATGAAGTTAGGGCACATCAGCAGAGAGGTTCCAATAAAGACAAAGGTAGCCCAAATGCCCTTGAGTATAGAGCAGACAGAGCTTAAAGATTCCAAATTACCCCTGCCTACTGATAACCAGATTAATACGAATAAAATACAGTCTCTAAAATGCTTGTATGCAAATGCTAGAAGTCTGAAAAATAAGATGGGAGAGTTAGAATATATAGTACTAAATGAAAAGTTAGATATGATTGGTATCTCAGAGACATGGTGGAAGGAGGACAATCAGTAGGACACTGTGATACCTGGGTACAAACTATATTGTAATGATAGAGCTGATCAAATTGGTGGAGGGGTTGCATTCTATGTTAGAGAGGGCATTGAGTCACAAACGATTAAAGCTCTACAGGAAACAAAATTCGCTGTAGAATCTCTATGGATTGAAATGCCATGTAAAAAGGGGAAGGCGATGGCAGTGGGGGTGTACTATCGACCACCTGGCCAGAATGAAAAAATGCATGATGAAATAATAATGGGTGATTTCAATTACCCCAGTATTGCCTGGGTCAGTGTCACGGCAGGACATGCTAGGGAGATAAAGTTTCTAGATTAAATAAATGACTGTTTCTTGGAGCAGCTGGTTCATGAACCGACCAGAGGGGAAGCCATTTTGGACTTAGTCCTTAGTGGAACATCAGATCTGGTGTAAGAGATAAGGATGTTGGAACCACTTGGCAATAGTGATCATAGCATGATCACATTTGATTTAATCAATGGAGGAGGAATGGTAAGGAAATCCACATTACTACCTTTTAACTTTCTAAAGGGAGACTATGATAAAATGAGGAAAATAGTTAAGAAAAAACTAAAAGGAGCAGTTGCAAAGGTTAAAGACTTACATCAAGCTTGGGTGTTGTTTTAAAAATACTATCTCGGAAGCCCAGACCAGCTGTATTCCACGCTTTAAGAAAAGTGGAAGGAAGTCCAAAAAACTGCCAGCATGGTTTAAAGGTGAGGTCAGAGAGGCTGTTGTTACCAAAAAAAACATTTTTCAGGAAATGGAAAAAAGAGCCAAATGACGAAAACTGGAAAACAGCTCAAGCACTGGCAAGTTAAATGCAAGGCATTGATAAAGCAGGCAAAAAACATAGCAGATTAGTAAGACAAGATCTTCCTTGTCTAAAGCCATGTTGGCTGTCTCCCATTAAACCATGACTATCTACATGCAGAGTAATTTTATTCTTTATGATGGTTTCTACCATTTTTCCCCAGTACCGACGTCAGGCTCACCGGTCTGTAGTATCCTGGATCACCCCTGGAACCCTTTTTAAAAATTGGCGTTACATTGGCAGTCTTTTAATCTTCAGGTATTACAGATGATTTGGACCAGCATATGTTTTACATACATAAGGTTTCCATACTTACTACTCAACTGTTTACTAATTAATGGTTATAAATTCAATGGAACTATGTTTAGCTATTATCGTTATGTCAAAAAGCGTTATATACAGATTTTTTATCTGAGATCTAGTTAGTTTAATAGGTATTCAAAGTTTGCTGATTTTGACGGTACTGGCGGCTCAACATAAAAAGGATCACAAAAAATAGTAAGTAGCTTATAATGCTGTAATACTTTTATTTGCAAAATAGTAGCTATTTGTAAACTTTAGAAAATAGGTTTAGATAACTGTAAGTTACTTAGTGTCAGAGTTATTGGTGAGTATAATCGGCCTTGCATGTTTTTCATATGCTGGGCTAATATGTTGTTGAAACTAATTGCTGTCAAGCATTCTGTTCTAGGTGTTTCAATGGTGCAATATCGACGCACTGCATCAGAAGTGTTTTCACATGTATCATATTCCGCCGTCAGAATGGACTGTTGACAAACTATATTATATCGTAATAAAGTGTTTTAAATGAAAACTGCAGTTTCAATAGTATCATACAGTATGTTTATGTCAATGAATATTGGAACTGAATCCTATCTTTTCTGAAGACGGACAATATACTATATTGGACCAGTGTATGAAAAACATACACTATGTGCAACTTCTATTTTCTGCAAAGTTTTAATATTTTTTTATTATTGCCGGTATTTCATAGTTGTTTGAGTGTAACAAATCTAATAAATCATCCAGAACAGAGAAAGAATATGCGAGCTGTCCAAAATGGGTTAAGATCCAACCCAGATCCGCAGTCCTTAATCCTGTGCCTCCCGGTGTGCTCCCACAATGTCCCAAGCACAAGTCAGCACCGCTGCAGGGCCATCAAACACATGTGCCGCTCCAATGTTAGGATCCTCAGGCGGGCAGGGTTTTGGAGGGTAAATTTAACCTTAGTCTCCACTAGAGTCCAACACACTCCCGAGAAGGCTCTGCGGCATTGACTAAGGAGGACAGAGTAATCCTGCAAAACTAAAATCTTGTGTCCTTCATGCTGTATGTGCCAATGCCCCAGTGCTGCTCAAAGAATCGCATCTTTTTGCAAGAAATTCAGGAAGCAAGCGATGACCATGCAAGGCCAATGTTCGCTCTCCCTGTGAGGCCCCAGTTGGCATGCCCTCTCTATGAACAACAAGCCACAATCTGCCCACAAAGAGACCATTAAAGGTAGAAGGATTTCAAGAAATCCATGGAGCTCTGTGACCTGCACCGACTTGGGCATACCCACGAACTGTAAGTTATTTCGGTGGCTTCTATTCTTAGTAGCATCCAGTTTTTCTGCCTGCCGCACAATTGTTTCCCGTAGGGCATGCAGTTCTTTGGCAGCTGTGCACATTTCATCTTCTGTCTGGGAAATACACCGTTCAGCTTCCTGTATGCAAACCCCCAAGCCCTCCGGTGTTCGGGATACACTATCCATCTTACTGCTCATGTTGTCTGCAGTTAATGCATTCACCACGACCGTGGTGATCTCTTTTACGAGCAGTATAGACTTCGGGGTGGAGGGAAAGGAGGCCCATCCGCCATCTTGCTGCTGCCTGGCGGGATCTTTTCCCGCTCCTTTCAGGCTGACTTCATTGCTGGGCGGGTGTAAAGCACAGCAAGGAAGACCTGGCAGTAAGGAACAAGTTCCCTCTCCCAGTGAAGCTCAGGGGAACATAAAGGTGGCGGTCACAGGAGCGATTCAGTGGAGGGAGTCCCAGAGAGCCAGCGATCTGCGTCTGCCCGCTCTCAACACATCACGTGACCTCACCACACTGACTCCCTTGTTCTATGTAAACTAAGTTGAATTTTCAATGTAAACCATTTTGGTAATTCTCAAAAAGCGGTATAGAAATAAAGGTAAATAAAATCAAACACTGCATGCACTTAGTGCCATAGTGAGAGAATTATTTGGGCCTCTTGTATGAGAGACTTCAGTTTAATTCCTGAAGCCAGTTCCTGCTTCTCAGCCTGGTAGTATTGCTGAGGCAGCAATCACACACCCAAATGGCAAGACGTCCTGGCCATTGTGCAACAGTGGCCTCTACTGGCTGGTTCAAAAATGCAATCCAGGCTTTGAAAAGCATTGTGGTTCCTGGCTCTCAGCCAGTCCTTTCTACCACTGGAATAGAAAAGGGAAGAATGAATGTAAAAGGGGGTAGGGTGGGGACATGGACTCCTGGGGGAGCTTCAAATTAAGGTTCAGGGCACTAGAGTCTCAGCTGAACCTGTCTGCTATTGAACTGAAAGCCAAAGAAGAAACGGGAGGAATGTGCTGAGCAAAAGCAATAATAATCATCATAATAATAATATTATTTCAAATTTCACAAATTCTCCTTGTGACTGGGTAGATCGCGTCGCCTTCTGTTGCCTAGGGTAGAAACTTAAGGGCCCGATATTGAGAGCGATGAACATGGTTGGCTGACCTGCTAACTGCGTTAACCGTCTTGGCCGTGACATGCAGCGGCAGTGACACGGTTCTGCCGCTGCACGTACAGATGCTAGCTGATTAGCACTGGAACATTCCAAGAGCGCAACTAGCAGTTACCGGGCTACGGTGATATTCAGCCACTATCCGGTTCTCGAAGTTAAGCACATTAAAGGCTGGCCTAACTTTCACGGCTGAAGCTAATCGGGCAGCGGCTGAATATTGCCGATGCCCGGTTAGCTTTGCCGTTATTTGACGGACCCTGATATTCAGCGCTGGTGGCTGGATATGGCCCTAGCATTGAATATC
The DNA here is from genome assembly GCA_033557465.1 of Ichthyophis bannanicus. Classification (NCBI taxonomy): domain Eukaryota; kingdom Metazoa; phylum Chordata; class Amphibia; order Gymnophiona; family Ichthyophiidae; genus Ichthyophis; species Ichthyophis bannanicus. The sequence continues at coordinate 199,096,477 of CM066031.1, read as the reverse complement.
CAAGTCTTATTTTCAGTGGCGACGGCTAGTCATGTTAGAACAGCTAACTGTCACTGCTGAATATCGGGCCCTTAGATTATAAGTGCCCTAGGAATAGGAAACCTGAAAATAACTCACCTTGAGTTAAACCCAAGTCAGATCAATAAAGAAATAAATCTCAGCTTTATAATTACTCTTTTTTTTTTTTTTAACGTGATGCTTATAATTACTTCCAAGAGTGCCAGTTTTGACAACTGAGCTGCTGATGTTGCTGCAGGGATGGGTTTCTGTATATATGAAGGGACCTCTTAAATTCCTCACTATTAGGTGCCCCAGGAGGACTGCTCTGTATATGCAGTGGGAGTCAGCTGTTCTTAGAGAGAGACTTGCTGCACAGAGCCCCCTGTCATTTTGTACTGCTGTCCTTGGGGGCAAGGAAGCCCTGAACATAGCAGTGCTCCAGTGTCATGAGGTGCACATAAGGCCTCTGGCCTAGGCACTGGTGACCCTCATGAAGAACTCACCACAGAGACTTGTAACAAGAACAAGGAGTCCCACATGGTTCTGCCCTATCTGCATTATTTAGTCTCTACATTCAACCCGTAGGCAATACATTCAATAAACTCAAAGTAGGATATCACATTTATGCTGATGATATCATGCTATTACATACCAATAGACATCACCAATCCTAACCAACATGCAATCTCTTCCTGCATCAAAGCAGCACAAACCTGGTTAACCTCAGTTAACCTCTGGATAAACTTCAATAAAACTGAAGCACTTTACGTGAGAAGGAACTTAGACGTCACCCCTCCCCCCCCCCCGCCCCCACCCACATTCTCAATACATAAAACAGACATACCAGTTAAGAAAGAAGTGAAATATTTAAGAGTCATTTTAGACCACTCCCTAAATATGGCATCACACGTAAAAATAATCATGAGAAACATCTTTTTCAAATTGCAAACTCTACAACACCTAAGACTGTTACTCGACCCGCACGACTTTAGGTCAGTGGTGCAAGCACTGGTCACTCCACACCTTGACTTTTGCAATAGTCTACTACAAGAACTGCCAAAAAAATGATCAACCAGCTGCAAATAGCTCAAAATGTAGCAGCCAGTATCATTTGTAAAGCCCCTCCAAATGTTGACGCCAAACGAGCAGTCAGAGAAATAGGATTAAACCAGTCGAGAGCAATCCCAGCCAGTCCCATCTCTTGCATTCTGGTTAGCAGAAGACCATGATTTAACCGGTTGAATGCGGTTGATACATCAAGTTGCAGCAAGAGAACATCTTTACCACTGTCAAAATGAGATAATATTTAATTGCACAAAGACAAGTAGTGTTTCTGCACTATGAAGAGACCGGAATACAGACTGCTTAGGATGTAGTGTGGATAGATGGTGTGCTACATCTTTTTCTGTTATCTTTACTATAAACAGAAGGTTTGAAATGGGAGGATAATTAGCCAGGAGAAGTTGTCAAGTTTGTTGTTGTTGTTAAGTGCCGTCGAGTCGGAGTCGACTCATGGCGACCCTCTGGATAGCTATCCTAAATTGTGTTCGGTCTTCAGTCAGGCGGCTCATTGTTGACAGACTGGTACCTGTAGCTGCTGTTATTGTATCGATCCATCTCATTGCTGGCCTTCCTCTTTTGCGTTGACCTTCTATCTTGCCAAGCATAACGTCTTTCTCTAATGATCTCTCTCTTCGCATGATGTGTCCAAAGTATGAAAGTCGAAGTCTTGTCATCTGAGCTTCTAAAGAAAGCTTAGGTTTGATCTCCTCAAGTACCGACTGGTTTGTTCTTCGGGCAGTCCATGGTATACACAGTATTCGCTGCCAGCACCATAATTCAAAGGCATCAATTTTTTTCCTGTCTGTCTTTTTCACTGTCCAGCTTTCACATCCATATGATGTTATTGAAAATACCATGGCCTGAACAAGTCGAATCTTTGCATGGAGAGAGACATCTCTGCTCTTGAGAATCTTATCTAGGTCTTTCATAGCCATTCTGCCAAGAGCAATGTGTCGTCTGATTTCTTGACTGCTTGTTGCTTCTTTATTGATAGTTGATCCAAGTAGGTTAAAGTTGTTCACAATTTCAATTTCTTCTCCTTCAATGATGAATCTGTTGATTATGCCAGTTGTCATGATCTTTGTCTTCTTTACATTAAGGTGCAGGCCCATTTTGAGACTATGTTCTTTGATTGTGAGAAGCAAATGTTTCAGATCATCTTCACTTTCAGCCAGTAATGTGGTATCATCAGCATAGCGAAGGTTGTTGATGAGTCTTCCACCAATCTTCACACCTCTGTTGTCTTCATACAATCCTGCTTCTCTGATGATTTGTTCTGCATATAAATTAAACAGGTAGGGGGAAAGTATGCAGCCTTGTCTTACACCTTTGCTTATTTTAAGCCATTCTGTTTCTCCTTGTTCCGTTCGAACTGTTGCTTCTTGATCAATGTACAGATTGCGCAAGAGAACGATCAGGTGTTCTGGTATACCCATACTTCTTAATGTGGCCCAGAGTTTCTCATGGTTTACACAGTCAAAAGCCTTGCTATAGTCGATAAAGCACAAATAGATATCCTTTTGGTATTCTTTAGTCTTTTCAAGGATCCATCTCACATCTGCAATGATGTCTCTCGTACCTCGCCCTTTCCTGAACCCTGCTTGCACTTCAGGTAGTTCTTGTTCCAGGTATGGTTGTAGTCTCTTTTGAATAATCTTCAGTAGAATCTGGCATGTGGGATCAGAGCAATTGTGCGATAATTTCCACAGTCAGTTGAATCACCTTTCTTTAGTATTGGTATAAACACAGATCTATTCCAGTCAGTTGGCCATGATGTTGTCTTCCATATTTCTTGGCAGAGCATTGTGAGTACGGTAACAGCTGCATCAGATTGCTGCCATACTTCTATGGGAATGCTATCAATGCCTGGTGCTTTGTTCTTTGATAAGGCTTTCAATGCTGCTTCAACTTCTTCTTTCATCACCAATGGTTCCCGATCATAAGGTAGAGGTTGAAACGGCTGTTGGTCCACTTGATCTTTATCATATAAAAACTCTGTATATTCCTTCCACCTTTTCTTGATCTTCTCAGCATCATTCAACATAGAACCTTGAGCATCTTGTAACATTCCAATTCGAGGCTGGAACTTCTTCTTTAACTCTCGTAGCTTTAGGAAAGCCGATCTTGTTCTTCCTCTAATAGTTTCTGCTTCTATTTCCTTGCAAGTGTCATTGTAGTACTTTTCCTTGTCCTGTCTTGCTGCACGTTGGAAATCTCTGTTAAGTTCTGTGACTGTCTTTCTTTCTCCTCTGGCTTTAGTTTCTCTGCGTTTCTGGGCAATTTTCAGCGTTTCTTCCGTCATCCATTTTGGCCGTTTTTGCTTTTTCACCTTTTGTAGAGACTTCTCGCTTTCTTCCAACACAACCTTCTTGATGTCATTCCATAACTCTTCCAGAGCTCTGTCATTTGTATCTAAAGCAGCAAATCGATTTTGCAGGCAGTCTTTAAATTCCAGTGGTATATTCTCAAGGTCATATTTTGCTGCATTCATGAGTGGTTTGCTCTTTTTCAACTTTAGCTTGAGTTTGCATACTAGTAGTTGATGATCTGTACCACAGTCAGCTCCAGGTTTTGTCTTTGTTGATGTTACAGAGCTTTTCCATCGTTGACTTCCACAGATGTAGTCAATTTGATTTTTATACAATCCATAGGGTGAAGTCCATGTGTACAGTCGCCGCTTGTGTTGCTGGAAGTAGGTGTTTGAGATGAATAGATCATTGGTCTTGCAAAATTCTATCAGCCTTTCTCCAGCTTCATTTCTGTTGCCAAGTCCATATTTTCCAACTACTTTGCCTTCTTCTTTGTTGCCAACTTTTGCATTCCAGTCACCCATGACTATCAGGATATCCTGTTTGCATGTTCTGTCAATTTCAGCTTGTACTTGTTCATAGAACTCTTCAATTTCATTCTCTTCTGCAGCTGTTGTTGGGGCATATACTTGAATTATAGTTGTGTTGATAGGCAATCCTCGTAGGCGAATAGAGATTAAGCGTTCGCTGACTGCATTGTATTTCATTACAGTTCTTGCAAGTTTCTTCTTTATTATAAATGCAACACCATTTCTTCTTTGTCTTTCATTTCCAGCATAGTAGACCATGTGATCATCTGATGCAAAGTGCCCCATGCCAGTCCATTTCAGTTCGCTGACACCCAACAGATCAAGTTGTACACGTTCCATTTCATTCTTGACCACCTCCAACTTTCCTTGGTACATGCTTCGTACGTTCCATGTTCCAATGTGTAAGACATCTTTACAGCTTCTGACTCTCATTTCATGCGCAGCTACATCAGCAGTCAGACTTCCCAAGGGCTTTGATCCAACCACATCATAAATGCTGGCTTTACTCTGAAAAGTCTTCAGCTCTTCCCCAGTAGCTATTTGAGTGCCTTTCGACCTGGGAGTCTCATCTTCCAGCACCATAGCACAATTTGTTTTGTTGTTAACTATCCATTGGGTTTTCAAGGCAAGATACAGAAGTAGATTGCCAGGCCTTTCTTCCGCGCAGTTTAAGTTTGGTGTTGTTGCTGTTGTCACAAAAATGTGATCCTCCGCCATCAACACTGTCCCATTCTGCTGCTGCCCAGATGGGTGGTTTGTCTTGGTCTGGCACCTCAGCTGAGACCTGTCTATCTTGGGAGACCCTGCCAGTAGTTAAACTACTGATAGTTTAGCTCTCAGCATCACTGATGCACGCAAGCCCTCACAGCACGACAAGCTGCAAACCAAGTGAGAGTGTCAAGTTTAGGGTCCTTTATACATGGCCAAATTATGGTTTTCTTCCATGCACTAAGCACAATACCTTGGCAAAGGCTAGAAGTTGACTAGCTCTAGGAACACATTTGAAATATGAAGAAAGACATCCTTCAGGAGTGAGAGCAGAAGCTGGTATAGAATTGGAGGAGCTGAGGATCATTAACGAGATTAAATTTCTCCAGCCCTATACTAGTGAGTGGAGGGAAATAATTGAGGATGCTGTATGGCAGGCTAAATGGTTCAGACCACAGATCGGAGGAAAGTGGAGCTTGGCAACCCAAACAGGTGCCAGGAGGAGGTAGTTAACATTTTCAGTTATGAAAAGACCATATTAGTTTGGGGCAATTAAAGAAGGGTTTATTTGATGGCCCTTTATGGGAGCCAATTCCAGGGCAAGAAAAGCTTTCTTTGGAAAGGATTTGGTCATGAGTAGTATTCTTTTTTTGTCTTCCTAATTAAGGCTTTATAATTATAAAATAACAGGCATTCAGTTTTGTTATTAGGGGTTTTCTCACTGCTCCATTTACCTTTCTGCTCTAAGTAATTGTTGTTTAAGATTTATGATAATTGACTCAGTTTGGTCAATGTCTTAATTGTCCAAAGATGATTCTATACAGCGTTGAGAAAATATTTGCAAACTCCAAATATTCATGAGAATTAGTTCTTACTATGATTCCGCTGTTGAATTGAAACCAGTTCTTTTTAATGCATTAAAACAATATAATTAAACAATTCAGTGTTTTTGACACACAATAATATACAAAGCAGGAACAATAAAACATATTCAGAATCAATGTGTGAAATAGTAAGTGAATTCCTAGTTCTTTAGCTCAATTAATTGGTTAATTAGAATTAGGTACTTAAATAATTGGGTAGTAAGTAAATCACTCTGCAGAGTAAATATTCATTAATTAATTAATTTACTTATTTAAAAAATATATTCTGCTCAATCCCATTAGGAAGATTACAATAAAGCATACATAATACAATTCATCAGAACAATTACCACAATAAATAAAAGCAATAAATAAGACAAAAAGCAAAGCTTGAAACTACTAAGACAGATAAAACGCAATAAACAATAAAGCTGTCTGTCAAAAAACGTAAATTCAAGCCACTGCTGGTCATGAACCACCAAAGTCTCACTGAAACAATTAAGTTTTTAACTGCTTTTGAAAAGTTCTTGACTGAGATAGGGAATTACTAAAGTGTGTTAAAGGAATAGCACATGAAGTTTTCCATTTAAAGCACATTATTTGTCCTTAACGCGTGTGCTTACAGCACAATACAAGCAAAATAATAATGACATGCAAAGCACCTGCAAGGTTGTGTTTAAATTCACAAGCTGCGTTTTACCATCCTTGAAGTACTATTCTGCTAATATAAGGCCTGATGCTCCTGGGGAGCCTCTTAAAGGACCATTATAAAAAAAGCACCAAAACCCCACTCCCAACCCCCTGATACTCAAAGATTGAATCCCCACCCAGCCTGATTCTCCCCCTTCCCCATGGAACCTACCAGAGATTTCTCTAGTGTCTAGTGGAGGGGCAGGAGCAATCCCCGTCACTCCTCCCCCATCATGCACCACAGTTCAAAATAGTGCCAGTTGACCTCTAACAGTAGTCTCGTGGTACTACCACTAGGGGTCAAGCTGCCAAATGAACTGGAATGCTGTTCAGAAGAAACCAATACTCTTTAAAAAGAATCTTGGTTTACCATAGAGCTTCTGGATGATCCACAAGACTTCAGAAATAATTGTCCCTGGACAGACGAGTCAAAAATTCAATTTTAAAGGTCAGAATAAGAGGTGTTTTGTTTGGCAAAAACCAAACACGGCCTTCCAGATCAGAATCTCACCTTACATCTAATTTGGTGCTAGGGTTTCAATCCGTATCTTGGTTGACTTCAAATAGTCTTTTTTTTTTTAGTGCCAGCAAGTCAGTGCTGACTCCTGGCAACCCAGCTGCCTCTGGGTTTTCTTGGCAATGTATTATCGGAAGTAGATTGCCAGGCTTTTTCTTCTGAGGCAATTCTGAATATCTGTAAGACCCATGGAATGATCATACATCGGGCAAGAGATTTTAAGCCCCTACATCAAATAGGTATATGTGGACTACAAATCCTCATATGTGATGAAGTGGGTTATTTCAGGCTAATAGTGGATATGCATTAATATTCTGTATTTTTTAAGTTGCATCTCCTTTAGTGGTTGAGCCTATTATTAGACATAATAGACTTTAGGACAGTAGTCCAAGTAATGATGTTCCCTTTGTTGAATTACTGTCATTCTCCTTAACTAGCGCTTGCCAAAGGCGTGTAAAGACCGATTCAACTAGTAGGACATGTTTGTTGTATCCCGCTTAGTATGGTTTATATAGACAAATTATAAATTAATAATATAATAAAATAACTTTTAAAAACTGGACAGCTTACCATTACTGATGGAAACATGAATTCAGTTTTCTGTTTAGAAAATTAGGGATGCCAGGTCATCAATCCGTGAGTTGAAGTTGAGCTAAAAGTGGGTCATGCAGCAAGAGAAAGACAACAGAATGGCCGAAGTAGAAGAGATCTTGTGTTTTGGATTGGTCAAGTTGAAGTCCCAACCTAAACCCTATCAGAATGTTCTGGCAAGACCTGAAGACAGCTGTTCATGAAAGGAAGTCCTCAAACATCCTCAAGAATTACAGGAAACATTTACGTTATTGCTGGTGAAGGAGGCTCTACCACTTATGGAATGAAGGGTTCACTCTACTTTTCACCCAAGGATATTTATTGTTGATTAATCAAACTATATCCTTTTTTCTAAGTTACTTTCGTGTGGTCATCTTTCTTCCATACAAGGATGTGGATTAGGATCTAATCTTACATTACGGGATGGCAAGTCTTGTTCTCCTAGAGAAGCGTCACCCATACCGGCGTTATGCCGAAAAGCATATTCCAGGTGTGGCTGGGCTTCAAGTAACCATAGCTTGTGTTATATGTTCTATTGCAAAAACAATTGCTCCACTTCAAATGCAGAAGATACTGGGCGTGTTAAAGAAAAGGGTCTCAGAATGAATGAGGAAGGGTCTTGTCAGACTACATTACATTGTAAGCCTGAGGACTCTCTATCCCCTTCTTTACATCAAGGACCTATGTATTCCTTATGCTACAATAAAATATACTGATAAATACAGACCCTATTTCACTCTGCAACGACACTTTTATAAATGTGCGGCATGCACGGCGTTTTTTTGCTTCAGTTGCGCTTAGTAAGGTGTGCTTCAAGCATGAATACAGCAGATTAATCGCTGCATGCTGCACGCTGAACTCCCCCGAAGAAGCCGCATTGGCGGTGAAATGCAACAGCGCTTAGATTTTGCGTCGGGAGCTGGGAGATTTATCCTGACCTCAACTATTTTTTCAGATAAGTCTTTTTGACTCTTATTATCAAGTTATAGAGTCGGGATTCTCCATTCAGCTTAGTTCTGTTGGCATTTAAAAAAGTGTCGTTGCAGAGTGAAATAGGGTCTGCATTTATCAGTATATTTTATTGTAGCATAAGGAATACATGGGTCCTTGATGTAAAGAAGGGGATAGAGAGTCCTCAGGCTTACAATGTAATGTAGTCTGACAAGACCCTTCCTCATTCATTCTGAGACCATTTTCCTTAACACTCCCAGTATCTTCTGCATTTGAAGTGGAGCAATTGTTTTTGCAATAGTTTCTATACTGCTCTATAAACCCCGTTTTGCTTTTTTGTGTTATATGTTCAACTAAAAAAATGTAATGGAGCGAGAAGGGGAAAAATGACTAATTTTCTAAAATTGTTTTCTTTTAAAAATTAGGGTCTTCTCATTTTGATTTTCAAGGGAGGCAGAGGTTGTATTTGAAGATGGGACTCACATGGTCTGGCAAGCTCATGTACACAGAACTGAGAAAATGTGAATCCTCAGGATGATCTATATTTTACCTCAATTTATACTCAAAACACGATTATCCCAGTCAGCAAAAATAAATACAAAACATATCCATTGTAAAGCAATTTCCTCATCTCAGAGAAGCATGAAAACGTTTGAACCCAAAACCAAACAAGAAAGCAAGATTCAGATTTTTCACAGAAGTTGTGATCTTTTCATAAACAATGTTGCTTTCATCATCATTTTTCATTGCCAACTCATAGGTGAGTTACACTCAAGTTCAGTATCAAGAATGTATCGATACTTGCAGTAATTTCTGTGAGAATCTGACACTGGTTTTTCACAAAGTGGTGCACTGCTTTTTGCTGGTTCATGAAAGCTTGACACTGGACTTTGACTACTTGGTGTAAAACATTGGGTAACGGCTTCTCTCCAGCAATTCACTGAGATTATGAGAAATGGGATGTTGAGGAGCTGTGTACCCGGACTCACCTCTGCCGTTTTCACAGTCCACCTTCAGCCAGACCAGCCAGTGCTTGCCGCCTCTCAACTTTCTCCTCCTCAGCTGCTCCAGGGCCTCCTGGTTATCCACAAGCACTTGGAAGGCCTCTAGGCGTTCGGATAAAGTGGCACATTCTTCCACTTTATCAAAGGGCAGCGGATAGGCATAAAGGATGTCATCAAAACCTCCACTGGCAAAGAAGCGTGCCTCAGCTAACGTAGACACAACAATTCGTCTCCGAGTGCCCCCCGTCATGAGCTCTCCACACTCTCTGAAGCAAGAAGATAACACAAGAAACATTCAGACCCAGGAGAACAGCAGATATTATTACCAAATGGGTAATGCCCTAGTAGGAACATGTTATGAGGGTAATTTTTTTTAACAGGTCACCTAGATTGAGAGGACAAGTAAGTGGCTACTTGTAGCCTATTTCATAAAGATACATAGATGTCTATGTGTCTTTATTAAATACTGCAGATAATGCGACTAGAACGCACCTGTGTATATTCCTTCCTGTAATTGTATAACCTACTTCACAACTCCAGCTGTGCTCTGTCCAATCCGCCCCAGAGCACAACTACCAACTATGCTTGTTCTTGTCACTGTGTGTACCCTAATTTTATAAAAGCCATTTTACACACGGGAAATGTTTACAAAAATTACACCCTATGAGTCTGTACCAGGATCAGGAAGTAGACAGACTTGAAGGCTACAGTCCGAGGACCGTATGAACACCACCATGATGTTATTTCTGGTATAGTTCAACTGAAGGTCTCAGAGAAGAAAAATTATTAAGAAAATTAAACAAGTTTTCAATTGCATGAAGCTGGGTCTTCGAATATAGCACGTAACAGCAGACAAAGACCACAAGGCCCAGGTGGTCTGTTTTCCTTATTTGCTGAGAGCATGCTGCTCAATCAGAAGACTATTTTTCAGGGAAATGCCAGTAGGATGCTGAAGTATCTCTTTCACCCAACAGGTAAGATACTCTTTTTTTTTTTGGGAGGGGGGAGGGCTATAAAATGAAGGATCCTCTCTGCCCTTATAAAAATTCCTACACCGATGAGAATATTATACACACACATATACATACATACAGTGTTTTGTGGGTTTTCATGTGTGGTCTCAGATGGGTTCCCACCACCTGGACCCGCTCTATCATCTTCCAGGCATTCCTTTTCACAATATCAATGTCCACCGTGAACGCTGGCGTAGGCAGCTTCTCCACAGGCTCACCGACCCACATTCTCCAACTGTAACTGTTAGACTGCAAAAAAAACAACAGAAACATTCAAATATTTAGCTAGCGGCCTTCAAGAAAATACTAGAGAGTGGCACTTCCATGGGAACTCAAGGCGAAGGGGTTACGCTATGAGGCAGGATGGGAGGAAAGGCAAGCTCAGAGTTACTGTGCAGATTTTCAGGACAGAGGAGCCCCTCTGAAAATATGGGCTCCTCCTCTATTATAATCAAAGGGCACCTGCTCCATGCAAGCATGTGAGCGGCCCTCTGCCCAACAGAGCACTCATTCAGTGTCTCTCCACGTGGCAGCATCCTATCAGACAGAAGGCTGTTGGATGGAGCGGATGCCTTTTGAGCATGGCCAGGGCAGGATTACATCACGGGTACCTGCCCAGAGCTGGAAGGTTCAGGAGTGACCCTCTCAGATGTGCTAATTCAGTATCTCCCAAGCTATATTCGCCCTGGTAGGTAGCTGCTGGCACAATGAAGAATGTGTGTGGAAGGGGTGGGGAGGGGGGTAGCGGGAGCCATTGCTGATGGCCGAGGCCTGTCTATTCTCCCCACCCCTTGTGCATTGTCCTCCATTCGGGAGATAACCAAAGCTTTTTCCTCCAGTTTCTTCCTCTGCTGGTTTTTCTCTGCAGTCAAAAGCACATGGGCCTCCATTTGTGGGAGCTTAAGACGTGCTTATAGTACGATGTTTCTTGAATTCTGATAACGTTTTTGTCTCTACCACGTCTCCTGATAGCTTTTAGTGCTTCAGATCTTTTCTGGAGCTTATGAAGGACAGCAGTAAAACCTCAGTGGTCTTATAGAAGGGCAGGAACTTTTTCTGTGCATTCAAGTGAAGGAACACGGCAAACGAGACTGTTATATCCAAGCATTCAAGAAGGCACTGGGCTAAGCCCCAAACATCCTAGACGCAAAGAAGTGACGAGAAAGCCACAGAGCAAATGGGGTCTGTTTTGCTACACCAACAAATTATTTTGGGAAGCCTAGAAGGGACTTATAGTCCTTGCCTGCTATTTAATCCTATGTTCCTGTATTAAAAAGTGCTGTCCGAGATCACTGCCCACTGCACAGATTGACAGTACTTTAAATTTACTATACCATCTGCAAACACTCTCTCCCCCCTCCCAAACAGGAAGTGAATGATTGACTTATTGTAATTTATTCAGAGCTCTCAAGTTACCAAGTTCCAGGGTAACCAGTCCTGGTTTTGAACTTAAAATCCCAAAGCTGTGTGATAGTTCTAGTCCCTGATTCTACTCATTGAAATTGGCACTGCAGGTCCCACAATGCATCAGAATGAAGTTGTCAGAAATCCAGGACTGGGCTAATCTCACCCCTGGAACTGGGTAACTTGGCAGCACCGGTAAAGCAATTGAATTCTGAACGTTTCTGAAAGATACAAGAATTATCTATAGGTAAAGATGAAGCCCTGAGGATTAATGCCACTGCCTACAACTTTCAAATTTGTGCTAATTTGACTCATTTCTTTAAAGTCTATCTGCTTACTGAAGCAGAAACCCTCACAGTGTAAAGGTAGAAAGGCTCCGACACACACAGCTGTACATATGAGATTAGTTCAGGGTGCAAGGTCCTCACTACAGCTCATGAACTTTAGTTTGAAGCAGTCTTGAGCAGCTTCCTTCACTTTTTTAAATTTATTACAATTGTTTACTAGTTTAGCACCCAGAGGGCCTCATTCAATAGGCAGAGAATGAGAAAATATTGTTTCTGAACAAAGGTCAGAGTTGGGGTTGCCACCTCACCTGCGCAGACCGATCACACTCCTGGAGATGTAGTCCTGCTTTTCTTACTTTCAGGTACAGAAGGTATTTTCCTGTCCCAGAAGGCTAACTCACCTTGAGCTACTTCTGCAAAAATAGATCTGAGCTAAATCCACAGATCCCTTCCCTTAGGGAAATCAGAACAACCGCCCTTACTTTCCAGAGACTTTATGAAATGGCTATTTGTATGTACAGGTATCACCAAAAATAATGTGGTTAAAAAATAAGAGAGAAAAAAAACATAATTGTAAGAGTAAGCACAATACCCAGGTTCTGGTTCCTAGCTATATTGTCCCTGCTCAGGTTACATTTCTTTGTGGGATACACAGAAGTGTAGGTCGTGGTTTTGGAGGGTTTTGGTTATCCAAAAAAATTGCTAAACACCCTCACCTTATACCTTAAGGCTCTATCCAATGCTCAGCCTTCTTTCTATCAACAAATATTTTTTATATATATTTTATATTTTTTTTGTAAAATCATCAATCCATATATAAATGAGTAAAAAATAGAATAGATACGTATATAGACCCCTGGTCTCAGACTGTTATGGCAAGGTTCCTACACCACAAAAAGCGTTAGTGAACTAATGCCAGTATATTGCATCAATGACCAGTATTGATTTTGGGGTTCATGAATGGATTTTCCTTAATGGCATATAATCAAAATAGAGAGATTGTGCTTATCTTAAAGTGGAGACAAAACGCCACCTGTTTTGGCTCCCAATGTGCGTTTCGGTTTCTTCTTCCGGGGGTGGGTTTGTCAGCATATCTCTATTGTAATTCGTAAAAATGTGCGAAAAACATGAGGAGAAGTGTAGCCGTTTCAACAATGGCGAGTCCTTCTCAAGCATGTGCGCGGCGTTTTAGAGCAGCTTGAGAAGGACTCGCCATTGTTGAAACGGCTACACTTCTCCTCATGTTTTTCGCACATTTTTACGAATTACAATAGAGATATGCTGACAAACCCACCCCCTGAAGAAGAAACCGAAACGCACATTGGGAGCCAAACAGGTGGCGTTGGGGCAGTTTGTCTCCACTTTAAGATAAGCACAATCTCTCTATTTTGATTATATGCCATTAAGGAAAATCCATTCATGAACCCCAAAATCAATACTGGTCATTGATGCAATATACTGGCATTAGTTCACTAACGCTTTTTGTGGTGTAGGAACCTTGCCATAACAGTCTGAGACCAGGGGTCTATATACGTATCTATTCTATTTTTTACTCATTTATATATGGATTGATGATTTTACAAAAAAAATATAAAATATATATAAAAAATATTTGTTGATAGAAAGAAGGCTGAGCATTGGATAGAGCCTTAAGGTATAAGGTGAGGGTGTTTAGCAATTTTTTTCAGGTTACATTTCTTGCAAACATATCTTGCTGCTGTAGCTTCTCTTTCACCCTGGATTAAACAGTTTTCCCTGCTCATTCTTTTGTGGGAAGTCTCTGTCAGCTTTGGGACATGTGTATCTTGGATATCTTTTTATTTTGCGGACAATGCACTTCTGCTCTTATGTCTCCAGGACTGCACTGCATGCAGAATCTCGCTGCTTGGGGTTTCCAGTTCAGCTTTGGTCTGTAGTCACTTATTCTGTGTTTGCATGACAGAGGTGAGGGATTCTGCTGGCCTGCAGTTTCTGTGCAAGGATGAATTACAGCCCTCCTCGTTTTGATTTCAAAGATGCAATCCCAAAGAAAGGTGCACTGATATTTTGGGGCATGCCACAATAATTGCCATGCTTCCCTTTCATGAGCAGGATTTTTGCAGTTTGAACCGCGAAAGAGTTAGTATTATTACCATTCGGCAGGTTTGCTGCATAAGCACCCCAGTGTTTTTATTTTAACAGGGTTTCTTCAGAGGGACTGCTGGTAGGGAAAGGAAAGGAGTTTGTGCTGCTGTTAATAAGTTGAAACCAGCATCTGAATGTGAGTGAGGAGTAAGGGAAGCAGCCGTATTTTGCTCTGTTCCCACGGCTGGGGGAGTTTCTCTGCATGCAAAATGTTTGCAAGGATTCTAGTAGAGCTCTTACAGACCGGTTCTGTGTTAAAGATAAACTCCTAAGCCCCTTCACTCTTTCTTCCCCTTTCCCCTCCTCCTATCCAACGACATTTATGTCCATTCCAGTATCATATGCTACCGTACCTGCAAAACGCAAAACCTTAACGCTGGCCCCCGAGCAGAGGAAAGAACGAGACTGAACTTTGCAGCGAAGCTGCCTGTCGTGTGCGCATCACGTGACTGGGGGCGGGGCCTGCAGAGCCAGCTCTGTTGACCTGCACGTTGCTGTTGTGATTTTATGTAGACGTCTGACAAATGTGGTGCTGGTAAAGGAAACGTGTCTTTCTACATGGGAGTTTGCGTTTTGCACTAGCAGAGTCTAAAAGCGCAGGCAGAAAGCAGGTCAGCTGCAATCCAAGAACAGGGACTGGGGGGTAGCAGCTGAGGTTGGGGGGGGAGGGTTGTAAAGTATAGGCAAAACTTGAAAATAGCATTTAAGAAAGACAAGTAGCAGAAGTGCATAGCACAGCCATGGCACAATTCTTGGATTCCTGCAGCAGCATGTTCAAGATTCTGTGGCAAGAATTTGCAAATTGGCCCGCAGAATTTGGCACGTTTTCATAGATTTGCATCTTCAGTCACTCTCTCCACACCTTCCACCTACAAGCTGCACTCATGCTCTAACCATCCTCCCACATCTCGTGATATCCCACAGGGGCGGCCCAAGGCAGCTGCGGGGCCATGTGCAGAGACGCATTGTGGGGCCTCATTTACATAATGTTATCGTGCATTAACTTTTAGTAAACATGCCTCTTAAGGAGTGTCTGGATAAAGAATGACTACCAGATTACTATACTCCAGTGCCAATCACCAGGCACATTAGGAAGTACTATAAACACTGCCCATTTAGAACCCATAGCAAACCCACCATATCATAACTAGGGTTACCAACTTTTTCACCGAGAAAAACCCGACACCTGTGGCTCGCCATACTCCACCCATTCTCCGCCCCTAGTCCCACCCCAGCCCCACCCACAAAAATTACCAAGGATACGTGTAGGCTAACTTCCTTG
Source organism: Ichthyophis bannanicus (assembly GCA_033557465.1). Classification (NCBI taxonomy): domain Eukaryota; kingdom Metazoa; phylum Chordata; class Amphibia; order Gymnophiona; family Ichthyophiidae; genus Ichthyophis; species Ichthyophis bannanicus. Next base: position 199,081,142 of record CM066031.1, on the reverse strand, counting down.
GTCAGATAATAATTAAACTGGGAACCCCAAAATCCAAACATGAAATGTACAACACTGGAGAAATAAAACTATAAAGTAATTTCCTCTTGCACTAAAGAAAAACGCAAAGATGTTAGCAATACACACTTCCCAGACCAAACATATTCCAGCTAATAAATTCAAAATAAAAAGTATTTTTCTACCTTCTGTTTGGGCGTTTTATTTTTCAGTTGCAATTGCTCCAGTCACTTTCTTCTGGTTTCTTCGTGTCTTCTGCGAGCTATCCATTTGTCCTTTCTTCTCTTTTAGATGTTTTCCATTCTCTCTCTATTTCTGCTTTAACATACTGATTGTTTCCCTTTTGCTCTTTCCCCCAATTCTTTCCTTATTCCTTTATCATCCATTTAAATTTCACCCTTCCATTCTCAAGCCCCTCACTCTCCCAATACCCAGCCCATCATAGACTTTTCTTCCACACAAAATATTTTTCCCCTCTCCACTCATTCCCCATCTATTCTAGTCCTCCCCCAAAATCAGTTCCCTTATAGTTCTAGACCCACCCAGCATCCACTCCCTTCTAGTCCCATTCTCCACATCAGCCCATTTCCAGTCCTATTCTAGCTCATCAGCCCATTTCCAGTGCTAGCCCTCACATCACAGACCATTTCCAGTCCTAGCCCCCCCCCAATCACAGCCCAATTCCAGTCCAAGTCCCCCATCACAGCCTATTTCCAGTCCTAGGCCCCCCCCATCACATCCCATTTGCAGTCGGAGTCCCCCCGCACCATCACAGCCCATTTGCAGTCCTACCCCCCCCCCCATCACAGTCCATTTGCAGTCCTAGCCCCCCTAATCACAGTCTATTTCCAGTCCAAGTTCCCCCTCCCTCCACCATAGCCCATTTCCAGTCCAAGTTCCCCCCCCCCCCATAGCCCTTTTCCAGTCCAGGTCCCCCTCCCCATCACAACCCATTTCCAGTCCATGTCCCCCCCCCCCCATAGCCCTTTTCCAGTCCAGGTCCCCTCCCCCATCAAAAACCCATTTCCAGTCCATGTCCCCCCCCCCCCACATAGCCCTTTTACAGTCCAGGTCCCCCTCCCCATCACAGCCCATTTCTTTCCAGTCCAATGCCCCCCCCCCATAGCCCTTTTCCAGTCCAGGTCCCCCCCCCCTTTCACAACCCATTTCCAGTCCAAGTCCCCCTAATCACAGCCTATTTCCAGTCCAAGTTCCCCCTCCCTCCGCCATAGCCCCATTTCCAGTCCAAGTTCCCCCCCCCCCATAGCCCTCTTCCAGTCCAGGTTCCCCCCCCCCATAGCCCTTTTCCAGTCCAGGTCCCCCCACCCACCCTAGCCCTTTTCCAGTCCAGGTCCCCCTCCCCATCAACACCCATTTCCAGTCCATGTCCCCCCCATAGCCCTTTTACAGTCCAGGTCCCCTCCCATCACAGCCCATTTCTTTCCAGTCCAATGCCCCCCCATAGCCCTTTTCCAGTCCAGGTCCCCCCCCTTCACAACCCATTTCCAGTCCAAGTCCCCCTAATCACAGCCTATTTCCAGTCCAAGTTCCCCCTCCCTCCACCATAGTCCATTTCCAGTCCAAGTCCCCCCCCCCCCCCCCCCCATAGCCCTTTTCCAGTCCAGGTCCCCCCTCCCCATCAAAAACCCATTTCCAGTCCATGTCCCCCCCCCCCCCCCACATAGCCCTTTTACAGTCCAGGTCCCCCTCCCCATCACAGCCCATTTCTTTCCAGTCCAATTCCCCCCCCATAGCCCTTTTCCAGTCCAGGTCCCCCCCCCCTTCACAACCCATTTCCAGTCCAAGTCCCCCTATCACAGCCTATTTCCAGTCCAAGTTCCCTCCGCCATAGCCCATTTCCAGTCCAAGTTCCCCCCCCCCCATAGCCCTCTTCCAGTCCAGGTTCCCCCCCCCATAGCCCTTTTCCAGTCCAGGTCCCCCCCCCCTAGCCCTTTTCCAGTCCAGGTCCCCCCTCCCCATCACAACCCATTTCCAGTCCATGTCCCCCCCATAGCCCTTTTACAGTCCAGGTCCCCTCCCATCACAGCCCATTTCTTTCCAGTCCAATGCCCCCCCCCCATAGCCCTTTTCCAGTCCAGGTCCACCCCCCTAATCACAGCCCATTTCCAGTCCAAGTCCCCCTAATCACAGCCTATTTCCAGTCCAAGTTCCCCCTCCCTCCGCCATAGTCCAATTCCAGTCCAAGTCCCCCCCCCCCATAGCCCTTTTCCAGTCCAGGTCCCCCCTCCCCATCAAAACCCATTTCCAATCCATGTCCCCCCCCCACATAGCCCTCTTCCAGTCCAAGTTCCCCCCACCCATAGCCCTCTTCCAGTCCAAGTTCCCCCCCCCCCATAGCCCTTTTCCAGTCCAGGTTCCCCTCCCCATCACAACCCATTTCCAGTCCATGTCCCCCCCCCCCAGCCCTTTTCCAGTCCAGGTCCCCCCCCCTAGCCCTTTTCCAGTCCAGGTCCCCCTCCCCATCAAAACCCATTTCCAGTCCATGTCCCCCCCCCATAGCCTTTTTACAGTCCAGGTCCCCTCCATCACAGCCCATTTCTTTCCAGTCCAATGCCCCCCCATAGCCCTTTTCCAGTCCAGGTCCCCCCCCCCTTCACAACCCATTTCCAGTCCAAGTCCCCCTAATCACAGCCTATTTCCAGTCCAAGTTCCCCCTCCCTCCGCCATAGTCCATTTCCAGTCCAAGTTCCCCCCCCATAGCCCTTTTACAGTCCTGTTCCCATCACCATCACAACCCATTTCCAGTCCCTCCCCCCCCCCGCCCTGTTCCAGTCCTGGCCCCCCCCCCCAGCCCTTTTCCAGTCCAGGTCCGCCCCCCCAGCCCTTTTCCAGTCCAGGTCCCCCTCCCCATCATAACCCTTTTCCAGTCCATGTTCCCCCCCCCATAGCCCTTTTACAGTCCAGGTCCCCTCCCATCACAGCCCATTTCTTTCCAGTCCAAGTCCCCCCCCCCCCCATAGCTCTTTTCCGGTCCGGTCCAGGTCCCCCCCCCCCCCATCACAACCCATTTCCAGTCAAATTCCCCCTCCTAGCCCTTTTCCAGTCCAGGCCCCTCCCCCCCCCATCACAGCCCAGGCAGTCCTTGGCCTCCCCCCCAAAACCGCGGCTGTCTGAGGCTTTAGAGGGAGCCGGGGAAGCCGGCGCGAGGCCCCGGCTCCCTCTGAACAGCCGCCAGCGTGAAGAGCCTTTTCCTTCACGCTGGCGGCTGTTCCTGTGAAGCCGCGAATGCTGGGAAAGGTTAAAGGGCATTGCTTTTAACCTTTTCCACCAATCGCGGCTTCACAGGAACAGCCGCCAGCGTGAAGGAAAAGGCTCTTCACGCTGGCGGCTGTTCAGAGGGAGCCGGGGCCTCGCGCAGGCTTCCCCGGCTGCCTCTGAAGCCCTCCGGGTTGGGAGAAAAGCCGGTTTTTTTGCTCTGGCCGCTCCCGATCTTGCGGCCAGAGCAAAAAAACTGGCTTTTCAAGGGCCGGTTTTGCCTCTGCGCCGGCAGCCGGCCTGGCCATGGAAAAACCGGCCAGGCCAGCTGAAAACCGGCCAGTTGGCAACCCTAATCATAACAGCATTACCAGGACTCACAAAGCACCAAACCCTACCTATCAAAAGGCAACACTGCAAATATTAAACCAATACATCTCAGAGAATACTGGGAAACAGGAAATTCCCTTTGACCTCTGGTGCAACAGTGGTCTATACTAGAACACAGCTGCGGAAGTAACGAAAAACAGCGTGCTGAATAGCATGTGCAGGATGTTGTTGCCGTGGGGCCCCCTGAAGTGCAGGGCCCTGTGCAAACAACATTCTTGCACAATGGACGGGCCGGTCCTGGTATCCCATCACTCTCTTCCCCCACATAACTGCAATCCCGTCACTCACAACCATATTCCTCCATTCCCCACACTGTCTTTCACACACTTTCTCCCTTCATACCCCCCCCCCCTGTAATCTTCTAACTTAATTCTCTCCCCATGATCCCCACACTCATTCTACTCTCTAGACACACCCAAAACCCTTTTACACCAACTCCATCCCACATTCCCCACTAACTCTATTTCCTTATCCATCTGTTGCCACCACAACACCCCTGTCTGATGCCAATAACAAACCCTCCCCCTACAATTTGGGGCTTGGAGGAGGAAAATAGCTCTACAACATTGGGCCCTATCTTCGTTCTGTCCTGACCAGCATCTGAGTGTCATGCTTTGTAAAGACAGAAGGATCAACTAACTAATTGTGAGCAATACATACATGATGGAGTAATTCAAGTACAGATAACTGAATATGCAGTGGAGGCAAATGCAGGATTGTCTCTCAGCATCCCCCGCCTTAGATCACCCAAGGCATAGAAGACATGAGTTAGAAATCAAACCCAGGGTCCCTCCCCATGGCGGAGAAGTCCTGATGGGAGAAATATTCTATATAAAAAGACACAACAAAACATTAAGTACCTCTGTAGAAATGGGTAAAAGGGACAACATTTGGAAAGCAGTATGTATTAATACCCATAATACGGGAAATACGATTTTGGATGTAGAGGCTTTAATGGAAGATTTACTGCATGGGAATAGTTTGGGGGTTAGAGGCAGGGCTGGCCCATCCACTAGGCAAGCGAGGCAGCTGGCCCAGGTGGGCGGCTGCGCCACTCCCTCCCCCCCAGCTGCCACAGATTCCAGTTGGGGGGGGGGAGATAGGCAGCAGCAGTGTTTCCAGAAGCAGTGGCAAAAAGCTGCCACTTTTGGAAATACTGCTGCTGCCCACCTCCTCCCTCCTGAGACGGAATCAGCGGCAGCTGGGGAGAGGAGGCAGCAGCAGCTGAGAAGGGGTGGCATCGGTTGGGGGGGAAAAACGGCAAGGCCAGGGTTTCTGCCTAGGGCAGCAGAAACCTTTGGGCCGGCTCTGGTTAGGGGGGACATTGCCTCCCCAAATGAGTTGCCCTGATGATTGCTCCGATGCTTGTCTGCCCACGAGGCTCCGATCTCCCATGTGTTGAAGAGAAGGGGATGGCCGGGATCATGGCAAAGTCCCTTTCTATCTGCTTGCAGGAGATTGGATCCCTGGTGGGGGCCTGCAGCACAATAGGTTGTGTGGTAGAGAGGCTGTTAATGAGATGACACCAGAATCAACTTTTTTTTTCCTGTATGTAGGGTTCTGTGGTGAAATGTCCTAGTTCTGCTCAGCACCTACTGTTGGAGAGGTTTCATTGGCTGCAAAAAACAGATGTTCAAAACGAAAGAGAACCATAGCACAGTTTCTAACACCAAAGTAAAATTAATTAGAAGCTGTGCTGCGTTTCTCTTTTTCTTCTTCCTTTGGCGTGTGAGCACCTTACTTCTCCCTTTGGTTTTTTGCAGAATATATATTTACAGGTGTCAGTAGTTTTTTAATTTTAGTGGGCCAAGCTAAATAACTAAACAGCTAGATTTTTTTTTTTTGCTGCATTTAATTATATAGCCTGAGAATATGTTGCTTTCACTTTTTTTGCGCAAAGCCACTGAATGAGAGCCTCTGCTCCCTTTTTTAGCATCTTGGAGGCCCCAGCTCATCTCTCACCTATTTGATATACTGCCTTCCTATCCATCTAGATTTTCCTTTTAAATAACCATAATGAATAGGTAAATATGTCATCCCTTTGTGCCCTCCCCGATTGAAGCAGTCAAACTATGTCCATGGTTTAGTAGCCAGCATGGAGACATGGTTCATGAAGAACCATGACCAGGATGTAATCATACTGGGCTATAATTTATTCAGGAAGGACAAGGTAGGAAGCAAGAGGAGGAGTGGCACTATATGTAAAAAATAATATTAAAGCTATAGAACTGCAGGGTGGGGGAGGGGTTTAAAAGGGAAGGAGGCGGCACTGTGGGTTCAAGAGGAAATAGAACATCGCATTGGTGTGATATATAGACCTCCTTTTCAGGCAGAAAAAGCATAAAGACATTCACAGAACTGCTGTGAAAGAAGTGCTACTGATAGGTGATTTCAATATGCCGGATGTTGATTGGCACATCCCTGCTGGAAGTAAGAAGATCTAGAAGTAAGAAGATCCTGGATTACCTACAGGGAAAACTATGCCAACAATTGGTAACAAAACCCACATGTCAGAAGGCCATACTGGACCTGGTGCTTATAAATGGTGAAAGTGTTTCTGATGTTATAGTGGGTGATCATCTTGCATCCAGTGATCACCTGATGGTGTGGTTCAGTGTTAGGACAAAGGCTGATATAGTCCATTCAAAAGCAAGGGTCCTACACCTAGGAAAAGCACCTTTGTCAAGATGGGACAATACCTGAAGGACTCGTTAACAGGATGGGAACAGCTGGGGGATGTAGAAAAGCAATGAGCAAAACCGAAAGGGGATATTTTAAGAGAAACAAACCTTTTTGGTAGGAAAGTAAATAAGTGTAAAAGGAAAAGGAAGTCACTATGGTTCTCAAAAGAAGTAGCTTAAAAGATGAAGAAAAAGAGGGAGACCTTCAAAAAATAGAAGAAATCACAGAAAGAGGAAGACAAACATCAATATTTGGAAAATCTAAGAGAAGCAAATCAAGAAAGCAAAGATACAAAAATAAGAAATAGCCAATGCAATAAAATTTGTGTGGGGGTGGGGAGGAGAAACATTTTTCAGATATGTTATTGAAAGAAGGAAGTGCAAAAATGGTCGATCCTCATCCTTCTTGACCTTTTGACACTTTTGATCACTGCCTTCTCCTCAATACCCTGTCCTCGCTTCACTGCGCTGTTCTGTCCTGGTTTTCTTCCTATCTCTCCCATCACACTTTTAGTGTACATTCTGGTGGATCCTCCTCTACTGCTATCCCACTCCTGGTTGGTGTACCTCACCCTAGGGCTCGGTCTTGGGACCTCTCTATTTCTCTCTCTACACCCAGTCCCTTGGTGCACTTATTTCCTCCCATGGTTTTCAGTACCATCTTTATGCTGATGACTCTCAGATCTAACTCTCTGCAGCTGAAATCTCTTCAGGAATCCAGACCCGGATCTCTGCCTGCTTATGTGACATTGCTGCCTGGATATCCCAACACTGTCTGAAAGTGAACATGGCCAAAACTGAGCTTCTTATCTTTTCTCCTAAACCCACCTTCCACCTTCCCCTATTTCTGTGGATAACACTGTACTCCTGTTTCCTTGGCTTGCAATCTTGGGGTCATCTTTGACTCCTCTCTCACCTTCTCCACAGAGAGCCAACAGATAGTTAAACCTGTTTCAGTGTATAACTCAGGTAACTTTGCCACTTCCTTTCTGAACACACTACTGAGATCCTTATTCACTCTCTAGTCACCTCCCTTCTAGACTATTGCAGCCTCCTCCTCACTGATCTCCCTCTGAATCATCTCTCCTTACTTCAATCTGTTCAAAACCCAGCTGCATGGCTAATTTGCCAGTGTCGCTTTGCTCATATTGTGGCAGGTGAAGGCCTGTGATCCACAGTGTCTGACATAAGCAGGCAGGCCTAACTAGCTTGACCTGTAAATGAAGCCTGTGAAGAGGCCCATAGGAATTACACATCCCCCAACATGCTGCTATTGTAGAATTAGAACTCAGTAAAAGTATTGGATTAGCTTAGACAAGCAGAACTGAAAGATGGAAAAATACAGAAAAATATGTTTAAAAGCCACTGATAAGAGAATACAGCTGTAAGGGATTTAATTAAAACTGCTGACAGAAAGGTTACAGAGCCCTGCTTCCCTACACGTACTAACTAGCTGAATGGCCTTGGAAGTAGGAAAGTAACAAGTTGGTGAACTGGCCATTGTAATTGGGACTAGAAGGGGGGTGAGCAGGTGCTGAGCCCACTCAAAGAACATAATTGGATAATCATATCAGTACCGGGACCAATAGAAGGGGTACGGGAGGTTACCGGGACCAATGAAATGTTTTCCTATACCTAGAATGGAGCAAAAGTCTATAAAAGTTGTTGTATTGCCAGAGAACCTTGCTCAGCCATTTTGAATTTGATTCTGCTTGAGACTTGTGCACAAATAAATGATTTGGACCTTCTGAACAGACTCCTGGTATTATTGGTTTGTCTGCGCTCTGCTGCTACATATTCTTGGTGCGTTGGCCGGGAAGTTGTGGAATCAGAGTGTATATAGGGCAATATACCACGACTTTCCGCCTCTATAGGTTTGGTCCTGCCGGGATCGCGCCTTTCCGACGGGGGCTGCTCCCTGGCGCCGCCGGTCCCTTGCATCGGAGGGAGCTGGCCGGACCTCGGCGGGTGCCGGGCCCGGCTGGAGCCAACACCTCGAACCCGAGTGAGAGGAGTCCGAGGTCCAACTCATGCGCTTGCTTGGGAACTTTGAGGACCGGATCCAGTGAGTAAAGTTTTGATTTGTTATGTCTAGACAGATAAGAAAGAGCAGTGCTGCCATTTGGATATTGAACTTGGAACTTGGAAATTGGTAAGAGAGCTTGATCACCTCTCAAAGATGGGCCGAGTAACCCCGCATGGGTATTCGCAGGGCGAAACCCCCGTCTTCTTGTATTTTGGAATTTGAACAAGACTAGTCAGAATAGATAGAAATGAATGCATTCTGGGATACGTTGCTAGCATGATTGTGTGAATGAAGTGTGAATGAGAGGTCTGGCAGCACGGACCAAGCAAAGGCGGACCCCTGAGTAACGCAGTTCCTGACCGGGCGACCGCGTTCAGGTCGTAAAAAGGGGGAAGCGACTGTCGTCTTGTCTTGTTATTTGTTTTCCCTATATGTTTCTAGGGCCGTGAGGACCCCTTACCCACGGTCCGCCCTTCTTTTCCCTTTTGTCTGTTGTTGCGCGCACACATCGAAATGGGAGGGGCGGGGTCTACTAGGAACACTCCATTAGAATGTATGATCACACATTTTAAAGAAGGATATTCCGAAGACTATGGTATTAAAATGACTGCAGCCCGTTTACAGATTTTGTGTACTAGGGAGTGGCCCGATCTAGACCCTACCTGGCCCCGAGAGGGAACCTTTAATGTAGGAATTATTCAGTTAGTGCACCGTAGAGTGCGGATAGCGCACCCCGATCAGTACCCCTATATAGATTCCTGGTTAAGTATTTGTGAAGATCCGCCCCCTTGGGCGAAGCGCTGTTATGAAGAACAGTGCAGAATAATGTTAGCAAAGACAGATTATAGTCAGAAAATAGAACAGCCTAGAAAGAAAGGGAAAGGTGAAAAGTCCAGGAAGAAACCCATCCTGGTAGATCCTGATTACCCAGAAGTGATCACCCGACAGTCCCAAACCCAGCGCCCAGTGAGAGTAGCCCCACGTCCTGCCCCAGAGCCCCAGAGACAGCAGGAACGGGACCCAACCCCTGAGCCATTACCCAAAGAACAGGTAGATGAGCTCCCTTTGATTGAAGAAGATGATTCTACCGAGACAGAAAAAGGAGAATCAGATACAGAAACAGAGAAGGAAGAAGCTGAAAATTCCCCGAGTGATACTGACAGTGTAAAAGTGGCTGCCAGTGTTAGCTCGCCAGTGAAAAGTAAATCTAAAGTAAAGCACGAAGAAAAGAAGAAAATAACCCCTGACAGGAAAGTTACGAGAATATCTCTCAGATCCCAAAAGACATCTACTGCCAAGATGATGCCTTTACGGCAAGTCCCGGGAATACCCATAAGAAATGAAGATAATGAGGTGGTGGCGGGACCCCTAAATTATGTGTATGTCCCCTTCTCTACCACTGATTTGTTAAATTGGAGGACACATTATGCCTCCTATACCAATAAACCCCAAGAGCTTACAGAATTAGTGAATACTATTATGGAAACCCACCAACCAACATGGGCAGATTGCCGCCAGCTCCTGTCCACCTTATTTACTACAGAGGAGCGGACACGAATTAGAAAAGCAGCTATAGACTGGCTGGCAGATAACCCTGTAGCTCCAGGAGAAAGGGGGGAGGAAAGAATAGATAATCGGGAAGCGGCCCAAAGAGAATTCCTGAATGAAGACCCCCGATGGGATCCAAATACAGAAAGAGGATCCAGAGCCCTAGCCCGTTTTCGCCAAGGCTTTATACAAGGCCTGGAAAGGGGGGGGGCAGAAAGCTATGAATCTTTCCAAAGTTACTGAAGTTACCCAAGGCATAGATGAGAGCCCAGCAGTGTTTTATGAAAGATTAACTGAAGCATATAGAATGTATACTCCTTATGATCCCGATGCACCAGGAAGTTTATGCATGGTGAATTCTGCTTTTGTAAATCAGTCTCAACCAGACATTAGACGTAAATTACAGAAATTAGAAGGGTTTGCGGGCATGAATGCAACTCAGTTATTGGAAGTCGCTCATAAAGTGTATGTGAATCGTGATAATGAAAGGCAGAGAGAATGTGATCGAAAGATGAAGAAGAAAGCTGATTTTTTGGCTGCGGCCATAGTTGAACAGAAAAGGGGAGGTATCCCTAGTCGACGGAGCGGAGGAAGGGGGCGGGGCCGGGGCGGAAGCCGGCCCCAGCTAGGCGTAAACCAATGTGCCTACTGCAGGGAGGAAGGACATTGGAGAGATGCATGCCCGCAACTCGAAGACGCCCATCAAGATGACGAAAACAATCATCAATGGAGAGAATAAAGACGAGGCCGTCCCCGAAACCGCGGAGGAGCCAATCGAGAGCAATACCAGCGAGAAAGAGGAGAAGCCATACAAGCATTGGCTACGACAGCCCATGATGAAGATGACGTGGATTAGGACAGACCAGGCTCCGAATTTGCTTTAGGTCTCCAGGAGCCTATGGTCGGAATACAAATAGGAGACCAAGTTATGAACTTTATGGTTGATACTGGAGCAGAACATTCAGTAGTAGACAAGAAGATAGACCCATTTTCTACAAAAGCAGTCACTATTGTAGGAGCAACTGGTGCCAAAGCTACAAAATCTTTTCTTCAGAATCGCATATGCAGTCTAGGAGGACAACAAATAACTCATCAATTCCTTTATATGCCTGAATGTCCAGTGCCACTACTGGGACGAGATATGTTAGCCAAGCTACAAGCCCAAATATCCTTTACTGAAAGAGGAGAAATGCAAATGACAGTAAATTCTCAAGCCAAACCAGCAGGAATGATGCTGCTTACAGTTCCCCGAGAAGAAGAATGGAGATATTATAGTGATGAATCTGCCCAAGACACCTATTTTGAACAAACTTTGAAAAACATTGATGCACCACCGGGAGTATGGGCAGAAGGCAGTCCTCCAGGCCTAGCCAAACATATAGCTCCAATAATTGTAACTCTCAAGCCTAGTGCTACACCAGTACATGTCAAGCAGTACCCTCTCCCAAGAGCTGCAATTGAAGGCATCCACCGCCACTTGCAAAGATTACTAGAACATGGCCTACTAAAAGTATGTCAATCCCCATGGAACACTCCACTTCTGCCAGTGAAAAAGCCTGGAACAGATGACTACCGCCCAGTGCAAGATCTAAGAAGAGTGAATGAAGCAGTTGAGACCATACATCCAGTTGTACCCAATCCTTACACTCTTCTAGGACTGATACCTGCTGAAGCTACCCACTTCACTGTACTAGATTTAAAAGATGCATTCTTTTGCATAAGACTAGCCCCTGTAAGTCAGATATTGTTTGCATTTGAATGGCAGGACCCTATCTCTGGAAGAGGGGGCCAACTTACTTGGACACGATTACCCCAAGGATTCAAGAATTCGCCTACCATCTTTAGTGCTGCACTGAATCAAGACCTTTCAAGCTATCCAGTGGCCCCGGGGAAGAGAGTGGTTCTCCAATACGTGGACGATCTGCTGATAGCTGCTGTATCAGAAAGTGAATGTATACAAGCCACCAAAGACCTCTTGCAGTTACTAGATGAAGCTGGATACAAAGTTTCCAGAGCAAAAGCACAACTATGCCAAAAAGAAGTGAAATACTTGGGCTTTCGTATAACCAAAGGAAGCCGAAAATTAGGCAGAGAGAGAAAAGAAGCAGTATGCAGAATTCCAACCCCAACTACCAGAAAGCAAGTCAGAGCCTTTCTGGGAGCGGCAGGATATTGCTGAATCTGGATTCCCAACTTTGCCCAAATCGCCAAACCACTGTATGAAGCCACAAAAGGAGAAGAAAAGTCGCCACTGGAGTGGGGACCTGAGCAGGATACAGCCTTCAAGATGTTAAAGGAAGAATTGATGTCATCACCAGCCCTTGGACTACCAGATGTTCACAAGCCTTTCCACTTGTTTGTACATGAAGCACAAGGAAATGCCTTAGGCATGTTGACTCAGAAATTGGGAAATTGGGAGCGACCTGTAGCATACCTATCGAAACAATTGGACACTGTGGCCAAAGGATGGCCACCTTGCCTGAGAGCAGTCGCAGCTACAGCATTGTTAGTGAGTGAAGCAGATAAGCTCACACTAGGACAAAATCTACGAGTCACTGTGCCACATGCAGTCCTTGCCCTTATGGAACAGAAAGCAAATCATTGGCTCACCAATTCCCGAATGTTGAAATATCAGAGCATGTTATGTGAAAACCCGCAGATACAACTGGAAGTAAGCCATGCCTTGAATCCAGCCACATTGATACCTATTAGTGAAGAACTCCCAGAACATGACTGTATAGAAGTCATGGACACTGTATTCTCAAGCCGACCTGACCTGACAGATGTGCCCATAGACAATCCTGACCAAGTCTATTACGTAGATGGAAGCAGTCTCATCATCAATGGACGACGCTGTGCTGGATATGCAGTAGTCACTCAACATGAAGTCGTTGAGTCATCAGTTCTAGCCTCAGGTACATCAGCCCAGAAAGCAGAATTGATAGCGCTTACCCGAGCACTACTGTTAGGTGCAAAACTGGTGCTAAATGTATATACAGACTCTAAATATGCCTTCACTACCCTACATGCCCATGGAGCTCTCTATAAAGAACGAGGGCTCATCACGTCCGGAGGAAAATCAGTCAAGTATGGCCCCGAGATACTGATGTTACTTGATGCAGTATGGGCCCCAACTCGTGTAGCTGTCATGCATTGCAGAGGACACCAAGCAGGAAAAGGAGAAGTTGCTCGAGGAAATAGGTTTGCAGATGCCTCAGCACGACAAGCAGCTATGACAGGACAAATTACACCACAAGCCATGCCAATGCAGGCAGCATTGTTTCCAGTACCCTTGAACTTATGGACACCACGATATACCACCAAAGAATTAGATTACTACTGTAACAAGGAAGATGGAGTACTGAAAGATGGGTGGATTGAGCTGCCACCAGCAGAGGGCAGTCAACCCCCAGGACGAATAGTAATTCCCGAATTGTTAGGTCCAGCCTTTGTCAAAGCTTTCCACGAAGCCACCCACTATGGAAAAAGTGCTATGGAAAGAGCACTCAGACCACATTTCTGCATTACCGTTAGCAGCCCTATCAGCTTCAGTGGCACGCCAGTGTCTAATTTGTGCCAAAAATAATGCCAAGCAAGGTCCCACACCACCACCCCGAGTTCAGTCAGGAGGTGTAACCCCCATGCACCACCTGCAGATTGATTTTACTGAAATGCCAAAAGCCAACGGATATCACTACCTATTAGTATTAGTTTGTACTTTCTCTGGGTGGGTAGAAGCCTTCCCAACCAGAACGGAAAAAGCTCGAGAAGTCACCAAAGTTTTACTGAGAGAGATTGTCCCTAGATTTGGAATTCCAGCAGTAATAGGGTCAGACAATGGGCCCTCATTTGTTTCTCAGATTACTCAACAGTTAGCAAAAGCTTTGCAGATACAATGGAAGCTTCACACTGCATACAGACCCCAGAGTTCAGGGAAAGTTGAGCGAATGAATCGTACCTTAAAAGCCCAAATGTCTAAGCTTTGTCAGGAGACACGCCTGAAGTGGCCCCAAGTGCTCCCAATAGCTTTACTCAGAATACGCTCAGCTCCTGTGAAGTCAACAGGATTTTCCCCTTTTGAAGTTCTGTATGGTAAACCCCCACCAATAGTGCAGGGAATTAAAGGAAGTCTAGCCCAAATTGGTTCAGAAATAACCAGGCAAGAACTTCTAGCTCTTAGTTTTGTTCTGCAGACTCTCCATGCGTGGATCCAAGACCAGTTGCCTATCAACTTGACGGAACCCTTGCATCCCTACCAGCCTGGTACCTCGGTGTGGATCAAAGATTGGAAGAAGACACCGCTGGAACCCCATTGGAAGGGACCATACACCGTCATCCTGTCCACCCCAACTGCAGTAAAGATAGCAGAAATCGATTCCTGGATCCACCACAGCAGAGTCAAGCCCGCAGCTGATCCAGAACCTGAGCAGTGGACAGCAGAGCAGCATCCTGATGCACCTTTGCGAGTTACTCTGAGACGGCAACCAGCAGCTTAGACACTTTGTCACAGTGCCCTGCAGTAGCCAAGTCTTTCGAAGAGGATTGCTGTTTTCCATACAGCAAGAGTTTGTTTCAACGAACCTCATGTGTGTGATTTTCCACACTACTTTGATGCTACATTGATTGACCATATTTCAGAAGCCAACTGAAATTGATAAGTTGGTTAATGTGTGATGGACAACTTGAGGATCTTCAATCAACACTCAGCACCCGTTGAATTGCTTCATTAGCAAACGGGACGAAGAAAAGAACGTCGTGATCAAGATTTTCAAGCTGAGGATTCAGAAGAACTCCAATCAACATGTATCTTTATCTTTGCTTTGCCCTGGTTGCCTGTTTTGGAGGCTTTGAACTGACTCATGCCTTACCTCCATGCACTGCTTGCATTACTTCTACTCGAACTGGACTGAAAGTAACTCAGACTTTGATTTATCACTCTTACTATTCCTGCACTGGTAAAGTGACTCGGTGTATTTATAACACCACTGAACTGAATGTTTGTACCAAGGGTAAATCTAAAGTATGCTTTAATCCGCATCAGAATCCATCCTATTACACCTTGGAAATGCGATGGAAAGATGCAGATGGACCTTTGATCAATGCCACACGGCCACTCACAGATCCTAGTCAACCTGCTGTTTTATCTTTTGATGCTTGTGAAGTAATCAACAGAGATAGCCGTTCTAAGTGTGGTAGTTGGGAAAAATCATACACATGGAATGACAAATATATGTGTCCAGAAGGGACCATTGGATGGGGAGCCTGCACAGGAAAGAAAGTCTCAGCTGATGTATCTAGTACAGCCCCAGAGTCAGATTACTTCTGCCCAAGATGGGAATGTGTCTTCTATGCCACCTGGGTTGGTACGAGAGAGAATGTTAACAAAGATAACCGCATAGCTGCATTACGGAGGCCATATGTCAAAGGTATAGACAAATGCAAGAAAAACGCTTGCAATCCCTTAGAGTTGGTTATTCGGAGACCCGAATATTGGAAACGAGGGTCCCGATTTGGTATAAGAATTGCAGGGACTGGATCAGATCCAGGAACCATAGTATATATAAGATTAAATACCCAGGCCCATAAATCATCCAAGTACCAAATCCATGACACATTCTATGAAGCCATGCATGTAAATAAGTTTGAAATTCCCCATCCCTCCCAGAACTTATTTTTAGAATTAGCTGGAGCAGTAGTATCCAGTCTAAATATCTCAGATTGTTACTTTTGTGGGGGGACACAAATGGGCGATCAATGGCCATGGGAAGCCCAAGAATTGAATTACTCTATGACTTACAATCAAACTGAACTACATAAGACTACCAGCGAATGGGTGTTAGCACACTCAATAGTTGGACGTCTTTGCTATGCACGAACTGGACCCCAGTTCAAACAACAGGTAGGACAGCTGGTCTGTCTTAGCCAGAAGTTCTACAATGACACTGCCAAAAAGACGTCTTGGTGGTCAGGAATTAAAGAACCTGAACCACCCAACCCATTAGCTAGATTTCCTGAGCTTTCTCATTTATGGACAAATCTTGCCAAGCCTCATGCCTGGCAAGCCCCACCTGGCCTATATTGGATCTGTGGAAACAGAGCATATGTCCGACTCCCTACTCATTGGGGAGGGGCGTGTGTCTTAGGGACCATCAGACCTTCTTTCTTTCTTTTAAACACGGAACATGGAGAACAATTAGGATACCCAGTGTACACAACTAATCACAGACATAAAAGAGCACTGAGACAGAAGAGAGCACCCCTCCAAGTAGGCAAGTGGGAAAAGTGGAAGGGTGACGATTGGCCACCAGAAAGAATTATTGAATATTATGGGCCTGCCACTTGGAATGATGATGGTATGTGGGGTTATCGAACCCCAGTCTATATGATTAATCGTATTATTCGCTTACAAGCAGTAGTTGAAATAATAACCAATGAAACTAGCCAAGCTCTTACACTTTTAGCTAGACAAAGTACTCAGATGCGCACTGCTATATATCAGAACCGCTTAGCACTTGATTATTTGTTAGCAGCTGAAGGAGGAGTATGTGGTAAGCTGAATTTAACTAATTGTTGTTTAAAAATAGATGATAAAGGTCAAGTAGTTGAAGAAATTGCTGAAACTATGCGAAAGCAAGCTTATGTGCCAGTACAAACTTGGCATTCACTAAAGTTTCCTAACTGGTTTGCTAACCTTTTCTCATGGCTAGGAGGACTTAAAACTTTCCTTATACTAGTACTAATAATCATTGCTGTCATTTTACTGTTACCATGTATAATCCCATGTTGTATGCGTTCTATTCATAGTGCTATTGAAAGTACAGTAGAGCGGAAGACCGCAACTAAAATTATGGCCTTATACCAACCTAAACCTCCTGCATATAGTCGGAAACCTCTGACCATGATATAACCATTTTAAGTGATTTAATTCTCACACCTTATTGAGTAATAGGGTGAGATTAATCAAAGGGGGGAATGTGGCAGGTGAAGGCCTGTGATCCACAGTGTCTGACATAAGCAGGCAGGCCTAACTAGCTTGACCTGTAAATGAAGCCCGTGAAGAGGCCCATAGGAATTACACATCCCCCAACATGCTGCTGTTGTAGAATTAGAACTCAGTAAAAGTATTGGATTAGCTTAGACAAGCAGAACTGAAAGATGGAAAAATACAGAAAAATATGTTTAAAAGCCACTGATAAGAGAATACAGCTGTAAGGGATTTAATTAAAACTGCTGACAGAAAGGTTACAGAGCCCTGCTTCCCTACACGTACTAACTAGCTGAATGGCCTTGGAAGTAGGAAAGTAACAAGTTGGTGAACTGGCCATTGTAATTGGGACTAGAAGGGGGGTGAGCAGGTGCTGAGCCCATTCAAAGAACATAATTGAATAATCATATCAGTACCGGGACCAATAGAAGGGGTACGGGAGGTTACCAGGACCAATGAAATGTTTTCCTATACCTAGAATGGAGCAAAAGTCTATAAAAGTTGTTGTATTGCCAGAGAACCTTGCTCAGCCATTTTGAATTTGATTCTGCTTGAGACTTGTGCACAAATAAATGATTTGGACCTTCTGAACAGACTCCTGGTATTATTGGTTTGTCTGCGCTCTGCTGCTACAATATAACCCCTCTTCTCAAGTTGCTTCATTGGTTTCCATATCTAGTTCAAATTTCTCCTATTGACCTATAAGTGCAATCATTTTGCTGCTCCTCACTACCTTCCCTCTCTTTTCTCTCCCTACATCACTCCTTGGGAACTCTGTTCTTCCAAATACACCCTGCTAGACCAGTCCAGACTAGTGGGTTGTGTCCCCCTGCCAGCAGATGATGAGACAGAGAAAAATTCCTGAAGCTTTGTGACATCAGCCTTGGAATAAAAACCCATCCCCCAAGGGCAGCTTCAGTATTTTCTCTGTCTCAGCAGATGGTGGACTTCTCCTAGCTCTGGCGTTCTCTGAGAAGAGATTTGGTGTCAGTGTAGCTATCTTTGCCAGTTGTGCACATTGTGGTGCCCTTTCTTTGCTGACAGTTTTCCTTTCTTCACCTTCCAGAGCTGTCCCTAGTCAAGAGGACCAGTAGTGTACCTCTGAAGGGAAGTGCGCCTGCTCACGAGGGGCAGTTGCAGCCTTCTGTTCTGACTGTTCTGCAAGCAAGACTTCTATCAGCTAAGTTGGCAGTCACATTTGTTATTTTTGTAACTCCTTAAAGTTTGTTTAAACCCCCCTCCTCCAAACAAAAACACCCCACACCTTAGTCAAGGACCCAGTTGCTGAGGAAGTTGTGGGGCGGTTTTTTTCTTCTCCACACCCTTCCTTCTTCGAGAGCAGTGAGTGTTTTATTTCTTTTGCTTTTCTCTTTTAAAGCAGTGTCCCAATCTGATTTCGGCAGTATCTTGTTCTTCTGACCGTGTGTGCCGTTTTCTGCAATTGCCTTTTTCCTGGTTCTCTTCACGCGGTCAGTCAGCAGCAGCTTCCCGGCTATGTTTTGCTGTTTTCCACCATGATTTTTGTGCCGCAACTGCCATTCTTTCTTCAGAGTCTGTTGACTTTGGCTCCCCGGCTCTTCTTGTGACTTTTTCTTTTATCCTGTTGTGAAAATGCCTTCTTCCCTACAGTGCAGCTTGGGCTGTGGGAAGAAATGTAAGGATTTGACAGGTAGTTTGGGTTCCTCCTGTGATTCTGATCAAGAGGATCCCTTCTGTGTCTGCAGGTCCTGGTAACAATAGCCCTTCCAGGTCTCTTGGTTTAGCTCCCTCTGGGTTACCTCAGGGTAATGCTAGATCTCAAGATGCCCTTCCTCCAGTTTTGTTGCCTGAGCAGTCTGCTCACCCACTACAATTCTCTATTCAGCCGATGCAGACTTCAACTAACAGCTATGATCTCCAGTTTATGTAGCTATTCCATCAGGCCTGAGATATGTGGCGCTCGGGGACTTTGGCTACTTCGACCACTACTGATCCACCATCTAGAAAGTGTGCCTGCTAGAGCTTCTTTAGATGTGGCCAAGGATACCTCCTCTCCTCCAAGGGACTGGCGCCCTGCAGGGGAAAATGGTGACAGTCCTTCAAATGAACATTCTCTCACTTCTGAGTCTGGCCAGGAAGAAGAAGAGCTCTCACCATTGGAAGATGACTAGGAGCCCCGAGAAGATGGTCAGGATATCTGGTTATTCTGTAAGAAAGAGCTTCCTGCTCAAATTATGGTGGCTCTGCACCTCTTGGACTCTCAAGTGTAACAGCCTTTGGATTCTTCTAAACCTCAGGCAGACTCCATCTAAGGCTTTTCCCTTTCTCCTGGAACTACAACAGATGGTCTCTTTAGAGTGGGATTCTCCTGATGTGTCTTTACACTCTGCTTGTTGCTTGGGGCATGTTTACATTTGGTCTTTGGATGATCTTGACAAGTGATTGCATTTCCCTAAAGTAGACGCCCTGGTCACTGCAGTCACTAAACACACAACCATTCCTATGGAGGGCAGCACAGCCTTCCATGATCAGACAGATCTCAAGATGGAGGGCATCTTAAAAACCAATTTTTGGTCATCAACCTTGGCATTGCAGGCCTCTGTTTGCAGAGGTCTCACTGCACGCAGTCTGCTCCGATGGCTTCAGTCACTTCAGGATGATCCAGCTTTGCCTCGTTTAGAGTCGGTCACTGCCTTTCACTGTCTTTTATGATCTGCAGCTCTTATCTGCTTGGTCTGTCTGCTGCTACAGTGGCTCAGCATTGGCTGTGGCTCCGTCATTGGAATGCAGATGCTGCTTTCAAGTCTCACCTTGCCAAGCTTTCTTTCAAGGGCCGCCTTCTGTTTGGCATGGATTTGGTAAAAATTGTGAAGGATTTAAGGGAAGTCAAGCCTCCACGTTTGCCGGAGGATAAGCCCAAATCTAATTTTCGTTGTCCTGCCACATCGTCGTCCGTGTCCTCATCTTATAGAGTTCGCTTTAGAGACGTTCGTCACTACTGGCCTGGCAAATCTGGTTCTTCTTCAAATAGAGCTGGTTCTAAGACTCAGTCCTTTCGGGGTATCCATCACAACCGGGACAATTTCTCTCGTCCAACAAGTTTTCCGGTTCTGCCAAATCTTCCTGTTGATGATTTCTGGGTCCATTCCAGGGTGCCTCCTGTGTGCAGACTCTTATGGTATTTTTCCCATGAATGGACCCAGATAACAGGTTCCTCAATGCTTGTATTGGGTCAAGCAGTAATATCCTGGGTCCCTTTTAATAATGGTTTATGGACCTTTCCTTCAGGAACTTGTCAAAACCTTTTTTAAATCCAGCTACATTAACAGCTTTTACTACATCCTCCGGTAACAAATTCCAGAGTTTGATTACACGTTGAGTGAAAACATATTTTCTCTTATTAGTCTTAAATAAGTTACCCTGTAGCTTCATTGCATGTCCTCTAGTCTTTTTTTTTTTTTTCAAAATTTTATTTTTGAACCATCAAACAAAACAGCAAAGATACAACAAAAACAGTCGCTCCCTGGGGTGGACTCTGATCCCCAGGGTGCAAAATACATAGATGGTCACACAGTTTTAAGAAAGTACCCCCCCATCCCCCCTCCCCCACCCCCCCACCCCCACCGTCCCCCCCCCTCCTCCCAAAGGCATTACCCAGCCGAACCAGCATATATAACATTACAAAGAAAAAAAACTCAGTTGGTCTCCGCATATAAATAAGGCTATTAACAACCTAACTGTAGAATTACGTTACGAGTCCGAGGACTCAAATTTTGAATATAGGGCTCCCACAATAACCAGAAAGCAGACCATCGCTTCACATGGCCCTGCGCAGACCTACATTCCAGGAGCATGAGTTGGTGGAAGGAGTTCCGCCACTCCCAAAAAGAGGGAGGGTGGCTGTCCCTCCACCCACGTAGGACTGGGCCCTTACCCACCAGACATGCCTTCCGCACCAGCCAGCGACTCCATTTCCCCTTCGGAGAGGTGAGACCTAGAAGATCCAGAACGATAAGGGCCGCGTCCCAGTGAACAGGTTGTCCAATAAGGTCGGCCATAAATAGGGCAATTCTATGCCAGTAGGGGCGTATGTGCCGGCAGCCCCACCACATATGATACAATGTAGCTAAGGGCTCCGCACAACGTGGACAGCTGCCATCCTCAGTCAGATGGCAGCGAAAGGCCCGTCTCGGAGAGAAGTGGACCCGAGTTAGGCACTTAATCTGGATTTCTCGCCAGCGTGCCCCATCTACGAGGCTCGCCACTCTCCGAAGGGCTGCTAGAATGGTGCCATGGGGAATCTCCCGACCGAGTTCCGCCCCCCAGGCCCGTTCCACGCCACTGTAATCTGGCCGTGATTGAAATTGTTCCAACCGAAGATGAAAAGATCGAATAGATGGCCGTTCGACTTCGCCAAATCCAAAGAACGCTATTATCTGGGCCGAGCGGTCGCCACAGAGGTCCGACCGGGAAAGAGAGAAGCCACGTAGTGGGCTACTTGCATGTATGCAAAAAAGTGTAGGGGCCCTAATTCATATTCGCGAGATAGCAGGGAGTAAGGCTTAGACCTGCCCGCCAGATCCACCACATGGCCCAGAGTATGCACTCCTCTCTCCCCCCACAGACGAAACGCCGCAGTGTCAGTGCCAGGGGTAAAATTGGCATTGCCTCGGATAGGTAGCCAGCTCGACACCTGCCACCGCTGGCCCCAATAGGCATTCAATTTCCGCCAGGTTCGACACACCGGGGCCAATAACACGCTGTCAGCCAAGTGCGTAGGCCATCTACCAACCTCTAAGTGCAGAAGGGCTCTCAGGGAGTGGGGTGCCACGTACGCCTCCCTCTAGTCTTTTTATATTCTGATGACGTAAACAATCAATCTCTGTTTACCCGTTCCATTCCATTCATTAATTTATAGACCTCTATCATATCTCCCCTCAGCTGTCTCTTTTCCAGGTTAAAGAGCCCTAACCTTTTTAGCCTCTCTTCATAGGAGTATCCTTCCATCCCCTTTACCATTTTGGTGGCTCTTCTCTGTACCTTTTCTAATAACGCTATATCCTTTTTAAGATACGGCGACCAGAATTGCACACAATATTCAAGGTGCAGTCGCACCATGGAACGATACAGAAGCATTATATCATCCTTTGTTTTATTTTCCATTCCTTTCCTTATGATACCTAGCATTCTATTTGCTCTCTTGGCCACTGCTGCACACTGGGTGGAGGATTTTAACATGTTATCCACAATGATGCCTAAATCCTTTTCCTGGATGGTGGTTCCCAATATGGAACCTTGCATTGTGTAACCATAGTTTGGGTTTTTCTTTCCTAGGTGCATAACTTTGCACTTGGCCACATTAAATTTAATCTGCCATTTGGATGCCCAGTCTTCCAATTTATCAAGATCCTCTTCCAATTTATCAAGATCCTCTTCCAATTTATCAAGATCCTCTTGGGTTTTAACAACTTTAAATAGTTTTGTGTCATCTGCAAATTTGATAACCTCACTCTTTATTCCCTTTTCCTGGTCATTTATGAATGTCAAAAAGCAGCAAACCCAGCACAGATCCCTGGGGTACTCCACTATTCATTTTTCTCCATTGGGAAAATTGACCATTTAGCCCTACCCTCTGCTTTCTATCTTTTAACCAGTTCCTGATCCACAATAGTACACTGCCTACTATCCTATGACTTTTTAGTTTTGTCAAAAGTCTCTGATGAGGGACCTTGTCAAAGGCTTTCTGAAAGTCCAGATACACTATATCAACTGACTCACCTTTGTCTACCTGTTTATTCACACCTTCAAAAAAACATAACAGATTAGTAAGACAAGATCTTCCTTGTCTAAAGCCATGTTGGCTGTCTCCCATTAAGCCATGACTATCTACATGTTGAGTAATTTTGTTCTTTATGATAGTTTCTACCATTTTTCCCAGTACTGACGTCAGGCTCACCAGTTTGTAGTTTCCCGGATCACCCTTGGAGCCCTTTTTAAAAATTGGCGTTAGACTGGCGATCCTCCATTCTTCAGGTATTACAGATGATTTTAATGATAGTTCACAGATTACTAATAGCAGGTCTGCAATCTCATATTTCAGTTCTTTCAACACCCTTGGATGTATACCATCCGGTCAAGGAGATTTGTTATTCTTCAGTTTATCAAATAGTTGTAATACATCTTCCTGGTGTATCGATATTTCTATCAATTCCTCTGCAGTATCACCTTTAAATACCACTTCAGTCATGGGTAACATCCCTACATCTTCCTCAGTAAAGACCGAAGTAAAGAATTCATTCAGTCTCTCCGCTATAGCCTTGTCTCCTCTTACTGCCCCTTTTACCCCTCTATCATCTAATGGTCCAACTGACTCTCTCACAGGTTTTTGCTACAAATGTACTTGAAAAAGTCTATTTCGCGTTTTTGCTTCCACAGCAAGTCTCTTCTCAAATTCTCTCTTTGCCTTCCTTATCAATGCCTTGCATTTAACTTGCCAGTGCTTGTGCTGCTTCCCGTTTTCATCATTTGGCTCTTTTTTCCATTTCCCGAAAGACGCTTTTTTTGCAAAAGCCGCCTCTCTGACCTCACCTTTAAACCATGCTGGCATTTTTTTGGACTTCCTTCCAGTTTTCTTAAAGTGTGGAATACAGCTGGTCTGGGCTTCCAAGATAGTACTTTTAAACAACACCCAAGGTTGATGTAAGTCTTTAATCTGTTGGTATAGTTACAGCAGGGACTGGTGGCAATCTTTTGAGCTTGTGTTAGAAACTTGATTTTAATACATTTTACTGGTGGTTGCCAGCAGATCATTATCCCCATTCAAAAGGAAAAAACTCCCCCCGGCTCATAAAAGATCCACCAAGCCCGGAAAAACATAAGCCATAAAAAATAGTGGAACTCAACAAACGGAAAACTTCCTAAAGTAATAATGAAAAATATATAAATTATTTTTTGTCGGACAAACGTCCTCCCACCTAAACAAGAGCCCAGCACAAGCTCCGGCGGGAACCAGACCTGTCCATTTTATTCAGAAAAAAGAGAGAGCAGTTAAGCATGGTGGCCAAAAACTTCAAATGCCAAACTTTAGATACTCTTCAAGGTTGATATTTAAAGTATTAAATGTCCAGTACTTACACCTCTTTATTCAAATATTTCCCAAGTGCAGGCTTTTGAAATGATTTCTCAGCTGCCTCTTATCTTACCATCAAGGTTGCCACAACACCTTATTTTGTCTTTATTATGATTGGTGTTGGAGAGGAACTATTTTTTCTATGATAATTCATTTTATTTACAGGTTTTTGGTGTGGCTATGGGGGCTGCAGTGGCCCCCTCTATAGCCACACTGTTTATGGCTGGTTTTGAGGAACGATTTGTTTATTCATCCTCATATTTTTCTGAGGTGTTATTGTGGAAAAGATTTCTTGACGACATTTTCCTCTTATGGAAGGGAAATGTCACTACATTAGAACAGTTTGTTCAAGTTCTAAATCAGTGTGATCCTCATATTAAATTCACTTTGAGGTATGATTTTCGTAAGATTGAATTTTTGGACGTTTTGATCACATTATCAGATCAAATTTTGACCACATCCTTGTTTAGAAAACCAGTGCAACGTAATACTCTTCTTCAGTTTTCAAGTTTTCACCCACCTTCTTTGAAGCGAGGACTCCCCTTTGGTTAGTTTTTACGTTTGCGAAGGATTTGTTCATCGTGTGAAGATTTTAAGTTACATGCACGGGAGTTAAGCCACAGATTGCAAGCTCGCGGATATCCAAAATATATTATACATCGTGCTTACAAACGGGTGCTATTTAACCATAGAGAGTGGCTGTTGACCCCCTCTCCCCATAATAATTGTTTGGGGGATAGGATCGTGGGCGTCTTACCTAAACCCGATTAATACAATCAATTTGCACAAACATTGGCATGTGCTTTCCTTACATAGTTGTTTTCAAAAACAAATATCTGTGGCTCATAAACGGGGTAAAAGCCTTCGGGAGTGGTTGGTTTAAGCAGTCCCCAAAAAGATCCAGGAAATACCTGATCAAGTTGGTCACTTCCCATGTGGGCGGTGTTCCTACTGTTCAAGTTCCCTGGTGGGGGACACATGGACCGACCCCTTAACCCAAAAAGTTTGGTCATTGAAATTTCGGACAACTTGTGCTTCATCATTTGTGGTGCTCTTGCTGTTTTGCCCTTGTGGCCTTAAATATGTGGGCTGTACTATTCGTCCTTTTCGGGTACGTTTGATGGAGCATGCCTCACGGATCCGTAAAAAGGTATTATCGGCCCCTTTGGTTCAGCATGCAATCACATTTGATCATTCCTTTGAACAGTTTTCTTGGAGGGTCATAGATTGGATTCCCCCTTCCATCACAGGGGGCAACAGAATATTTAAATTACAATACGCTGAACAACGCTGGATCTACAGGCTGGATACGGTTGCTCCAAAAGGTCTTAATCTAGAATTGGACTGGCACAGCTTGCTGTGATTTTCATTTTGGAGGCGTTAGCAATTCATGCTTCCAGTCCCTACTGGATGAGCAGTGAGCAGGTGATTGGTCCTTCACGTCAGACGCCGGTTTTTAAAGTGGCTTCCTGGAAAGTTTTGTTTGAGACGTTTCTTGGTTTAGCGGAGACAAGTGCTATGCCTGAAGCAGGGTCCTTAAATTGCTGACCCGAAACACAGGACTGTGTCGACTACCCTTGCTGGATGTTCCTTCGCCATTTTTGCAGTTAAGTACTGGACATTAAGGTTGATATTTAAGGTTTGGCGTTTAAAGTTTTGGGCCACTATGCTTAACTGCTCTCTCTTTTTTTCTGAATAAAATGGACAGGTCTGGTTCCCGCCAGAGCTTGTGCTGGGCTCTTGTTTAGCTGGGAGGAAGTTTGTCCGACAAAAAATAATTTATATATTTTTCATTATTACTTTAGGAAGTTTTCTGTTTGAGTTCCACTATTTTTTTTTTTTTTTTTTATAACTTAATCTTTATTAATTTTTCCAAGCCAACAAAGCAAAACACTAGATATGGCATATCACAGAGTGGGAATACAAAATGAACCCTCCACCCCGCTCCCGCCACAAAGGTACCAATGATACCAACATACAATATATACAATTTACGACCCCCCTCCCACCCATCCCCTCCCCCCGCTATCAACATCTACAGAGCTGTGAAAACCCTTGTCCCCATTCCCCCCACCTCCCCCCTTCCCTACTGTAAGCATTATCGCATACCTGAGGCTGCTAAATGAGCTATTAACGGTTGCCATTGATGCTCAAACCGCTCCCCATGATTTTTCCGGAGGGCAGTCAAACGTTCCATATGCATAACTTTATATAGTCGGATAATCCAATGGTGGAGATCTAGAGTTCCCCCCTGTCTCCACTTCCATGCGATTTCACACCTTGCCGCTACTATACAGGTCCGCATGGGTCGGGACCATTTATGCGACAGAGTATCTGGCCAGACTCCCAAAAGAAAAAGAGAGGGGCAAAGTTCTAATCTTACCCCAAAAATAATTGCCATCTGATCCCTGACCCGCGTCCAATAAGAACAGACCTGGGGGCACTCCCACCACATGTGAAAATATGTTCCCCTAGCCCCACAGCCCCTCCAACAAAGATCTGGAACCGCAGGGAACATCTTATGATATCTTTCGGGAGTGTAGTACCACCGCATTAAAATTTTATAGGTATTCTCTTGAATTAAGGTGCAAATAGAGGATCGGGCCGCTGCTTTATAAATGGCCTTTCATCCTTCTCCATCCCAATTCAGCCCCAGATCTTTTTCCCATTCCACCATATATTTTAGTCTGGGTTCCCCCTCCAGGGCCTTCCGTAGGCTAAGATAATGTAAGCGGATCAGTCCTCTAGAGGAGTGGTGGCCCACCCACAGGGCCTCTAGGTCATTAAGTCCCTCGTCAATACGATCCCGAACAATCTTTTGGCGCAGGTAATGTGTAACCTGCAGATAGGCGAAAAAAATCGCGCTTGTCTAACTGAAATTCCGCTTTAAATTGATCAAAGGACTTGACCTCATCATCCTCTAATAAATGCACAAATTGAGTCAGGCCCCGATCCTTCCAAACCTGGAAGACCCGTTCTTTGCCCTGCTCGAAGGCTGGAGTGGCTCGCATCGGTGAAAGCAAAGATGTCCCCAAGTGAGCATTTACCCTCCGCCACCCTCTACCCCATTCTCCCAAAAGGTGATGGATAAAGGGATTACAGGTCCATTCCCCCTGTAAAGTGCCCTTCTGTAACCAGGGTAACCAGTGTAGTTTATAATGTGGTACTGCTTGCTGCTCGACCATAAGAAACCCTTTCGACTGTACTGGTTCACGCCACTCCATTACCTGCCGCATTTGCGCTGCTAGGTAATAATCCGCAATCGCCGGCATTCCCAGCCCCCCTTTCTCCCGTGCTCTATACATAACATTCCGAGCAATGCGCGGAGGCCTGTGTCTCCATACAAACAAAAACAGCTTCCGTTGGAGCTTATGTAAAACCTTTTGGGGAACTTTAATAGGTAATACCTGAAAAAAATACAGCAGTTGAGGTAATACCATCATCTTAAGCGTCGCTATCCTGCCCAACCAGGATATACCCTCCTGATTCCATTTCTCCAAATCTCTGTTTATCCATTGCAACAACCCAGGGTAATTAGCTCCATACAGCTGGTCCAAATTACGAGTTAAATTCACCCCTAAATATTTGATCTTACTGGCAGCCCAACGAAATGGAAAACACTCCTGTAAGTGCGCTGTTAATGCGCCAGACAGGTTAACGCTCAAGGCTTCGGTTTTATCCCAGTTAATCTTGAATCCGGCGACCGCCCCAAAACGTTTCAACTCCGCCATGAAAATGGGCAATGCTATCAGCGGGCGAGTAATAAATAGCAAGAGGTCATCTGCGAACATCGCCAGTTTATGTACGGTCGATCCTATTGTTAAACCCATAGCATCCACATTCTGCCGTAGACGCTGGGCCAAAGGCTCCATTGTTAAGGCAAACAACAGGGGGGAGAGTGGGCACCCCTGCCTCGTACCCCTCGCAAGGGAGAAAAACTCTGAGTGTCTGCCATTAATTTTGACCGTTGCGACCGGATGGGCGTACAACGCTCCTATCCATGACATCATATTGGGGCCTATCCCTACTGCTTTTAATACCTCAAACATAAACCCCCATTCTACTCTATCAAATGCTTTTTCAGCTTCTACCGCTAATATAAGAAGTTCCTTTTTCTGATGCTGGGCAGCCCACATCACCTGAATTGCTTTTCTGATGTTATCTCCCGTGTTTCTGCCTTGGATAAAGCCCGTCTGATCTGAATGAATAAGTTTTGGCAGTATTCGCCCCAATCTGTTTGCTAAGATCTTCGCCAGTATTTTCCCATCCGTATTCAAAAGAGAGATGGGTCGATAAGAGCTACAAATGGTAGGATCTCGGCCCGGCTTTGCTATCACCGTAATCCCTGCCTGACTCATTGAGGGAGGCAATTGTTGTCCCTGGAGAACAGCGTTAAATAAACGTTGCAACATTGGAGCTAACGTTGTCTGGAATTTCTTATAAAACAACGTTGAGAAACCATCTAATCCCGGGGATTTATTCAGGGGTAAGCCCTTAATTACCTGGTAAATTTCATCAAGGGTGACCTCCTGATTTAAAAGCTCACGATCCAAATCGGAGATGACTGGGAGACCGCCCCCTTCCTGGATATACTTGATCGCCCCCGTTGGGTCCCCTACAATCTCACTAGTATATAAAGTTTTATAATATAGTCGAAATTGTTCTTGAATATCCTTAGTACGAAAAAAAAGCCTATCTCCCGGGCCCTTGACCTTCAAAATGGTAGAGCGCCGATCCCTGTCCTGCAGCTTCCTTGCCAGTAGTCGACCCGCCTTGTTATGGAATTCATAATAATGCTGATTAATACGGCGAAGTTTGAAATTAATTGTCTCCATCTGTAAGGAGGTTAATTCTGCTCGTGTATGTGCCAATTGCGCTTGTATGTGAGCTCCCCCCCCCCCCCCCTGTTTATGCCGATGTTCCAACTCTTTAACCTTTTGAAGCAGCTGGGCCATCTTTTCCCCTGTGGCTTTCTTTTTGCGGGCAGCTCTTTGTATCAACACACCACGTAGTACCGCCTTTAGGGCATCCCATTGAATCCCCAAGGATACGTCCCCCGTATCATTCACTGCGCAGTAATTTCTAATTTCATCAGTTACACTAGCAATCACTGCAGTATCCTGCACAAGGCTTTCATTAAGGCACCAAAAGGACCTTCCACTCGTGTCCCTCTCCCCGCCAAACTCCACCCAAATCGGGCCGTGATCCGTCCAGGACATGGGTTCAATACCTGCTTTCAAAATTTTTGGGAACCATGAAGCATCCCCAAGAAAAAAGTCTATTCTGCCATAGCTATGGTGTACCTGAGAATAATGCGTATAATCCATCCCTTGCGGGTTCACCTGACGCCAAAGGTCCCACAACCCATAGCTCTGCATTAAGCGCCGTAGTTGGATTCGCCCTCTAGTGTCCCCTCTATTGCCCCCTAAAGATCTGTCCCAGCGCGGGTTTTAGCACCTCATTAAAATCACCCCCCATCAATAGGGCCCCATGAATTTTGTCTGAAAGCCAGCTTGACAGCGTATTCCAAAATCTGTGTGGGGATCATTGGGACCATAAACATTCAAAAAAGTAACCTCCTGTCCCTGCAGCGCACCCCAGATTAACAAAACTCGTCCTTTAATGCCTTTAATTACCCCCCCCCCCAATTGGAAGGAGATGTCTTTATGAACCAGAATAGCCACTCCAGCCTTTTTATGTGAACCTTCAGCGTTAAACCAAATATCCTTATATGCACCATGGCGCAAAAGGTGCTCATCTTTCGGCAGTAAATGTGTTTCTTGCACAGATTACGTGCCAGCAGTGGAGCTTAGCCTCCTGAAATAATGCTTTCCGCTTTTGGGGAGTATTGAGGCCTCTAACATTAATAGATCCTACCTTAAGACCCGCCTCCGGCAGCTCCAAACATATTATCCATGGCAACCCCAGGTTATGTGCAAGCTTGGACCCCCCTCCCGGCCCACCCTCACCCATCCCCTTCCCTTCCCCCCCCCTTCCATCTGCTGTATACCCCCTCCTCTTCCAAACCCCCACCCACCATATATCTCTCCACAGGCCCAAAGCCTGTGTCGCCTCTCCGGAGGAAGAAACGTACCTTCTGAGATTTTTTATATAGCCATGATACAGAGCCCCCCCCCCCTTCTTTATAGGAAACAAGGAAACTCCCATTGCCTTACTACACCATGTCCCCGACCACTAAATGAAATGAAAATCCTTGAGCAGACTTCCCGGCTCACCTCACTACGGGCGCCAAGAGTTGCTCCCCAAAGACGTGATCCACATCGCAGAATTAGATTTCTCAAAGTCATGGCGGCGTCAGAGGCCCGCCCATCTCAGAGTCCCCGGTGGAAAGATTATCTCCAGATGTCCGATGAAGACGGTGTCCCTTTGCTGGAATCCGCTGCCACTTCAGCTTATCTAGTAAGAGGGACTGCTCCCGATCTAGGTCTGATGGGTCAGAAACTGTTCGGGTCCGAGGTAAGTTCGGGGCCTTAACGTTGTCTAAGCACCGACAGGCTTCTGATAGAGACTTAGCGCGATGAGTCGCACCTCCGGCGTCGAACTGTATGCCAAATGGGAAAAGCCATTTATATTTAAGATTTTCAAGTCGCAAGTACTCAGTAACAGGCCGCATCAACTTGCGACGTTGTAAAGTCTGCGGTGCCAAGTCCTGAAATACCTCAATCGTTGAGCCTTGCCATTGTAGCTTTCCCTTCTTAGCCGCCACTCTCATAATCGCTTCTTTTTGTGGGAAGCTAGTCAGGCAGGCGATAAAGTCCCGGGGTCGATTCCCTAGAGATTTAAAGGCTCTATGTGCCTGTTCGATGCTGATCTCGGTTTTAAGGCCCGGCGCGGCCTGATCATCTCCACTCAGCAGGGTCTCGCAGCTTTCGCGCACCACTCTGACTGCCTGTTTATAGCGGTCTTCCTCAGGGACCCCTCGTATACGAATATTGCAGAGTCTAGACCTGTTTTCAAGGTCCTCGATTTTCCCCCGCAATTCCTCCGTGGTCTCCTGCCAGCGGCTAGTCATAGAGCGCACCGTCTGAGCGGCTGTGGCCATCTCGTCCACGTGCTCTTCTAGGACGTCGACTCAGTGTCCCAAAGCCTGCAAATCTTGGCGAAAGTCCGCAAAGAGTTCCTTCACTTCACTTTTGACACCAAGAACTTCTGTTTTAATTTCACGACACCATCGTCGAAGATCCCCTTTGGTGCAGGTCTCATCAGCGTTTTCCAACTCATCCTCCGTTTCGGTGTCGTCCTTCTCGGCCCTCTCTTTCTGAGAGCGGAGGGGAGCATAGCTAGAGCGATATTTTTCCAGCTTTTGTTTAGTCGACATCGTGTACCCAAACACTTCAACTCCAAAATGCTCTCTTTTCCGGGGGTGGGGAGGCCTGATGCTATGGAATATTGCTCTATTTCTTTATATCCCGAAGGGAGCTCCTATGTCAGGCCGCCATCCCGGTCGGTGACGTCACTTCCTCCGTTCCACTATTTTTTATGGTTTAAGAAGATCATTATCAGCAGAGCTGGGACTCTCTCGTTCGGCGAGCTATCCAGTAGTAGTGACTGGAGATTCTTTACGATTTTTCTCTCTGTGGTTTCCTCTTTCCTTTGTATGACAGTAGGGTTTCCCCGGGTGTTTTAAATGGAGAAGCAGTCTTTCTGGAGATGATTTTTGGGGTGTAGCCTTTTGTTTGATGGATTCAGTCAGGGCTTTGGGGTGTTCATCCTCATCTCTTGGGTCACAGCATATATAGTGGCATTTGGCCCGATATTCGAAGGGCATTTACAGGTGCTGTTGAATATCCCTGTCTAAGTCCCCTATGTACCTCAATGTTATCCGGTTCCATTGGGGCATGTTGGGGGCATTCCACGGCAGAATGGACGTGGGGAATGTCTCTAACCAGGCGTGATATTGCATGCTGCCCAGTTAGAGCTTGGCGCCTTAAAGATAGGCGAGGAAAGCCCGAGCCTGAAGTTGCTGTCATCCAGTGGGAATCAAACCCCCAGCCCTCTGGCCCAAGGCAAATTGCCCCAACTACTAGGCCACTCCTCCCTCTCCTGTGACGTGAGGGGTCTTTACAAATCTACATCTACAGTACTTCCTCAGGCTCATTTCAAGATCCTGTTTAACTTCAAGGACTTACATGGTCTTAAACTCAATTACTTAGCTATAAAGCTTATAAAATATACCATAGGACACAATTTAAGATCTACAGTAATAATGTTTTGTTTTGTACCTGATCAGTTAAGATGAGTAGCTTTATCTGCACTTGAGCCGAAGGGGAATTGGACCAAATTTAGCTCACGCCTTTCCAGGAGTTCAAGGCAAGTTTCATTCAGGTGCACAAGCTTTTTCATTTGCAACAGTAGTCCCCTGGAATGTTCTTCCTAAGGAACTCCATATTGAAAAAGACTGTCTGAGGTTCAGGTGGCTTGCGAATGCTCATTTCTTTAGGAAAAGTTTTAACTAATGTATTTTTCCTAGGAAAAAAGGTGCTGGTACTCATATGCAGGGCGCTTTCATTAGGTCAATTTTAGCAGGTCATGAAAAAGGTGTGACACTCAGTAGCAATACTGCAGAGTAGCCCTCATAGAAAGCCTTGGTTTTAACCAAGCCTAGATCTGATCGGTTAAGTGATCCGTCCCTCACTAATTATTAATGGGATTTTGCTGTGAACTAAATTTTTTGTTCTGAGTAAAAGCTTTGCTTATTTCAAAATTTAATTTGTTTTTATTGTTCATGTTAAATTTAAGGACAATTTATGTATATTGTGATAAGGAAGCTTATCAGGACCCAGGAGACAGGGATAAAGAGAAGGAATTCACCCTTATCAAAGGACCTATTTTACAAGGTCAGAGACACAAAACTCCATTTACACCTAGACAGCAGGTAATTCCTAGCTGCAATAGGTTGCGGAATGCCCCTAGTGGAGAAAAGGAGAGGGAATGCAGGCCCAGGGTAAGGAACCCTTACGTCACTGAATTCCCCAATTGCTCAGCTGCCACGAGGCAGTTTGATCTCCAACACCTGAGAGGAGAAGGGGTGGGGCTGGAGCCTGAGAGGTTTAAGACTAGGTCAGATTATCCAGAGAGGGAGAGGAGTAGGAATGCTTACTGGAAGAGGAATGGAGCTGGAACAGTAAGAACAGCAGGAACAAGGAACACAAGTTGGAGGACAGGACGAGGAAGCTCAGGTGAATGGTGGCCAGAGCATGAGTGAGGAGAAGCGAGGAGAAGCTACTACAAGCCTTGACCCAAGTAGGAGCATTGAAAGCTTGTCTAATTTGGAGCACTACAGAGTTGCAAGAGACAGCTTTTGCCCTAAGGGAAGGCAGTCAGCTAAGCCCTCTGAGCCAGAAACTAAGGTAGAGCCAATGCAATTGGGTGAACAAGACCTAGCTGTAGAAGAAGAAGACGACTCATACATGGATTGCTCTTTATGCCAATCTTCAAATACAGAGGGTTTGGAAGGGAGTCAACCGTAAGGAAAACCTCCAGAGTCTGGTAACCCTGAGAGCCTGTGGATAACTTGTGAAAGTCCTGTATTAAAGGAGAAATACCTTTGCTGAGCAAACTGCAGCTGCCTAATTACAACTTGTTAAACAGCTGCTAGCCAGTGCAGTGCTCAGCCTGAAGCCGTGCTGACGGTGAAAGTAAGAAAAGCTTTGATTTGGTTTTCACTATTCCTGAAAGCCTTGCATAGAGAATTGTTTGCCTATGAAGAGTTTAACTTCTTGTGGAAAGTTTTTACTGTGCTTAAGGAGACAAACAGCTGGGAAGTGTTCTGGACTGTGAGAAAAGAAACCTGTTTTAGGAAAAGCTGTTTCTGTTTGTTTTAAAACAGCACTGCTAGCCATATCTGATAGCATTGGCTGTTGAAATGACTTTTCTTTATGCTGAAGAACATTATAAGCTGTTTTGTTTTGAGTTCAGTTATATCCTGATGTATTTCTGAAAGAATCCTGGAGAAGCAATCCAAAGGTGTTATTTTGTGAACTTTGCGTTACCCCATAAATAAATATCTGTCAAAGCCTTACCACTCAAAGCCAACTACAATTGTTGTTGTTTTTTTACCTGAAGCCAAGTACCTCCTGACTGAACTACCTTTCTCATGAGGCATTACAAGGCAGCCAGTCAGGTAAAGGCTAAATCGCGAATCTCTCCTATGACAAGCACGCCCCTCCACACTGTCTGTAAGGGGCTAAGGGCGTGACAATATTAATTAAGCATGCAGGGTGGATGGATTGGCTGCTGTTGAAAACAAGATACTGGACTCGATGGACCCTTGGTCTGACCCAGTATGGCATATCATATTCACATATAAATAAACACAATTTCCCCCAACTAAACTGCGGTACCACAAAACTTTACTTACCAGCACCTGGCAGTTATCTCTCCAAACCCCCCCCCCCCGCCCCCTCCCAATATCTGGTCCTTGTCCCATTTAGCTCTACTATCACAGTGACAGTCTTCCAGCTCTGAGGCATGAACCTCATTTCTCTCCAGAACTTGGCACTGGTGCACTCTTTAGCCAGCCAGTAGGTGTAGCTGCTGAGCAAAATCTGGGTTTCCATCTATTCTGGGTGAAAGGCTGGGGAGCAGTGGGGAGGGCTCCGATTGCTACTTCTGAGCCCTGAACAGAGACTGAATTTGGGAATTAAATCTAGGTTTACTGCATCCTTTATTGTCGCTGTGTTTGCGCCAAAAGCACACATAGGCACAATGGTAAGTACCATGACTTTTCTTGCAGGCTATAAATGAACAGGTCTTGGAACCTTCCCAGAGTGTTCCATCTTCACCGCATTTTATTATTGTCTGCAGAAAATATAAGCAGACAAAGGTAGAGAGAGAGAGAGAGAGAAGCAAACAAGGAAGGAAGGCAAAAAACGAGACCTGGTATTTTTTTATTGCAAAAAAGAAATGTATCCATTTTCATTAAGATTTCTTTTTTAAAGACCATATGCACCATATATAATATAAAACCAACAACACAAATAACATACAAAGTAAGGCATCCAATTTTCAAGTTTAAGGCATAGTTTGTGGGTTGTGTGTTCATCTCCAGTATCATCACCATTTAAAAGATGTTTTAACTAGTCTCAGACCTGGATCAGTCGGTTTTTATCTCCTTTTGCTGGCTTGGGGAATATGATGGGGATGAGGACTCTTCAGCTGCAAAACTTGCTTTTCCTCCTGTTCTGCACCCTGGGTAAAGTGGTGACTGTGGACCCCCCCCCCACCCCCACCCCCGGAAGTGCTCTACATTACCCTAATACTTCATTGTTGTAAATTATTATTATAGAGATGGATTTTCTTTTTACCCTTGTTAAGCCTGGGATAGTTTCACAATGATGGGAACGGCCTGTTAAGAGGCTCACGCTTTCTCATGCTCTGCAATTCTTTTCCATACCACAGCTACCCCGCTGCCTCTCGAGGCCGCTGTAACCGTTATGCGTCTCAGGAATAGGAAGCAGTAACTCCAATTGCAATGTCATCCTTTAAAAGCCAAAAGCAATCTGCTCCTCATGGAAAGGACTTTACCACTCAACAACGTCAAAAACAAATGGAACAAAATGTCAGGAAAAAAAAAAAAGAGGATATTGGTGGCTATGATGTCTGAAAAGTCTGATCCAAATGCTTGTGTTGCATACATGTAAGGAGGCAGGGAAGAAACCTTTTTCCCCACTGCCAGAGAATAAATTCCTCCATTGCCCCTTGATCGCTAGGCAGGGACAACTCTTAGAGGACGAGAGGACAGTCTCAATTCAATGAAACTTCTGGTCTTTCAATTTAGCTCTGCAGCCAGATCAGGGAAAGGGCCTTTTCCCTTGCAAGTATGCCAGAAACAGACCAGCCCCACACAGCATGGTTCCAACCAGTAGGCTACTCCTGCACTCCTTTTCTGTATATTTTGTAGTTCCATTCTATCTTTTCTGAGATGGCAAGAGCTTAACATAGTACTCAAGATATGGTCATACCATGGACTGATACAGAGGCACGGCGACAATCTCGGTCATGTTTACTAGATGCAAGCTCATGCCATCGGGCGGCAGCACCCATGTTATTCTTATGGACATGGTGGCAGAGAGTGCACACTCCCATTTAGTAATCATGGTCCTCTGCGTTTTATTCTCCATTCCTGTCTTAACATTCTACTTGCTTTTTTGACCGTTGACGCACACTGAGCTGAGGATTTCAGCAGACTGTTCGCAGTGACGCCAAGATCCTTTTCTTGGGTGGTGAACTCCTAACACGGAATCCAGCATTGTCTACCTTACACAATGTTAAATAATTTGGGGTCATCTGCAACTCTGATCACCTTGCTCACCGTTCTCTTTTTCAGATTATTTATGGAAATGCTCAACAGCACTGGTCCCGGTACAGATCCTTGGGGTATACCGTCCACCATCTACTACTCTCACTTGGGAAACTAACCAGTTAGTCCAACTTTTTTCCTATCTGTTAACCAGCTCAGGAGAGTTTCTCACGAGGGACTTTGTCAAACACCTTTAAAAATCTAGATGCACTATATTGCTTGGCTTACTCAAAAAATCTCTAATAGACTGGCAAGGCAAGTCTTCCTTTTATTAATCACATGTAGGCCCTGCCCCATTAAGTCATGTACCCGGTAATTTGGTCCTTCAAAATAACTTTTAGCATTTTGCCTGGTTACCAGTATTTTGCACACTGGCATATTTTTTCCTGGATCACTAATGGAGCCTATTTTAAAAACTGGCATTACATTAGTTACCCTCTATTCTACAGGCACAGTGACTGATTTTAATGATAGATTACTAGTAAAAGTTGTGCAATTTCATATTAGAGTTTATTTAGAACTGTGAGGTGAATACCAGCAGGTTCTAGTGATTTGTTTATCTTTAGTTTTGTCAAGTTGCTCTTTTTTGTCTTCCAAATTTAGGTTTCCTGAATCACCACTTTGAAAGATAACACCCTGGAAACTATCTCCCTAACATACTTCTCACTAAAAACCAAAACAAAAAATTAATGTTAGTTTTATGCTATGACCCTGTCATTCCTGGGCATCCCTTTCATACCTGGTCAACAGACAGAAGAGCGAAATGTTCTCTATGTAAGGAAGTAGTTTTACATATACAAACCGGAGAGCCCTGGAAATGAGGGAGGGATGGGTGAAAAAGTATATAGATTCTGGGGTCAAATTATTTTTAGGGGAGAAAAGATAATTATAAATATGGTAAGCAGCAGAAATCTCTGTTGAACAATAAATTCCAAACAAATGTATAACTCTCATAAATCGTGAAAAAGTGGGAGCCCTGTATTAACAGAGTACTCTCTAATAATAAACTGTGCCAGCACTGTTTCAAGACAAACTCATGTAGAGCGGTAAGAACATAAGATGTGCCACGCCAAGTCAGGCCAAGCCCAGCATCCCACCTGTCAGTGGCTACTCCAGATCACTAGGAAATACCCGCAGAAACCAAAGAGCAGATCCAGTCTTTGTTGCTTGGTCCCAGGGATAAGCAGTGGCTTTCCCAGGTCTACCTGGCTCATAGCAGTTTATGAAGTTGTCTCTCAGAAGCTTGACCAACCTCCTTTTAAACATAGCTAAGCTAGATGCCTTGACCATATCATCCAGTAACAGATTCCAAAGCTTGATTATGTATTGAGTAAAACAATACTTCATCTAATTGGTTTTAAATCTGCAACCTCTAAGTTTGCAAAGAAACTTGTTCACTCTCACTCTAGTAGAAGTAGCCCTCATCCCACGGTTTTCCTGTCCTTTGTTGACCTACACTCAGAACACACAGTTCATCATTCCACCCAAATATCCAGCAATCTCTTCCCTGCGAAGTATAAATCAGATGCCCTCTACAATGCCAGCATTAACTTCTTCCGGAGATGATGCCCACAAATCTCCCTTCTCTAAGTAGGACCAGAAGGGCTCTAAATCAAATCTAAGATTCTCACTGAGTAAGTCTTAGGGTCATCCATCAAAAGTGGTCACCATCTTCGCAGAATCCAGTTTTCTCTAGGATTGCAGTACTATGTAAAGGTTTTCTTCACACCCTTGTACATGTTTCACATTCTGTTGTCTATAAAATACAATTCAAAATGCATTAAAGTTGGGCTTTGTTTTACTGTGTTACACAATATACTCTACACTTTCAATGTGAAAGAATAATTATGGAAATATTCAACAAGCAATTAAGACAAGGAAGCCAAAAATTCTTGATTATATAAATCTTCAGAGCCTTTTGTCATAGCAGACCCAAATTAGCTCAGTTTCCAATAGTTGTCTTCACAAGGCTCACAAGTTAATTACTGTAGAGCCCACTTGCATCCGATCAGAGTAGTTGAGCTGATTTGAATACTCTTGGATCAAGAATCAGTCTGTTGTATGACGTGAATCTGAATGAAAGGTCTAGGCATAACCAAACATTGAGCTGCTGAAAGAACTCCAAAGTAAAATTTTGCAAAGGTACAAACTGGATGAAGTCCATAAGAAAATGTAAATGTGTTTGAATGTCCTCTGGGCTCTGTCAGGTCCATCTTTGTAAGCTGGAAACAGTTTGACACCACCGAGACACTGCTTTGAGCAGGCCGTCTCTCCAAAGTCAGTAGCTGTGTGTTAAGGAAACTACAGAGGAAGGTTACTGTGAGCAACAGGAGTACTTTAAAAGAACTACAGAGATGTCTGGGGGGTGGAGGGGTGGAACGTTGACTGTTCAACAATTTCACGATTATGTCACAAAAATGGAGTATGTGGGAGGGAGTCAATAAAAATGTCACTGCTGAAGAAAAGCCAAACAACGTTCTGCAAAGCTTTTGCAAAGGAACACTTAGGGATGCTGCACCCCTGGGAGAAAAGCTTCGGTGATCTGGTGAGACCAAAGTGAAACCTTTTAGCTGTGTGGTATAACAAACAGCATATCACCTTTCCAACACGATCCCTAAAGAATGGTGATGACATTATATGATGGGGATGTTTTTGAGCAGCAGGGACAGGGAGGCTTGTGAAGATAAAGGAAAAGTCGGATGGGACACAGGACAGGCAGATCCTGGAGGAAAACCTGCTCCGGCCTATCACAGACCCAGAATTGGAGAAGATACTTTTAGCTGGACAGTACTCCTAAGTACAAAGCAAAAGCAACAATGGAATGACCCAGCAAGAACAATGTGAATGTCCTTGACCCGAATCCCATAGAAAATCTTTGGCAAAACTTGAAGGCTGCAGTCCACAGATGATCCCCAGCCAACTTGAAAGAGCTTGAGCTACTCTGTCTAGAAGAATGTAAATAAAAAATAAAAAGTTTGATCCCACTGTGCAGAACGAGTAGACGTTTATCCTAAAGGACTTGCTGCAAAAGGGACTTTACAAGTTGTAATTAAGATGTGTGAAGACTTAAGAAAAAGGAAGGAGTGGCCTGGTGCTTGGGGTGAGTTACCTCAGGCCAGAAGTTCAGATCCCACTAGAGGACAGCAACCTTGGGCCGGAAGGACTGGGAGTTTCTAGTCCCCCAGGTGCTCCTTGTGACCTTGGGCAAGCCACTTAACCCTCCATTGCCTCAGGTACAAAAACAGATTGTGAGCCCTTCAGGGACAAGGGAACTATATACACAGTACCTGAATGTACACTGCTTTGACTTGTCAAAAAGCAGTATATAAGTCTAGTTAAATAAAGATTGATTGCATAACTACTTCTTGAATATTTTTCTAATTGTTCTTTCACATTGAAAGCGTACAGTGTGTTTGTGTAGATCAGTGAACCAAACGCTGACTTTAATGCATTCTGAATTGTGCTTTTTAGATAGCAGAACATGAAAAATATACAAAAGGGTGTGAGGACTTTTACAAGGTATTGTACCCGGAGCTTTGCCATGGGGCTGGTAAAGAGACACAACAGCAAAGTTCTTAAAGCATTTGCCAAGGTGAAAATCTGGATATCTCATTAATACAACTGTGGGAAGAGTCACTTCAGTGGTGTTGGCAACACTACTGCCAGAGGCTTTGGTACTGGAAGACATTAGCAAAAATGTTCTACTTTCCATTAAATTAAAAGCAACAAGCGCTTGCATGATTTAGATAAATGCAGTGAGGCCCATTCTGAATGGGGCCTTTCCAAAATCTAGACAGGCCGGATTTGCACCAATTCTGCACTCACGGGAGCTAGATGCTCCTGCAGGAGCAGAATTGGAGCAAAGGATGGGTTGGACGTGCCCGATTCAGCCGCCCTGCGGTCCAGCCACGACCCTTTCTAACCCTCCCCATGCTCCTGCATGGAGCCTCGGTGCTGTGGCGTCTCATCGCCATGACACTGGGATGCCAGGCAGGAGCCCCGATTCCCAATTCCCCGCTGCACATCAAACAAGCTTTTCCCCACCACCCGACCCCCGGAGTGGCCTGCCGAGGCTGGGATCGGACTGCGGGGAACCGCCTGCTGCCGCTCACCTGATTTGTGGAGCCCACCGCTGCTGTTTGCCTTGACCAGTGAGACTTATTCCACCTCCGAGGTGATGTAAGTTCTCCGGTCATCCTTTCACCCCTGGACGTACAGAGCCGTGACCGGAATAGGCCCTGTATGTTTGGGGTCATCGGCCCACCTCTGCCCCGCCCACGCTCCTCCTCTGGTCCACTCCCTCCCACTTTTGTCCAGAGCTCCCCGCGTAAAGGCCTAGTACGTGCAGGGAGCTTTTTTGCCGGAATTGGGTCCGAGCGAATAGCGGGGGTTGAACATCCAAGCCAGACGTCCATCCCCACTATTAGTGGTTCAGGATGACCCCCAGTGTGTCTAAATTGTAAAGCTTCCCATGAGTATGGCTGCTTTTTCCTGAGGATCTGAAAAAACTAATCCACAATTTTACCTGGGTTATATAAACCTCTGCCTTTATAAAGATTATTTCACAACCCCCCCCCCCATGCCTTTAGTCCTACAGGTTAAACGGGCAATAATTTGACCTTGTAATTCCCCCACCAACCCATGAGACTCTGCTTGGCCAAACTTCAAGTCCTGTCAAGCTAATGCCATGCCGGTTCAGCAGTGGTATGGATTTCTGTCTCTCTCTTCAACACCTTTTAGTCCTGTGACGCATGGGTTTACGCTTGATAATTCAGATCATGCCGTTTCCGAGTAAGGTTAGGTGCACACATTGGTAAATTTAAAACTACGCCCCCAGGAATGCCTCCTACCTCAGCAGGTCACGGTACATGCGAAACGGCACCACGCACATACTTTTACGTGTATGTAGCACCATTTTATCCAAGAAAAGGGCTATCAGGGAGAAGAATAGATAACAGCGACTGGCTCCAATACTTTGTAAATACAACGAACTGGGCTGTCGTAGCAGAGATCACAATAGCAACTGGAAGAGACACTCCGTGGTGGCAGCTTTCAATTTCCAAATAACGCCTTCCTGGAGTTTGTTCAGCCCATATCAAACAGATAATCCCAAAAGGAGCAGTTCCCAAATCAAATCTCCAGATGTAACCGGGAAAGGGTCAATACGCCACACCTAACAGTGAGCAAACCTGAAATACTGGTGTTTGGAGGGGAAATTCAACCATACACCAACTCGTGGTCTTTACTGTTGGATTCAACGACTTCTGAAGGACCATTTTGGACTTTTACAGTCACATTACCCCTCAAAAGACGATAAAGTTAGAGATTTTATTTGTGCCAGTTTGGAAAGGTATTCATTTGTTTGTGTGCCGAGCAAACACAGGCGGCTCTGAATGCACAAAGCTGCTCCTTCTGGGATTTCTGCCTTTCCCCG
This sequence comes from Ichthyophis bannanicus, assembly GCA_033557465.1. NCBI lineage: Eukaryota > Metazoa > Chordata > Amphibia > Gymnophiona > Ichthyophiidae > Ichthyophis > Ichthyophis bannanicus. The sequence goes on along the minus strand of CM066031.1, from coordinate 199,039,435 downwards.
AGTATGCAGCATAGAGGGCAATCTTATCAGTGGCGCAATAAGTAATGTGCACCCAAGATGCTTTATCACCAATAAGAAATAATCTGATGTTCTGATTGAAACCTGCTGGAACTCATCAGTGCCAAGCACAAACTGGTGTGAGACACTACTTATACCCTGCTGTTTGGCAATGTGGAAAAGCTGCCATGTTTTCGGTCACTGTCTCACTATCAGAACTGCACCATGGTTCCCCCTCTCTGAACAGCTGGACCTTCTCCTGGTTTTGTAGTTCTGATTTCACTAAGGAAACCAGAGCCAGAAATCCCTGCATGCACTGGGGCAAAACCAGGACCAGAGCAGCCTCTCCAGATTGACCTCGGGGTAACCAGGCACGATCCTAGATGTCATATATAACGTCCCTACTGGTGAAGCCCATTTATCTGACGGGACAGTAAGCCACCCTGAATTCTGGCCGGAGCTTAAGGTTGTATGCGCGCATTTGGTTCATGTGAGCGCCTAAAAATGGGAAGTGTGCACCAATCGCTTGTACGCATGCATACCTATGCATTAACATATGCACAATCGATTTGCATGCTTAAAAAAATTCCAGCTCACATACCCATTGCATATACAAGAGACACACACACATGAAAAATTGCCCAAAACCTGGGGAAAATTCTTTTGAAATGAACATGAAGCAAACCTTTTTTGGCTGGACACACCCCTAAAAGAGCCATCTTTTACTTAATGCTTATGCATTTCACAAATAAATATGGACTGTACCAACATCATGACAGTGAGCCAGAGGAATTTGGTTTGCATTTGATTTTGGTAACACGTTATATCAAAATTTTAGTTGACAGCAGAAATAATCACCTCAAAGTGCTGTTTCTGTACATGATCTACATCATTTCCAGAATAAAAATCTGTATAAAGAAAACAATGCTACTATTTACCCCTTCCTTTCAGCAAATTAAAAGTTGCCTTTTAAATCCGTCCCCCAAATGAATGCATCTTGATTTTAACAGAAAGCAATGCCTGTCTTTCCTGAAAACTAATACCAGACAATTGTTCGGCAGGGAAGAGTCAATTACATTCCACTTGGATGCCTGCTCTACTGCTCATTTTTGCTTTCCTTTTGATTTTTTATACATAAACCTTTTTATTTATTTATTTTACAAAGAAGCCTCTGCACGTAGAGACATGGGTCCCTACCACAGAGAGGCCTTAGACTTAATAGACATACAGTACAAGTCCACAAAGCATGGATACAGCCCTCTGCCTCACCCGAAAGAGGGCAGACGGGACTGATAATCTCAGCAGAAGGCACAGTTCTTGGTTCTTGCTCCCAGGGTGGCATCTTGCAATGTTAGTGCCATGGCAAACTTTGGAGGGGGAGGGGGTCGGAGGGGAGGCAACGGGAATCGGCACCATGGGGCCAGCAGGGAGGCTTCACATAGCATGGTACTGCGCTGCAGCAATTTCCTATGTGACTTCCTTTAGACGATTTCTTTTTTGTAGCATACGTAACAGCATATAAACATATTAAAGCTCTTCGGAGAGTGGACGTGCATCCCCTCCCCACAGTATCCTCTATTTATTTTTAATTCTCTCTGTCCCCCATCCTTGGTTTTGGTACAGCTCGCTCCTCAGTGCAACAGCTTAAGATGATAGAGATGGGTCAATCCACGTGTCTGTTCTTTATAAGGCTTTTTTTTTTAATGCCCACCCCTTTTTTGCAAGCACGTACTGAGGGGTTTGACATGTCTTTGTATCCGTTCACTTTGCCACATTTTCCAACCTTCTTCCATCCTAAGAGAAAAGGAGTCTCCCCAACCCGTCTCCAAGTGAGGGACAACAAGTACGAGATTAGAAACCGGTGAACCCGGATTCTAGGGTGCGTATGCCTGGAGCTTTCCCTCTCCATCTTGGCTTTCCAGGCACTGAAATCAGTGACTTTGCTTGGATGGTCCTGGGGTGCCAAAGGAGTCAGTTCCCTTTTTCATCGACTAGTGGCATAAAACTGTTCCAAATTCTGGCCCTGAGACAGAAAACAAGGACAGCTAAATGTCTGGAAAAGAGGTTCAGTTGAATGTCACAGTGTGGTGCCCGCCAGGCACAAGTGCAGACAGCTTTGCTTTTCTCAGGCCCTGCTACAGAAGACTCCTTTCCCTAGGCAGGTTCCAGAGATCCTGAGGTATTTCCCTCTCATTTTTTAGCAGGTCAGTGGTGATGACAGTCTCCTTACTTTGTCTCAGGAGGGTTGTACTCCGTTTCTCCTGATGACACTTGGGAGATGCGACGTTGGGAACCCCACAGCCTTCTGGCAAATTGTCCTGATCGCACCTGGAAAAATTGCAGAAAAACATTGGATATCTGCCCATTTCCCTGTTATCAGCCCCCCAATTAACCCAACAAATCCCTCTGAATTGAGGAAAGGGGGATAAATACCATCTTTTTCTAACAAGCAACATTTTATGGATAATTTTGAAGGCATAACTTAATGATACATAACAGAAGAATCATCATCCCTGGAGCCTCCCTGTAGGATCTCACTGCATCAGTACAAGACGCAAAACTATGCCTACCACATGTGTACTTCCTGAAAAAAGGCAAGTGACAATTTGCAGAGCTACTTGCAAGACAGTACTGGAACAACGGGGGCCCATATGGTTGTGGAGACATACCCGGCTCCTTGGAGTCCTTTCAGGACCTTGGGCTTAACAGCAGTCCTCTGGGTGAGTATGCCACTTTCTCAGAAGCCAAGAAAATGCTCGACTTCACTGAGGAACCACTGATGGGAAGGAGGAGTTCCATTTCCACACCTCTGCTGATGGTTTAGGTTTGTCGGTCCTTTCCTCCTATGAATTTAGAGGCAGGATCTCCACAAGGATCCTTTTCGATATGGTATTTCTATTGGCCATTACTGTCTCATTTGGGAGCATCCATGGCTTGCAGCAAAGCAGAGACCCCTTCAGAAAGGGCTATTTTTTTTTTACAAGCTAGCATGTATGTTTGCATTAGGGACTTCTCTTGGTAAATATGTTTTTCGAAAGAAGAGAAGAAATTCTGAACGCTTAGCCCCATGAGACCAATGCATGGGACACCGTCATGTTCCAAGACATTTGAATGACTGGAATAAAGCTGGAGGTTTGACCGAGCCTAGGGAGGAACTAGACTAGCCTCCCAGTGCTTACCTCTGACTGCTGGCCAGCTCCCACCACAATCAGTTTCCCATCATCCAGCCCCACCAGGATGTGGCTGTTCTCTTTGGTCAGCGACACAGAGTGAACCGGCACTTTCATGGACAGTGGAGACACTGCTGGCTTCAGACTGAATTAACCAGAGGTGACCACCAACCAACAGACCATTAAAAACAAACAAAAACAGAACAAAAGAGAACATAAAGAAAGAAGTGTTATTGATAATGGAGGTAGGAAGACACATCTTATGAAAGGACCGTTTGAAAAGACAGGAAGAACAACCTGTGTTTCGGCCGTGTCACCCTGACCCTGCATCAGGTCTCAGAGTTGAAAAGAGGCCACATAGGACCTTCTCAGAAAAAGCTCCGAAAGCCAAGCCAAGTGGCTTATATGGCCTCTTTTCAACTCTGAGACCTGATGCAGGGCTGGGGTGACACGGCCGAAACACAGTGCAGTGTCATCGCTTCAGCTGGGGACCATTTGCGATCATTCGGACCCTCACCTTTACTGTCAGCTCCAGCTACTAGCTAAGTATTCAGTCCTGTTTGGTCAATTGTAATGTGTTTAAAATTCTGATTTACGCATTCTTAGCATTTTAATTTTTGGGTATGCACTTTATAGAATAAATGGAGTTGTTTGTTTTTCGGAGGACTGCAAGTCTTGCATAACAAACATCCCTACAATAAAAAATATTTGCTGCTCTAGTTTCACTGATCATACCTACTTCCTTGTGATGGGCACCACAGTGGCAGTGCAAAGCTGCTGCCCCCCCCCCCCCCAAGATGAGAACATGGATTCGGGGGGGGGGGGGCAGTGGCAGCAGGGGGCATTTTTAACATTTTTTTTTTTACATAGCTCACTCTCTGCCCTGCTATTCATGTAGGAGACAGAGGGAAAACAGAAGGCATGTATCTGATAAGCAAATGCACACACATCATTCTACCCGCCCAACTCCTTTAGCTAAAACCATGCAGGCTATGGAAGTCCAGCTATACTTTTAGCCAGGCAGAAGGCAGAACATTCCAGACAAGCCAAATTGCATGGGCACATTGCTGAAAAATGCACTCCAAATTTGCAAAGAATTTCACAAGCAGGGCCAGCCTGCATTGATTCAAGGTTTTGGCACCATAGGCAAACCTTAAGCCTTATGCCCCCCACCCCCACCCCACTGGTTGTCAGAATCTATTGTTTAGCTTTGAATGCTGTACTCTTTGCCTCCCCACAGAATCTGCTGCCCTAGGCAACAGCCTTGTTCGCCTAATGGTTGGGCCGGCACTGTTCATAGGTAAGCCACAGCTAGATCCTTTACCCAGAGCAGTCTTACTGTATCATGTTTAGTGCTTAATCTGTTCTTAAATGAAAAGGTTTGCTACAGCAAGTGTGTGCTTTGCTTGTGCTGTGACTTATAGGAGCCGTATCTTTGTTTGTTTGTGCTCAGCTCATGTCATTTCCGTAGTAATTCAAGGTGAGTTACATTCAGGTACAGTAGATATTTCCCTGTCCCCAGAGGACTTTCAATTAAACAGGCCGAGGCAGAAAGCCGGTCTGGAGTCACACACTATTAGCTGTTTACGTGCTTTCGTAGCGTGCCGATAGCGCGAGACTTCAGCCCCGGTATGCAGCAAAGTGCATATATGCAAACGAGCTGAGCATAAAACCTTGGCGTAAAGTTGAAAGGAGGGGAACCAACGCATGTGCAAACAACAGACGTGCTACAAGTGGCCGTGTGCGCATGCGCATAAATGTCAAATGCTCCTGTTACACGCACAGGCCGTACAAGTTCTTTTGGTGCTCCGCCCATAATAATCAGCACTATTTCACCTAAAGAAATCACAACAAAGAGACCTAACGGTAAATGGAGAAGGATATAAGTGAGTCCAACAACACACAAGGATAAGAAGCAAAAGACATTTCTCTGCATTGGGCGCAGACCTTATTAGCATGCTATTTGCATACACAAACTCATTTGCATATTATGTAAATACATTTGCGTTGCTGTGTGCGCATACTTAACTTTTGCTGTTTATGCACACGTCAATCTCTTTTCTGCATTTGGCATGGCGGAACTTTATCTAATTTCTTGCTATACCTCCCAGGCTGAAGGGCATCAGAGCGGTTTACAATCTGAACAAGCAGGTACTGGATACATTCCCTTGTCCCTGAAGGGTTCACAATCTACATGCGTACCCGAGGCAACGGAGGGTTAAGTGACTTGCCCAAGGCCATAAGGAGCACCTATAGAACCAGAGACCCCAGTACCCTCCGGCCCGAGACTGCTGTCCTTGAGCAGGAATCAAACCCCCGTCTCTCTGGCCTGAGGTAACTTGTCCCAATCAGTGGGCCACTCCCCCTCCTTGTGTGAATAAGTTGCGCTATGTGCATGCAAAGAGCATGCTCGTCTTTCTGCATCGGCCCGTAAGTTTGCACCTGAGGCAATGGAGGGTTAAGTGCGTTGCCCAAGGCCACAAGGAACAGCAGCATTCCTGGGGCTATTTTCCTCTTTTGGGTGAGCCTGAATGAGTCTCGGCTCTCAGAGAATGGAAAACTACAGAGTGGTAACAAAACTGACGGCATTTCCAGAGACTATAGTGCAAACATTTTCTGATGCTCTTTGGAAGAAATCTCTGCTGCATGGCTGAGTCCTAAGAGAAAAGTGCAGAAGTCATATGACGGAGCGAATCAGATCAAACAAGACTGCCAGAACTTTAATTCTTTGGAGTTTGCCAGCGCATTGCTTTTATCGGTTGGTAAGACAACAACTTCTCTCTATGACCAGTCAAGGCCGAAGTGGCAACCTAGTAGTTAAAGCAAAAGGCTAAGAACCAAGGAAGCCATGACTCAAATCCCCACTGACGCTCCTTGTGATCCTGAGAAATTCACTTTACCCTCCACTGCCTCAGGTTCAAAGTTTACACTGCAAACTCTTCGGGCAGGGACCTACCTACTGCACCTGAATTGTAAATTGCTCTGAGCATAGTCCTGAAAAGGTAAGAAATCAAATCCAAATTTGCTTTATGGAGAGAGAGAGACAGCAACTTTTAGTTTTACTAATACATCAAGGGGCACTTTTACTAAAGATTTTAACATGTGTTAAGTGCCCACAATGGCACTAACCCGTGTTGACTTCACCGATGCGTAAAAGGGCCCCTAAGAATGGAACCTGTTCCAGTTTTAAACAGCGGGGCTCATCCATGGACTTCTATGGTAGGATACGTAGTGAGTTTTGTCCATTGGCTCCTTATTTTCAGGACAGACTGATCCAGTTCTGGGCATTACTACTAGCACTGATCATTTGTATAGCGCTACAAGGCATAAATATGCAGCGCTGTACAGACACATGTAAAAGACGGTCCCCTGCTCATCAGAGCTTACAATCTAGTCAAGACAGACAACACAACAGCTGAGGACAAGGATGTGTCTAGGGGAGTGGTAAGGAAACACATAGGAGACTAAGCGGATCAGTACATGCTGGGACCTGCAATCCTGCTTTTCCTAGGACCTGCACATGGTTGCAGCAACACAATGACTAAATCAGCCTAGCCTGAAAATAAGGGAGCTTGTTGGTAAGCGTTAGGGCAGCCCATGTCCTGTGCTGTTAAACACCATTTATCCTCTGCTTCCCAGCGTAGAAGACATTTCCTGGCCTCCTCGCCACCACTAAGATTTGATTGGATGAAGGGGGAGAGTTACCTGTGGAGGTCCCAGATGTGGAGCATGCACTGCAATGTGCCCAGAACCATAAACTCCTGCGCGACGCACATGGCGGTGACCTGCTCATCCAGGAGCGCAGAGGCCAAGGGCCTGCCATTCATGGAATAGAGGTGCACGGCAAACTTATCCTGCAGACAGAAAACGAGAGGTAAGAGACAGAGGACATGGGCTATAGCATCAAGCGGGGGGTTTCCACCATTATAAGAAGAAACAGCCCCACATCCTTCCTCTACACACTCACCTCCTACATGAGCGCAGACCGTCCTGCTTGGAAAAAGGTATCACCACCTTACTGACTCATGGCTGGTAATACCACAGTCTGAGAAAACAAACCAAAAGAAAGCTTGCCCAGGATTTCACCCATCAGGTGATATGCAAAATTCAGGCAGTCCTGAAGACACCTGAATTCCCTTCTGCATGTGACCCTTTCATGTGCAACGAATTCCTGGATAATTCTTTTATCAAGCTGATAGAATATGCTGCAGCCTACAGAGAACGCAGCTCTCTCTAGAACTACCGGCAGCTTTTCCATTCCCATACAACGAAAGTGAATTCAAGCTGCTGGCGGCTGACTTTCCACACTTTTCTGTGGGAGCCCCTCTAGGAACGATGGAAGCCTGGACCTCAGTATGGGCAGGGGCCCGCTCCCGTTAGCTTGTTTGGGTCGGTCATGGATGTAGTACCAGCAAGAAACTGCCGTCACTTGCTTTTTTATTATTATTATTGGCACTATGCATGAGTGGAAAAACCCCCCAAACTAAATGGACAACGAGTTACATAACACTGCATGTGCTACAATTTCATAAAGCCTAAGCAACCGAGCCTGAAATAGCTCATTAAAGAGGGAGGATGAGCTAAAGTCTCCCAAATTTGTAAGGATGCAGGCAGTGTTAACAGCTTCGGAGATGGGGGGGGGGGGGGGGGGGTAAGAGTCCCAGGCTTTGTAAAACGCTGCCACCTCCTGGCTAGACCTGGGATATACAATTTCTGGCTCTACAGCTCCTGGCCAAAGTCTACCATTGCAAAGATTAGACCAAGAGAATAGAGGGCATATAAAACAGGGGAAACTCCGGAGCAGTTGTAATTGAAAGCTCCTGGCGTTGTGGACAGAGGTCAGTTCTGATTAAGCTGGAAGTCCACAGGGGCAGGAGGAAATTGGCAGGCTCCCTTCAAATTCTTTAACATTGCCAGTTGCATATTTATTTGCTCTAGTCTACTGTTTTTTGTTTTAACTTTGTTATTACTGCTGTTCCTCCTCAAAAATTGTAGTTTTTATGGATCCACTCTGTCATCATCCTAAGTCTAAAAACGTGTGGGAACACACACCCAATTTTGGTGATTTGCGTGTAGTCATTCCCGGAGGGATAGTTGGGGCGGAGCTGTAATGTACACATAGATTTTATGAAATACATACACGCATAGGGCATATTCACACACATCTTCTTCAGAGCAGGTGTAAATGTGTGCGCCACTGGGGTGGGGGGGGGGGGGTTGTCACTGTATGAACCTATTTCATATAAAAAGGCACAAAGATGCCTTGGTTGCTGTTATAAATTAGGTGCTTTTAGGAAATTTCACTTCGGTGCCCTGTTATGAAATTACTCACCACATGCCTAATTTTTGTACAGCAAGAAGTCATAATTGTGTATCAATTTTTTTTCCCAGTAAGACAAATTTCACAAAGATGTCTGTAACCTTTCAGTACAGGCCCTCTTCCCCTTCTCTATCTCAGTCCCATCTCTTCTTTCTCTACTCCAGAAGATGTTTTTTTCCCGCCCTTCTTTTCTTTTTGTATTTCCCAACCATCCATGTTTCTCGCCTCACAGGTGCTCTTCTGCATTTCTCTTTCTCCCTCCACATCTTGGTGTGTCCCTTCCTCCGCAAACTGCCCCCTGCCTTTCCCTTCCTCTCTGCAGTGGCTGGAGGCTAAAGCAGGGACACTCTCCATCCCTTCCAGTTCTTCCATTTCAAACCCACCTACATCTAGCACACCGTCTCCTGCTCAAATCTCAATCTTTTAGGCTTTACTCTCCCCTCTCCATCGCCCCTTCTCATCCCTCCTATATCTGCCCTCCTCAGAATCCTCCCTCTCCCAATTCTGCTGCTGCTCTCTTCCATCCCCAACTTCACCCCCCTCCTCCCCTCCTTTAAGGACCTCCTGTCTCTTCCCTCTTCATATAACACACAGGATGGCTCCCAATACATTAGGAGTTACAAAACGTTATTTGGCATGCATATTAGAAAAGTGTACAGGCCACAAACTTTGGTTTGTGTCGTTTCTCTTGTTGTTTATGGAATTTTTCATTTTATTCAGGTTTTTTTCTTGTTTTCATTTTGGAGGGCAATAGTGCGCACTATTGACATCATGGGAAAATAGCCCAAACTGTAGTTTCTCCTGTCATTTTGGGTTAAAAACAACATGGGAAATGTCTTTGAATGCATATAGGGTGCTGTAAAGTGTCTTCAGGTGCCTGCTCCAAACCTAAATTAGTGAATTTCCCACTGACTGCAAAGCAAAGGTCTCACCTTCAGGGAAGCTCGGCCCTCTACAGTGGTCTGGACAACGATCTCCCCCTCCAAGCCCACCATCAAGTTGGAAATGGTCAGCGGCAATGAGCTTTCACAGGGAGGCCTTATGGACTTCATGAACTGGCCCTGGCGGATGGTGTGGATAATCACTGTCCCATCCTAGCAAAAGGACACACAGAAAAATATCAAACTCCTGGATTTGTGGTTTGGATGTAACAGATCATTCTGTGATAAGTGAAATGGAATTCTTCCAAGCAATTTATGTTTTTTTTTTTACACCAATGGTTCCCAACCTGTGATCCATGGACCCCTCTGAGGGTCCGTGAGACCATTTCCGGGAATCTGCAGGACACAGAGAAGAGAAAACAAAGAGAGGGTGGTTGGGGTTAGTTAAGAGGAAGAGAGAAACTGGAGGGAATGGGCTGGGGGAATCGAGAGAGAAAGTCAGATTGGTGAGGACTGGTTGAAGGTTGGGAAAATCTGTTTTAACCTTACGGGTGATGTTTACTAAACTGCATTAGGCGTGAACGCACTGTGATAGCGCAGCACGTTTGCAGCTAACGTGACACAATATGCACAGCATTTCCCCCGCAAAGAGCGTGGCCTGGCAGCACCGTGGATGTACATAATGTCCCCCTTTTAGGTGGTGTTAGCTGCGCCCATCCTGTCTACAACTTTGACAGTCACTGTGCATTGCAGGCGCGCCCGCCCGCTCTCTGCTGACATCTTGAGGCAGCCAGGGAGATAGCTGTGGGTAAACCCCCCCCCAAAGCCATGAGGTTTTTTTACATAATAATCAGCTTGCTAAGAGAAGACATAGAGGTCTCAGTAGGCACCCACCCCCAGGCCTGAGCTGCAGTGAAACAAACCTGAGCACAATAAGCCCCCGCCCAGAAACCAGCAGACCAGAGTATACCAGTTTGGACAGGTCACTCAGGAATGCTTTATGATAAACTCATCACCCCCAGGGGCTACTGATTGGTGGACAGGAGATACCTGGGACGAATGAGAAGGTAGAATGACCTTTGAAAATGTACTGTATATAAGGCAATGTATGACGTCCTTTGGGGCTCAGATCTTTGTGCAGGGTGCCGGCTCTCTGTCTGAGCCTGTGTACACATTAAAGATCTGGTTTGCATACCAGTCTGTCTCTTTTCCTTCTGTGGGTGACAGTGATAGAGAGAGCATACTTTCAAGCCGCTTAGCTGCATCATTTTGGCACCCCAGATGGGACTTAAAAAAAAAAATTAAATAAAAGCCTCTCTCACTGCACCCACAGTGGTAAAACAGGGCCTCGACCTGTCAGGGACCGGCCCCCGGGTGATTAACGGTCCTTGGCGCCCCGGGCCCCTTTGTGCTCCGGAAGGACACCTTGACTTGTCCGGTCAGTCGGTCCCTGCAGCTGACTACCCCGATTGAAATCCGGCTGGATAGACTGGCATCCAAACCTTCTCTGATCAGAGGTCTGGTGAGTACTCTTACATTACTGCTTTGGGATATTCTGTAACTCTGTAATCTGTAGCGGCTTGATCACCTGCACGAGCAGTCCGAGTAAGGGCCCCAGAGGCCCTGAAACCACTGCTCGTCCAGTCTGTGGGGAAAAGGGGGGGGGGGGGCGCTTGCGAGCGCCAAAAATGGTCGCAGTAACCTCGGGTACCTTAAAGCACTTTAAAGCGCTACCAAAACTTCTTAAAATGACCAAAAACATTAGCACTTGACCCCCTTAAATATGCCTTTTGAGCTGTTTATTAATAATTGCGCTGATCGCAATTCTCCGATGATCGGGGCGATTTATTCAGAGCCTGCACACGCTGTCTCTAATGAAGCATAACTGGGGGTTTCTTTTGTGCTGCCATGTGCTTCTAGTGTTGGGGGCTTCTTTTGTGCTGACATGTGCTTCTAGTGTTGGGGGTTTCTTTTGTGCTGCCATGTGCTCCTAGTGTTGGGGGTTTCTTTTGTGCTGCCATGTGCTTCTAGTGTTGGAGGCTTCTTTTGTGCTGCCATGTGCTCCTAGTGTTGGGGGTTTCTTTTGTGCTGCCATGTGCTCCTAGTGTTGGGGGTTTCTTTTGTGCTGCCATGTGCTCCTAGTGTTGGGGGCTTCTTTTGTGCTGCCATGTGCTTCTAGTTTTGGGGGCTTCTTTTGTGCTGCCATGTGCTTCTAGTGTTGGGGGCTTCTTTTGTGCTGCCATGTGCTCCTAGTGTTGGGGGTTTCTTTTGTGCTGCCATGTGCTCCTAGTGTTGGGGGTTTCTTTTGTGCTGTCATGTGCTTCTAGTGTTGGGGGCTTCTTTTGTGCTGCCATGTGCTCCTAGTGTTAGATCTCCTTAAGGTTGGAACGCATGGGATCCACGTTTGAGAATTCCCTACACTGAGGTACTAAACAGAAGAAACAGCACGTAAAGTGATCCTGGAGCTCCATCTAGTGGACATTAGAAAAATAGCTAGCTATATTTCTCATATTACTATTATCCTCATGGTAAAAGTTAAATCCTATGCTTCAGCTAGAGAGAGTGTGTGTAATGTGTATTTGTAATGGCTGCTACTGAGGAAAGAGAGTGTATGAGTATTCACTGCTGAGACGTCTCTATTTTCTGTTTTCCCTCTTTCTTGTTCCCTTTGTGGTCCTGTGTGTTTTGTGCAACCAAACTCTGCCTGTTACCTGGATTATATTGTATATTGCATTCCCTGAAATGAGATTAGAAGATTTACACTGAATATTGCATTCCTTGAATTGAGATTAGAAGATTATATTGTATATTGCATTCCCTGAAATGAGATTAGAAGATTTACACTGAATATTGCATTCCTTGAATTGAGATTAGAAGATTTATATTGTATATTGCATTCCTTGGAGTGAGATTAGAAGATTCACATTGTATATTGCATTTAGTCATTGAACTGGGATTAGAGCATGGGGTTGGGAAAATCAAAGGTGAAAACACCCCTGCAGTGCATGCTTCGTAATTTAAATCTGCGTTTGGGGAGGATTACGGGGTACCCCTCTCTGCCTCTCGATTGTCTGTTCTATGTGAGCGGGAGTGGGCAGCCTTAGTTAAGCTGTGGCCTCCCGAGGGGTCCACTGATCCGCCCACTGTGTTTTTAGTCCATCAAATTGTAGCGAAAGAGCACCCGGACCAGTTTCCCTATATTGATTCATGGCTGGCCATATGCCAGCACAGGCCAAAATGGCTCCAGCGCTGCCACGAGGATCAGTGTAGAATAATGGTGGCGGCCGTGGGTCGCCGAAAGGGGCGAACGCCCGCCCCCATCTACCGGGGGCGGGACTCTCCAGATATTCCTCCACGCCCTCTCTCTCTGCTTCACCCCCTTGCCCCGTCTGCACCACTGCAGGATCCGCCCATAGTTGAAGGGTCAGGAGAACCTCCTCTTGGGGTGGGTGGTGCCAAAGTTAGGGAGGATTCTGCAGATTCCAGTCCCTCTCCACATAGGGATAACACCCCTCCAGACCCCTCCAACATCCTCCAACCCTCCCACTCCTGGTACCACCTCCAGTGCCACCGTCTCGTCCCCTGAGAGCACTTTGGCTGAGCTTGGACCGTCTAACCTGCTGGCCTGCCGCCTGCAGTCGCATAATCTCCAAATGCCACTACGACAAGTACAGGGACTCCCATACCTTGATGCTGCTGGGCATGTGGCAGTGGGACCATCCAGTCTGATTTATGTCCCCTTCTCCACCACGGACCTGTTGAATTGGAAAACCCACTATGCCTCCTATACTGAAGAGCCTCAGGAACTGACAGATCTTATGACTAGTATTATGCAAACACACCAGCCTACCTGGTCGGACACTAGGCAACTGCTTTCTACTTTATTCAGCACAGAAGAACGAGCGTGCATTGTGCGGGCCACCCTCGCGTGGTTGGAGGAGCATCCTGCAGATGCTAGAGTTACAGATCCTCGGCAGCAGGCAGCGGTGGATTTCCCGAATGAAGCACATTGGAAGCATGAGTGTCCAAATCATAACACAAGACGAGGGAGATACCCATACACAAGGGGCGCGAGAGCACCTGTACGTACTACACGGGAGCAGGACCAGTATGATGCTTTCCCGCCTCCACCGGGACCAGCCATTGAAGGCCTTGCAACTATGGAACATTATGACTCAGATGACTACTAGGCCAGACCGGGCTCCAAGTTTCTGTTGGGTCCCCAGGAGCCTATGGTCAACATGAATTTAGTGGACTGGAAAATGCAATTCATGGTCGATACTGGAGCAACACACTCGGTGATCACCCAGCAAGTGGCCCCGATGTCCTCCCAATCAGTAACTATTGTGGGAGCCACGGGGGAGAGGGCCCAGAGACTTTTTTTCTGCAAAAAACGCACGTGCCTGTCGGGGGGACGGACCATCACTCACCAGTTCCTGTATATGCCTGAATGTCCTATACCCCTACTGGGTCGGGAGGTTCTGGCAAAACTCCAGGCCCAAATCTCATTCGTGCCTGAGGGCCAGGCTGAGCTAAAAATACCCAGCCTGGGCCCAGCGGTTTTGATACTGTCCGTCCCCCGAGAAGAAGAATGGCCGTTATATGAGGACAGACCCAAATCTGATGTGGCTGCCCTGGATACGTGGGATTCAGTGCCCCCTGGAGTATGGACTGAAGGAAACCCCCCCCCCCCCCCGGAATGGCCATCAACATCCCTCCCATATGCATTGAAATGAAGCTGGGAGCCTCCCCTTTGCATGTGTGACAATACCCGCTGCCGCGGGCAGCTGTGGAAGGAATTCATCATCATCTGGTGCAGCTACTACAGCATGGTATCCTGCGGCCCTCTCAATCAGCATGGAACACTCCTTTGCTCCCGGTCCGAAAACCTGGAACCACCGACTACCGACCTGTTCAGGATCTCCGTCGTGTTAATGAGGCCGCTGTGACTCTGCATCCAGTAGTACCAAACCCTTATACACTGTTGGGCCTCATCCCGGCGACTGCTTCACACTTCTCAGTACTGGACCTAAAAGATGCTTTTTTTTGTATACGCCTGGCTACTGCAAGCCAGCACCTGTTTGCCTTCGAGAAAGAGGATCCTGCTACTGGCAGAAAGTCCCAAATTACCTGGACTCGCTTACCACAGGGATTCAAGAACTCCCCTACCATTTTCAGCTCAGCATTGGCCCAAGACCTCGCTAGTTTCCCCCCGGGAGAGCCCGGCAAATGAGTACTTCTGCAGTACGTCGATGACCTGCTAAATCGCTGCTGACTCTGAGGCTGAATGTATACTGGCAACCACAGAGCTTCTCCAACTCTTGTACGATGCGGGTTACCGAGCTTCAAGGAAAAAGGCTCAGTTATGCCAGTTGGAAGTGAAGTATCTGGGATTCCATCTGTCAAAAGGAAGCCGACGGTTGGGGAGCGAGAGGAAGGAAGCAGTGTGCCGGATCCCTGTGCCAACAACCCGCAAGCAAGTACGTGCTTTTTCTCGGGGCCGCTGGGTACTGTCGTATCTGGATTCCCAGCTTCGCAAAGATTGCGAAGCCCCTCTATGAATCCACAAAGGGCCCAAAGAAGAGCCCCCTTGAATGGGGTCGAGACCAACAGGAGGCCTTCGAACATTTGAAAAGGGCATTACTGTCATCACCAGCCCTAGGCCTTCCGGATGTTACCAAGCCTTTCACCCTCTATGTACACGAAGCAGCAGGAACAGCTTTGGGGGTCTTGACCCAATAACTGGGGTCTTGGCCGCGGCCAGTCGCCTACCTGTCTAAACTGCTGGATCCAGTGGCCAAGGGATGGCCACCTTGCCTGAGAGCAATAGCAGCAAAAGCCTTGTTGGTGGAAGAGTCTGATAAACTATCCATGGGCCAAGACTTTTTAGTCACCGTCCCACATTCAGTCCAAACATTACTGGAGCATAAAAGAAGTCACTGGTTCACCAGCTCCCGGATGTTGAAATCCCAGAGCATGTTATGGGGAAATCCCAGAGTGCAGATAACTACCAGCCAAGCCTTAAACCCTGCTACATTCCTACATTAGACTGGGTAAACTAATAAATGGCTGACTTAGAGTGAAGATCACATCGTCTGCAAATAACGTTACCTTACTTAATTGTTCTCCCACCTCCACACCCCGAATATCCATCTGCCCCCTTATATAATCAGCTAAAGGTTCTATTACAAGGGCGAACAGTAAGGGTGACAATGGGCAGCCCTGCCTCGTACCCCTACCCAACTGGAAGCTGTCAGAGTAGCCTCCATTCACCCGTATCCTGGCTCTAGGCCTCGCATACATCGCCCTCACCCAACTCAGAAACTTTTCTCCTAAACCCATTTTTGCCAGCACCTGCATCATAAACTGCCATTCGACTCTGTCAAATGCCTTTTCGGCATCTACTGTTAGGAAGATTGCCTCCTTCCCAGTTTCCTGCAGGGACTACATAACATTCAGTAGTTTCCGAATATTATCCCCTCCTTGTCTCCCTTTTATGAACCCTGTCTGGTCTTTATTTACCAACTTCTGCATTACGTTTTGCAGGCGGGCTGCCATAATTTTTGCCAGCACTTTGGCATCTAAGTTTATAAGTGAGATTGGGCGATATGCTCCACAAGTAGCTCGATCCTTCCCTTCCTTGGGTATGACCGTTATACCTGCTTCCGCCATTGATCCTGGCAATTCCTCCCCCTGGAGCACTCCATTAAACACCTGGGATAGCAGTCCCACTATATTCTCCTGCATCACTTTATAAAATTTTGCAGTATAGCCATCTAATCCTGGTGCTTTCCCCTCCTTGAGGGACTTAATTGCTACCTTCACCTCCTCTTGGTTTACCGGTCTTCCCAACTCTTCTGCCTCCACTTCTGATAACTTCCCCAGCTTACAAGCCTCCAAGAATTCCTCCCCTTTCTTTCCCACCCCCTGTACTTCACTCCTATACAACTTTTCATAATATTCCACAAAAATCGTCCTAATTTCTGCTGACTTGTATACCAATACCCCTTGTTGGTTGTGCATTGCCCCTATATTCGCCTTTTGTTATTTCACTTTCAATCTACTCGCTAGTCTCCTTCCCACTTTATTACCTCCTTCATACCACCCCTGCTTCAGTCTTGCCAAGTTATATGCAATCTCTGCAGCCCTTAGCTGGTTTAGTTCCCCTCTTAATTTTTGCAATTCGATTAACACATTTGGCTCTCCCCGCTCTTGATGTTCCCTCCCCAACTGCTCTACCCTCCGCACTAGCCCCTCCTCTACCTCGTTCTTTCTCCTCTTCTCTTGCGCTGCTATACTGATCAGGTGTCCTCGCACAACGGCCTTCATTCCATCCCATATGGTCCCCATTGCCACCTCCCCTGTCATATTTAGTTCTAAATATTCTCGTATCACCTCCCTGACCCGCTCCACATTTTCCTTCTTATCCAGGAGTCCCTTGTTCAAATGGCAAAATCTAATCCCTTGGTCTTTTCCCCCCACATCCAGCACAATATGCACTGGAGCATGGTCCGTCCATGTAATACTACCTATTTCCATCTGCTTTGTCCTAGTCACCCAGTTCCCACTCACCCACAGCATATCTAGCCTGCTATAGGTCCAGTGTACTGGGGAGTAGAAAGTATATCTTTTTTCACCTTGGTGCCTACTTCTCCACATATCCATAAACCCAGACGTTCCTTTAACCTCTGTAGACTCTTCCTTTCCTTTTGTCCTCCTCCCCCTCCTTGATTATCCAGCCTCAGATTCATTGTAATATTAAAGTCACCGCCCAATATAATAGGAATGCTCCCCCACCCTTCAAGCTCTACCATCAACTTTTTATAAAATTCCTCTCTCTGCGTGTTTGGCCTGTATATACTTACAATCCATACCTCTTCATCCTTGATCTTCATCCGCACTGCCACCCATCTCCCTTTTTTATCCCTCCGTTCCTCTACCACCGCCTCCTTATATTCACATCCTATCATCACCTCCACCCCTCCTTTCCTTGGATGGGCTCTTTGTCCTGCCAGTAACACTCGGGTATTTCTTCGAGCATATCAGTCCTTCTTGTCCTATTCTAAAGTGGGTCTCTTGTATACACACTATATCTGCTTTTAACCACGTGCCCTCCCTTTCCAACAAGCGCCACTTGCGCCAGGTTTGCAGCCCTTTGACATTTACCGTAGCCACTATCGACTCATCTCTCTCCCTGCCCCTCTCCACTTCCCTCTCCATCCCCCCTTCCTGTCCTCCTCCTCCCCCCTGCCCATCTCCTCCCAGTCCTCCCCTCCCTCCTTCCCCTGCCCCCTTGCCTCTTCTGTAACCGAGGCAATTCTGGAGTCGAGCGCCACCCGCCACCCCGAACCTCTCCCTCCCTCCCATTCCCCCTTACCCCATTCTATCTGCCCCCTCCCACCTTATCCTCCTTTAACCCTTACTCCTTCCCCCTACCCTCCTCCTATCACTCCTTCTTCCCCTCCGAGCATTTCAATCTTTTCCGCTTCCCCTCCCTTCCCCCCCTGCCTTCCCTCAACCTTTCCCCTCTCAACATAGTATATCACATTTACACCATCTCACTACATTTAACAGTTACTCAACTTCTCTCTCCCCCCCAACAACTTTTAAACCGCTCTTTTTATATCCAGTTCCATCTCCTCACAGTCTTTCCCTTCCTTCATCTTTTGGTCCCTCTGCGCTGCGATCTCCTGTTGTCGCTCTCTGTCTCCGCACGCCGCTCTCGTGGTTCCTTCCCCTGCTGCTTCTTCCACTCTCCCTGTTGTTCTATTTGAGTCCACTCAGCCCTTGCTTCTTCAGCCTGTACTTCCATACCCGCTGCTTTCAATGCCAGCCACGCTGCCTCAGGTGTTTGTATTTTCCAGGTCTTTTCTCCCTTTGAGAAGGCCAAGCCAAAGGGGTACAGCCAGCGGTATCTCACCTCCTCTTTGCGAAGCAATTTGGTGACTGGTGCCAAGGCTCTCCGTCTCTGTAGGGTCCCTATTGATAAATCAGCATATATGGCTACCTGATAGCCCTGCCACTTAAATGTGCTTAGACCCCTCATCTTCGCAGCTATTTTTTCTTTCACTCTGTAATCCTTCAAGCAAATTATTATGTCTCTGGGTCTGTTATGCCTTACTGGACCTAGAGCCTTATGCGCCCTGTCCATTTGTATTCCATCCGGAACTTCCTCTTCTCCTCCTTGCTTCAGGGCCTCCTTACAAATCGCCTCTGCTACATTTGTACAGTCCCGAAACTCTGGTTCCTCTGGGACCCCTTTAATCCTCAAATTATTCCTTCGGGAGCGATTCTCCAGGTCTTCCAACTTTAAAGCCATTTGTTCTCTCCACTCCTTTTCCCCTCTGTACTTCATCTCTCATTCCTCTTGCTGCAGTTCCAGGGTTTCTAGCCGATTCTCGTGGTCCCCCATCCTGCCTGTAACCTCCACTACTCCCTCTTTCAAACTGCTCATAAGCTCCTCCAGAGTTTTCTTCGTTGATTGTACCTCCGTTTTCAGTTCTTCAAACCACCTCTTTAATTCTTCCCTCAAGACCATCTTGCCTTCTCCCACTGCTTCTCCAGCTATTGTCTCTGTCTCTTTCGGATTCGGCTCGGCTTGTTCACGCCTCGCGTGCTCTCCGCGTGCCATCTTACCTTCCCCCACTGGCACACTCGGAGCTCCAAAAGCGTAATCTCAGAGGTCCGCCGTTTTTTTTCGGGTCACCATGCTCCCCTGCTTCCACGCTGTCCGCTTTACTATTTTTCACTACTTGCCATTCCCGATTGGGGCACCCGGCTCTTTTTTTCTTCCGGGGTGGGTTCAGAGCTCACCGCTTATGCAGCCATCTTAGCGGATGATGTCCAAGATCTCTTTTTTAATTTAATTTTTCTAAATAAAGTGACCAATACGGCTTCTGCATTAGAACCCTCTGCTCATTTAGCTCAAAATTGACCTCTCCAGCCCCCTCAACTATCTTTGACTCTAATGCATCTCATGGTGGGAAGGGGATTTGGACATCTCCTTCTACGGCTTTTATCCATTCTCCTCTGCCTTGCCTGCAACTTAAAGGTAGCTACTCACCTGTAGCAGGTGTTCTCTGTGGCAGCAGGAATAAGTCCTCATGTACAGGTGATGTCCCTCGATGGAGCCCCATACAGGAACACTCCCCAGCTTCTATTGGAAGCTTTTAGGAGGTTCCACCGTGCCTCCTTCCCGCCTGCTGCCGTGGCGCCATCTTAGATCAGTCTGATAACATAGCTTTAGCAAACAACAACTCCTCTGGGAGGTGGGAGGATTGTGAGGACTTATTCCTGCTGTCTAGAGAAAACACCTGCTACAGGTGAGTAGCTACCTTTTCCCATGGACAAGCAGGAATGAGTCCTCACGTATGGGACTCTCAAGCTACAGTATATCGAAAACTGAGGAGACCATCGAGAAAACCAACAGGAGCAAAACTCAACTGCGGTATGGCAACAGGCTTTAATGGTCAAAAAGCGTAGTTACTCACCTTTAACAGGTGTTCTCTGGGGACAGCAAGAATCAGTCCTCACATAATGTCGGCACTGACGGAGCCCGCGCAGAAGCATCCACCCAGCTTTCAAAGAAAGCCTTTGGGAGATGCACCATGCACGTGTGGTCCCTTTCCTGCCCAAGGCTGCCATCTTGCCTCTGTCAAATGACATAGCTAAGACAGCCATGGAAAAAATAAAGGAAAATACCGTAAGGGAGCAACTCCAAGGGAGGAGGGAGGTCGGGAGGACTGATTCCTGCTGTTCCCGGAGAACACCTGTTACAGGTGAGTAACTATGCTTTCTCCAGGAACAAGCAGGAAGTCAGTCCTCACATATGGGACTCCCCAGCTACAAGCTACCGGGAACCTGTAAAAAAAAAAAAAAATGCCACGGCGACCCTCAAAGGGTGAGCAGTGATCACCAGCAGTTGAGTCCCTACTGACAGACTCTTGCAAGACCCAAGTGTCTGGCAGAGAACCAGCGCTGCGATAACCTGAACACAGAAGGATCAGAGGGCAGGAGTTGCCTATACCCTGAAGAGATTACGGAGTACAGTCTGGCCGAAGGCACTGTCCCGTTGAGACTCCCTCTCCAGGCAGTAGTGAGCTGCAAAGGTATTTATTTATTTTATTTTATTTAGACGGATTTGTATATCACCTTATCCTACAATCAAAGTGCATCAGAGGTATGGACCGAAGACCAGGTGGTGGCCTGGCACATTTCCATCAAGGGGATGGAACGCAGATTTGTCACAGAACTAGCCATGGCCCTGATGCGGTGCGCTGTGATCTTTTGGTCCAGTGAAATCCCTGCATGCTCTTAGGCAAGGGTAATGCAGTCCGCCACCCAAGCGGACAGAGTTTGCTTAGTCACTGGGAGCCCCAGATGGCTGGGGTCATAGGATACAAAAAGCTGAGGTGCTCTGCAGTGGCCCCGAGTCCGTTGCAGGTAAAAGGACAGGGCTCTTTTACAATCCAGAGCATGGAGAGCGGTCTCTGCCCTACCAGCGTGAGACCTCGGAAAGAAGGTGCGGAGTACCACCTCCTGGTTGAGGTGGAATGGGGACACCACCTTCAGCAGAAACTTGGGGTGTATGCAGAGCACCACCCTGTTCTTGTAGAACCTTGTGTAGGGCAGCTCTGCCATCAGAGCCTGGAGCTTGCTGACTCTACAAGCTGATGTGAGTGCCACAAGGAAGACAACCTTCCAGGAGAGATAATTCAGGTGGCAGGTAGCCAGAGGCTCAAACGGAGGCTTAGTGAGCTGCGAGAGCACCACATTGAGATCCCACTCTGCCGTAGGGTGGATGGGGTGTTTGGATAACATGAGGCCCCGCAGGAATCGAGACACAAGGGGCTAAGCTGAGAGGGACGGGATGGTGATGTGCTGCAATGGCGCTCATGTGTACTCTGACCGAATTGGACTTTAGTCCCCCCTGCGAAAGGTGGAGCAGGTACTGGAGTACCACTTGTACCGAGCAGGAGAATGGGTTTGCCCGTCTTTCTGTGCACCACACTGAGAATCAGTGCCACTTGAAGGCATATACCCTTCTTGTGGAGGCCTTACAAGAGGCCAGAAGAACCTCCTCCATGTCCTGTGGGAGGATGAAGGAAGAATGCTCCCTTTCAGCAGCCAAGCCATGAGTGACAGGGATCCCAGGTTGGGGGAGAAGGAGAGAGTCCTGCTCCTGTGAAAGTAGCCCTGGGGCTCGGCCCAGGAGAATTAGTGACGCCACCGATAGGGAGAGGAGCAGTGGGAACCAAGGCTGCCTGGGCCACTGAGGAGCTATTAGCATTAGTGATGCTCTGAGGCTGGTGGTGCTCGAGGACCGGCTCAACGTCCAGGGAAATCTTCGATGTTGAGGGTCCTGTCATTGGGGGCAGATGAACCAGACGAACTGGACAAATACCCACTGCATGGCCATGAGAGCAGATATACTGCTCTCTAAGGCCGCCAGCTTGGTCTCCATACCAGTTGGCTCTGCAGACTTTGACACTGGCACCGAGGGCTTCGGGCCTGGCATCGGTACTGTCGAGGGGGAGTCCTCAATGAGGATGGCCTCGGTGGTCTGAGGCTGGTCGGTGGGTGCCGACAACTCCTTGCAGAGCAGCTTGGAATGCCGCTCCCGTTCCAACTCCTTGGACTCACGACTGTGGTGGGATTTCCTCCTCTTCCTGGACACGTCCTCTGAGGCAGTCTTCGAGGGTTTCTTCTTGCGCTCCACCTCCAGGGATTTCTGCTTGGAGGAACCGCGGCTGCAGGACTCCGAAGAGGCTCGGGCTTCGCGGGGCATTGAGGTATTGGAGGGGGCCCTGGAGCGTGGTGTCACTGGAGACTCTAGCACAGAGTCAGACTTCTGGAAAAATTTTTCCTGCTGCTGCTGATGGCTCTTTAGGGCCTTTGAGGTCACAGTTCTGCAGAGTTCGTAGTCAGAGTCATTATGCTCCAGGCCACGGCACCGGAGGCAACAGTCATGCGGGTCAGTTTGACACATTATTTTGCCACACCAGTCGCACTTCTTGAAGCCACTGGAGGCCATCAGAAAAAGGGGGTCCCTGCCACCCAGCAGGGGTCCGATGCCTTTGGCTGAAAAAGGGCACAAATGCTGGTTCAAGGGACACCTCAATGAAAAACGAGGAAAGTAATGAACGAACCAGAAGATAACACCAAGGTGAGCTGGCTCAGCGGTGGGAAGGAACTGGTACACTTTTTCCGGGGGAAACTGGACAATGTCTGAAGGGCTCCATAGAAAAAAGGAGACTGAGGCAAGATGGCACCCTTGGGCAGGAAAGGGACCATGCATGCATGGTGCATCTCCCAAAGGCTTTCTTTGAAAGTTGGGGGGATGCTTCTGCGTGGGCTGTCAGTGCTGACGTCACCCATATGTGAGGACTGACTTCCTGCTTGTTCCCGGAGAAACAGTGATTCTCTGTTCCTTTGTTTATGTTTTTGGTAGCTTGGACAGAAAAGAATGGGCCTAGGGGGGGATGGAGTTGGATACTAATCGTCAAACAGATTCCTAAGTACAGACTGGCTGAAGTTGGTGTTGTGTCGGTAATCCCCATCTATACAGCAGTGAGATGCGAATGTATGGACTGAAAACCATGTTGCAGCCCTGCAGATCTCTTCTATGGAGCCTAAGTGCAAGCTTGCCACCGACACAGCCATAGCTCTGACATTATGAGCAGTGACATGACCATCAAGGCTCCGGCCTGCCTGGGCATAAGTGAAAGAGATGCACAGTCTGCTTGGCAAACTGAAAAAGAGCATTTGGAAACGGCAGCTTATAGCTTGTTGGTGTCAAAAGAAACAAAGTTGGATGGACTGTCTATGGGCTTGTGTCTGCTCCAAGTAGGAGGCTAAGGCTCGCTTGCAGTCCAGCATGTGCAACTTAGCTTCCACTTTGTGTGCATATGAGGTCTCGGGAAAAATGCTGGCAGAAATGACTGATTAAGGTGGATATCCGATACCACTTTTGGAAGGAATTTAGGATGAGTACGAAGGACTACTCTATTATGGTGGAATCTGGTGTAAGGTGGATGAACTTCTAGAGGCTGAAGTTCACTCACTCAGCATGCTGAAGTGACCACCACTAGAAATAATACCTTCCAGAGAACAGGTCCTCTTCTGGTTTCCCCTTTGGTAACTCTAACAAGAGGAGGTGTGCTCAGACATAGTAACATAGTATATGATGGCAGATAAAGACCAGTATAATCCATCTAGTCTGCCCAGCAAGGTGGCAAGAGTAGGTGCACCTGCTGCTCCATGCAGGTTACCCTTCCCCATGCCTTTGTTTAGGGGTGTACCCACCGCTCCATGTAGGTCACCCCTATTTGTTGAGATATAAGAGATAGTTGTGTGCCTTGAAAGCCTGGTGAGAGTAACATCCTGTTTCTCAATATCGCCAGCTTTCTCTTCGACTTTCTCCCTGAAAAGATTCTCTCTGTGGCATGGGATGTCCACCAGCTTGTTTTGTACTGACTGTTCCAAGTCTGACGACTGGAGTCAAGCAAGTCTCCTGGCGCCAACCCCAATGGCAGCATTCCTGAATGTTGTCTCGAAGATATCATAGGTTGCTCGGATCATGAACTTTGAATAGTACTTGCCATGGTCCACCAGTGAACAATACTGATCCATTTTTTCTGGATGGAGGAACTGGCCTAGATACGCCAAGCCGCACATGATGTCCTTCAAGAACATGCTCACTTAGAGCTGGGTAAGAGGCCACACTTGCCACAAGCATGGCATTCTGGAAACATTTCCTCCCAAAAGAGTCCAATGTCCAAGCCTTCCTCCCTGGGGGCACTGAAGAGTGAGGTTTGGTACTCTTGATACTCTTTAAGGTGGATTCGACCACCAAGGAATGGTGCAGAAGCTGAGGCTTGTTGAATCTGAGAGCCTTCTGAACTCTGTACATGGAGTCAAGCCTTCTACTAACTGGAGGTACAGAGAGAGGGTTCTCCGACATTCTCATCTGTACTCTCTGTAGAATGCAGTGCATAGACACAGTCACTGCCTCCTTAGGGGTAGAGGAGTACCGCAGGGCTCATCCTCAGTTTCCAAAGAAAATGGTATGGCCTTGGCCATATTCCTTACAAACTCTCAGAAAATCAAGTCCTCAGGAGAGGACTTGCATCGCTCATGAGATGGAGAAGGGTCTGACAGGAGCTCCGGGGACCTGCCCTCCGACAAACCCTCCAATTCCACGTTGGTAACCCAGCCTTCTGAATCAGACTCAGAGAAAAAGGTCAATCTACTTCTGAGAATCTGTTTGGATCACTCTCCTGCTTCAAGGGGACGGGAGCTCCTTCAGGAGTAATGATGCACATCAGACCACAAAATGCTAGATAGGGATATTGGCTGGGCAGGCACCAGTGTCGGGATCCTTCGATGCCCTGATGTCAATGCCTTTCCTGCAGGCAGGGCATGTGTCTCAAGGATTGACTGTATGGCAACTAATGTCGATACAGCTGACGTCAGGGCCCCACGTATGCTGCATCACCAAAAGTGCCGCAATGCGTTCTGCAAGTACTTTTAGAAGGTGCTTCGCCATGGCTGCCAATTCCAAAGGTTGTGGGGCTTGAGCAACCTACTGATGTACCTGGTAGGTGTACAGGGATATCAGCAGCTGGGTTTCAGCTGTCAGTAGGCTGTTGGTGCCCCTCCGATATGCTGAAGGATGAGCTTACCTCCCTTTGGGCACCTTCAAGGGGTGCTCACATGGACTCCCATCACTACTGATCACCAGATGGTGTGGTTCAGTATTAGGACTAGGGCTGTTAGAATCCATTCAAAGGTGAGGATCTTAGACTTTAGGAAGAATAACTTTGCGAAGATGGGCCAATACCTCAGGGAGTCGTTAGTGGGATGGGAACAGCTGGGGGATGTAGAAAAACAGTGGGCAAAACTGAAAGGGGATATTTTAAGGGCAACCAACCTTTTTGTTAAAATGGTAAATAAAGGTAAAAGGAAAAGGAGACCGTTATGGTTTTCAAAAGAAGTAGCTGAAAAAGTGAAGAAAAAGAGGGGAGGCCTTCATGAAATACAAGAGATCACAGAGAGAGGAAGACAGGCATCTGTATTTGGAAAAACTTAGAGAAGCTAGCAAAGTAGTCAAGAAGGCAAAGATTCAAAAGGAAGAGGAAATAGCCAATGCAATAAAATGGGGGATAAGACATTTTTCAGATATATTAGTGAGAAGAGGAAGGGCAAAAGTGGTATTGTCAGACTCAAGGGTGCAGGGGAGGAATATGTAGAAGCTGATAAGGATAAAGAGGAATTGCTTAACAAATATTTTTGTTCTGTGTTCACAGATGAAGAACCAGGAACAGGACCTCAGAAAACACCCACAAATAGGAACAGAAGCGAGGGACATCTTGAACAATTTTCAGAAGACTGTGTTCGTGAGAAACTATCTCAACTTAAAGTAGACAAAGCGATGGGACCGGATGGGATACACCCGAGAATACTGAGGGAACTTGGGGACGTTCTAGCAGCTCCACTGACTGACCTTTTCAATGCCTCATTGGAGTCGGGAGTGGTGCCAAAGGACTGGAGAGAGGCTCATATGGTGCCTTTACACAAAAGCGGAAGTAAGGATGTGGTTGAAAACTACAGGCTGGTTAGTTTAACTTCGGTGGTAAGTAAATTATTGGAAACGCTGCTGAAAGAGAAAATAGTGAGGTTTCTGGAGTCCAGCGGATTACAGGATCCGAGGCAGCATGGATTCACCAGAGGCAGGTCTTGTCAGACAAATCTGATTGATTTCTTTGACTGGGTGACCAGGGAGTTGGACCGAGGGAGAGCTCTAGATGTGGTGTATTTAGATTTCAGTAAAGCCTTTGACACTGTTCCTCACAGGCGACTTATAAACAAACTGAGCACCCTAGGGATGGACCCTAAAGTTACTGCTTGGGTTAGAAATTGGTTGGGTGGGAGGCAACAAAGAGTACAAGTAAATGGAGCTCACTCTGAGGCTCCGATGCAGCCTAGAAAGCCATAGAGACCAATGTCATTGATGGATCAGACTTCTGAGCGCCAAAAAGTGATTTGCACTGCTTCTCATGACCTTTGGGTCCTCTTTTTGTCATCTGTGAACAGAAATTACAAGAGGGCTGATGATCGGGTCCCAGGCACTGTAGATGCCAGTTGTGGGTATCTGTGACCAAAATGGTCCTAGAGCGCTTGGATCACTTCTTGAACCCACTGGCAGGTTTCTGGGACATGTCGTCTGGAAAAATAGCCACTGCAAAGTCGAAGGGCTCATTGACAAGGATCGAGGCCCGCCAGAGCACCAGTACCGGGACCAGAGATCGAAGGAGAAAAAAGTGAAAGGGAGGAGAGATTTGTGATGGCAGGTGATTGGGCAAAAAAACATGAGGTGAAAAAAAAACACTGAGGGGAAAAAACAGATGTTTACCAACAGAGATGTCTGAACGTGTCCATGGGGCTCTGCAGAAAACTAAAGACTGATCTAAGATGGTGCCTTGGCGGCAGGTGGAAAGGAGGCACGCAGGTGCGGTGGAGCCTCCCAAAAACTTCCAATAGAAAGCTGGGGAGTGTTCCTGCGCGGGACTTCGTCGAAAGACGTCACCCATATATGAGGACTCGTTCCCGTTTGTCCATGGAGAATAAAGTCAACTTTCATTGTCTGACCATGAAACAGCAACTCCAACTCGGGCACACTCAGAAAAGACTAAATTAACTTTAAACCTATGTTTTCTGTAATAAGGAGGGTTCTCCCAGGTTCCAGTGTGAGGGGCTTAGAGCAGTACTGCTGAGCAGATTCAGAAAGCTGAATGGGCAGGAGACTGCGAGATACCTTAAGGTTACCGAACAGCAGAATGGTTCAGGCTCTTCAAAGGTGGGGTTCTGCATTGGAGTACTGTGAGCCTTAAAGGTTAAAAGGACTGATGTCCCCCTCTTTGTTAAATTGCTTTTACCCTATTTTAGAAACTCAGGGGTTTTGTTTTGTCTTCCTTTACTGTGGGCTTGAAACTGAGCTGGGTTTCTATCCTTATGTCACTTTTCTTAAGTTTACAATGTGAACCTTTACTTTGTACCTCAAAGTGCACTTGATTTGTGTGTATTTGAAAAATCAAAAGCTTAAACAAAACTGATAAAACTAAAAAATACTCTTAAGGGTGGAATGTGCTGTGAAATAGAGAAATGCAGCCATGATGGGGAAGGGGGCGGGGGGGGGGGCACATTTCAACATTAGTGACTTTAAAGTGAAGCCCTAAGGAAGTGCAGCTTCAAAGCAGACTACTGAAATGGCTAAGGGAACTTTCTTGGGAAGTTGGGGGTGGAGGAAGGAGGGGGGGACGACAAGGAAGCCCAGGAATCTTTCTAGGCCATGTAAGGGAAGTCTTCCCGCTGCCGATATGCCCAGAGCACTGCCTTTTACCTTGGAACCCGACACGGCCAAATCCAGCTCGGTACTGACTGCAACACAGGTCACCTCATCGTCATGGCCGTACAGCACCTGCACGGGCTTAGGAGCCAAACCGCAGGACAATCCACCCTGATACCAACGAAACAGAACCACATAGAAACAGCAGATTAGAAAACACAGCAGTGCGATGGAGGGGAAGCACACAGCAGAGCTCTTTCACTGTAGGAGAGCTGCCCCTTCCATTCTGGCCACGTCAGCCCTATGGCTGCTGTTTCCATCTGACTCTGTTATCACAAAGTGCATTTTCCTGGTGTCCTGTACCCCCTTTCTCTGCACATACAATGGCCAAACTGCTGACCTCCGCCCACCTGCTAGCAAAGCAAGTTTGTTAATGCCATCTACATTCTTCTCTGCCCTGGTCGCAACACTTTGTGCAGATGTAGTGTGTCCTTCTTACTGTGCCTGCAGGAGGCAAACCCCGGCTCATGAAACAAAGTGCTTTTCCTTCACACACATCAGCAAATGCACCGGAGGGGGTGATTTGAGCATCCTACCTGCTGCAGAACCTGCCAGATCATGCAGGTGGTGTCCCGGGACCCAGAAATGAGGTAGATTCCACAGAGGTCAAGAGCCAGGCACGTGACAATATCTGGAAGCAGGAGTACAATTGGTTTTATTCATGGCGATGCTCTTCTTTGACTGAGCAGCTGTGTCACCGGAACTAGTGGCTCCATCGCTTGGATGCTCCTGGCTGCCCAGGTACTATGTGACTCAGTTTGTCATGGGTTGTATGATGCCAGGCGTCAATAGAGCCACAACAGTGCTTGGGAGGCCAGGAGCATCCAGGGAAAAGGGAGGCCAGTGGCCGAGGATGGCAGCCAGATGGGAAGCAGCTTGGAAAGGGCGCGAGATGGCTATTGACTGAATGTGGAAGAGAAGCGTTTGGAGGAAGAAAAGTTGGGTGAAAAAGAGAAATGCAGCAGATAAAAGCATGGCAAGAGCAAGAGGGAGACTGTAATGAAGGCAGTAGCAGTTGCAGGACAAGGAAAGGGAGTTACTAGAAAAAATAATGGTGGGGATAATGGATGTGATGGAAGTGTACCATACCTCAACCCTGGCTGTCCTCGACAACCCGCTACCTATGTTCTTGTGCCCGCTCAACTGACGCCTTTGGCTTAAATCTTGTATCCTTGCTGACCTACCTACAGTTCAAATTCATGCTAACCTCTTTCCAGTCGGCCATAGCACTCGCTAAGCCAGAATACTATGTCCATTTGACTAACTCTCTTGCCTCTGATTCTTGCAGTCTCTTTGCTGTACTCTACTTTCTCCTCAAGATCTCTCCTCCCCCATTCCCTCCCTTCACTGCCTACCCAGACCTTAGGCGACTACTTCCATGACAAAGTCCAGAAGATTAGCTTTGAATTCTCTGCAGGGTCACTTTCACCTCATCTTCCCCCTCTTCAATCCTAAATCCTTCTCTCACCCTTTCTTCCATTTCTGAAATCACTGAGGAGGAAACTGCAAATCTTCTCTCCTCCTCCAAACTGATTACTTGCTCCTCTGATCCCATTCCTCCCACCCATCTACTAAGCTCTCTCTCTCTTCCATCATCATTCCTTCCATCTGTCATATCCTTAACCTATCGCTTTCCACTGCAACTGTTCCTGTGGCCATCAAACATGCTGTGATTACAACCTCTCCTCAAAAAGCCTTCAGTAGAATATTCATGTCCTTCAAGTTATCGACCTCTCTCTTTCCCCTGCACTTTGCTTCAAAACTACTTGAACGAGTGGTTCACTGCCGCTGTCTTGACTTTCTTTCCTCTCAAGACCTTCTGGACCTACTACAATCTGGCTTTTGTTCTCTACATTCCATAAAAACGGCTCTTGCCAGAGTCTCCAGCAACTTATTCCTTGCCAAATCCTCTACTCGATTCTCATCCTTCCTGACCTTTCTGCTGCTTTTGACACTGTTGATCACCACCTTTTCCTCAATACCCTGTCTTCCCTTGGATTTAGGGGCTCTGTTCTGTTCTTCTTCTTTTCTCCCCCATTACACTTTTAGTGTCTGTTCTGGTGGTTCCTCTTCCACCGCCATCCCGCTTTAGTTGGTGTACCTCAGAGCTTTGTCTTGGGACCTCTCGCCTTTTCTTTCTCTACAATCACTGCCCTTGGTACACGGAACAGTACCATCTTTATGCTGACAACTCTCAGATCTTCCTTTATGTGCTTTCTTCTACTGCTAACTCCGGACTTCGATCCTTTCACCTTGCTGCTCCTTATGCCTGGAACAAATTATAGTCTGTGCAACATGCTTCATTCTCTGGCCCTTTTCAAATCCTGGATTCTGATCTGCCTAGTCTCCTATGTGTTTCCTACCTTTATCCTAGATAGATCCTTGCCCTCAGCTGTTGTGTTGTCGGTCTTGGCTAGATTGTAAGCTCTGAAGAGCAGGGACCGTCTTTCACATGCGTCTGTACAGAGCTCCGTACGCCTTGTAGTGTTATACAAATGCTCAGTAGTAGTAAGTAGTAAAAAAAGAATGAAGGAATGGAGAAAAGGTGCATGACGACAGAAGGAGATGAAAGACTGGGGACAGCTGGACACGTGGGAAGAAAGAGAAACTTTCGGATGGGAGAAGCAGGGTGGGGTAAGAGGAGGAAGAAAATTAAACAAAATAATAGATAAGAAGAAGAAAGATGGTGAAAGGAACAGAAACTAGCAGTAGCTGGAAAGTGCACATGTAGAGGGTCATTTTATAAGGGGGCACCTGGTAACGCATTATTTTCTATAAAATAGGCATCTTAAAAATAAGTAGGCACCTATCTGACATTATAATATATAGGCCTAAGTGGCAGAAATCATGTCTTAAGTTAAAGTGCGGCTGTTTACAGCAGCCTTAGAGCTTAGATGTTTGCGGGAATGCGCATAAATTCGATTTTTTTTTATAACATATGAACATACTTGTGTGTTCTGCTCACAGTTCGCCCACACGTATTCCTGCCGGCAAAATACACGCTATCACGCAACGCGCATCCTTTTAGCCTCATCGGTATTTTATAAAAGGTGCTTAACCCGTGTATGTGGCCAAATATGCACATTAATGCCTAAAGCAATCCCCAGTTAGACATATACTTGGCACCTAGAAGTATGCGCCTCCTATATAATTACCCCCATAGGGGGTCATTTTTATAAGGTGTTTTCTGCAGAAAATGGCTCTTATGAAGCTGCATGGAGGTATGGATGCATAAAAGTACGCACCTCGCAAGACTGTGCCTCCTCGCATGGGTGCTTCTGGGGTCTAATTAGGGTGGGATTTATGATGTTAAGAAATTACCCTCACCCCCCCCCCCCCAATGTGGCATAATGATGGGTTTCCCGTTTTCCATGTGGCCCTCACCCCCTTCCACGGCTAAAGTCGGGGCTGGTCCAGGGGGAGCAGGCACTTAAGAAGTGCAGGGCCGTAAGTTCATGCTCATTCATGTCAAGTCCTTCCTGGCTTCTGCAGAGAGGCAGGGACTAGGAGAGGAAATGCTTGTACCCCATGAGGATCATACCTATGTGCCTGGTGATGTGTCCTACCACCTTTCCTTTGCTGAGGGAGGTGACCCGCAGGCTGTTATCCCAGTGGCCGCCACTGAAGAGTAGCTTCCCGTCGTGAGACACGGTTAGGGTCTTGGAAGACAGCTCGACCCCTGCGGCAAATGGACCATAGAGGAACCGCTGGATTCTGCCGGAGGTAAAGAAGAGAGCGTTTACAGTTACACTCAGCCTTCTCACTGCCCAGTCAGTGTAAACACAGTGCAAAGGAACGCAAACAGCAGTGATGTTCCAGACTCCTGCACACACTGAACCCTACGCATCAATTCAGTTAGAACCCCTGGAGCACACCAAGTCCAATATCAAAGGGGGCTTATGCTCCCAACCTTTGAGAGCTGAAGTCCTAAATTGGCCTCTCTGAAAATTGTGTGCGGGCCAAGGTTCCTAGATTTGTGCTCAAAATTGCACTAAACTCCTAAATTCAGGGGCATAACTATTAAACTCCTAAATTTTGATGAATTTTCAGCAAAAACTTAGGCTCCTATATCTGACTGAAAATGGGGGACAAATTTAGGCACGTAATTCAGGAGCCCAACTTTAGGAGCTCAGTTTGTTTTTGAATGTTGGGCCTTATATGGATAGTGCTGGGTAAAAAGTTGTCTAACTACCCTAGCACTATTCATATAGAGAAGAGATGGAGGGAGGGGGTAGAGCATGGCAGCACATAAAATTACCTGGATAGCGGCGATATTCAGCCATTATACAGTTAATTTATGTGTTTAGTGTAGTCAATATGTATATTTAGCACTGCTGACTATATGTACAGTGAATATACATATCTAATGCAGCCAGTGTTTAATACAATGGTTACCACTGCTGAAAATCCAGCTCACTAGGGTCATAGATTTTGGAAAGCAAGGCAGCATCTAGGGGTGTGGGTAAAGACCTTTAAATGATTCCAGTAGCCCCAGGTAACTAGAGAGCCCCACATCTTGCGACAGAGGCCGAGTCAGGCCTTGGTTTTACCCCCATTGCATCATCTCCTCTTTCTCAAGACAAGGAGGGCGGCAAGTCCACAGATGCAGCATGGGAAAGACAGCACAGGGTACAGACAGTCTCCAATGACACAGAACCATCCAGTCACTATCAGCTAGCTGCTAACCTTCCCACCCGAAGCAACCTGTCTTTAGGCCCATTAAGCCTTTGGTGGGTCCTAGGCAAAAAAGATCACATTGTGCTCTTCACCACAGCACAAATGCATTTTAAACTCCTTCATCCCCACCCACTTGGCATAATCACATCACCCCCTCACCCTCCCACACCCTATAGCATAAACGCCTTCATCATCTCCTGCCTAATCCCTTCCATCAAGCAGACGTCAACGAGCAGCACCTTCCTACCTGCTCCTATCTCCTTAACCAGCTTTCCTCTGCAGTCCAGACTGGCGAGTCTCACAAACTTACAAGGCCCTGCATGGTTCTGACAGCAGAGGAGAGCTGGCCGAGTAGATGGCGGTGGCAGCTGGTAAAAAGCACTGTTCACTAGAGAAGACAGAAAAACTCTTCTGCAGAATTGCAGTGACCCTGTTCCAACCCCTGCTTTTCTCTCTGCTGGGGAGCAGCTCACGTACTGGGGAAAACAATCTGATGGCACACCTGATGGGAACCGCTGAATAAGCCTAAATGTTTGGGCCCTGGCCATGCGCTTAGTTTTCCTATGTCGTAGGCATGGAACCTCCCAATCTTTATCCCCTTCCCCGACTCAGTTTCCACATTTCCTTTTCTACTCCTGCAGCTCACTATCCTTTGATTTCAAACCTGTTTTCGGTAGCGAAACCGTGAATGCAAAGAAAGCCTTGGTTTAATAGCCCTCTAAAAGTGAGGGCAGCATTATAGCAGAAATAATCATATCAACCATGTTGCTAATATCACCCATGTCTGCTCATGTAATAAACCCATGACGTTGAATTTTCTGGCTGGCCCCCTCTTCCTCTTTCATTGGTTCCGTGGTATGCAAACCGTGCTTAATATAACAAAATCAGATTGTTGAGGTTAGAGCATCGTTCTGAATTTTATAAGCAAAGGCACTAAAGGGCTAATTTTACAAGGGACTTGAGTGTGCAGAACAGCACATTACATGCTCAAGGAAGAGCTCATGAACTAGCCCTACATAGAGCAGCTCAGAAAACACAGGGCGTACTTTTATGCCACACGGAAGGGATGTTATAAAGGACTTTCCATGTGTAATGGCCTTTTTGCATGTGCGAAAGAGCTTTTACAATTCAAGGGTAATTTTATTAGGGAGCATTTAGTCAATCTGTAACATTATCTAAGGGGTTATGCCCATAGAAGTATGCGCGGCAACAAGAAGATGCATTCCTTTATGCGACCGGTGTGTCCTGGGGCAGAGTCACGATTTATGTGCATATGTGTCTTTATAAAGAGATAGGCGGCTTGTTATAAAATTAACTCCCACATGTGCTTGCGGTTCCTGGGGGTGTGGAATGGGTGTGTGTGTGTGTGGGAGGGCTATTGGCACTTGCACACATGTGCCCTAATTCCTACCAGCACACATACACACACAGTTACTCTACCTTGGAGTGATGGAATGTTATTGGGGCGTTTTCGGGTGAGCTCTATTATAAAGGCACAGAAGATTGTGCACCCTGTTATAAAATATTTACCCTCCATGTGATCTCATGGGATTTGGTGCTTTCTGTTGCTTTTCAATGAGATTTTAGTGTTTATAAGATTCACTTTGGGGTATGGGAGGAGGATAAATTAAGCAAGTATATTAAGTGATATATTAAAAAAAACACAATGAAATTAAAACTGATAAACTGGTTTTCAAAATAATTTGGCTTTGCACATATTCTCATCTGTACAGGATGCGGCGATACTATACAGTTTAAACTTCAGAACCATATCCACAGCCACCTCTGGAATACAATGGCCGTGACAGCACATTTCCACCAACCCTACTATATGACCTGAAGAGGGGGATGCACAAAGGGAGAAAGTGATTCATACAGGGGGCTTTTAAGCAAGCACAGGGGATTTGAATTTGCTCCCCAAGATTTCAGTGTCTTTACCTCCTCTCTGCTTTAAGATACCCAACCAATGAACCAAAAATCCAGAGTTTTGAGGGGCTGAGTGTCTTGGGATGACCCTGGCTATGGAAGCATACTGGTGTCTGCAAGCCTGAACATCTGCTGAAAGTTTCTCCCCTCCTGGAAATGAATTCCTCTATGCTAAAGTGCCTAACGACGGATGGACAGACACAGGGAAGCACTTACTTGGCATTGGAGATAGTGGGGTCCTTGGTGAAGCTGAAGTAATTGTAGATGGTTTTGTCATAGGGCAACCAGCTGTGGTTTCCCAGCAACCCATTTGCACTCACTGTCACCTAGAGAGGAGGACATTTTTGATTGGTTTACATTTAGTATCTGCCAATATTTTACATTTCTCAGCAGTGACAATCGAAATTTAACAGCAACAAACTTAACAAAATACAGAAAGAAACATTTATATATTCAATACCTTTAAAAACTCATCTCTTCTCAAACTCCTATGAAAGAAACCCAACAAGACCTGCATTTCTTGAGGTGGCAACTTTAAGGCATTCCAAAGCTTAGGCCCGTCTACAGAAAACACATGATTACGAGTGTCTGCCTTATGAACTAAGGCAGCTGTCGGAACATGTAATAACTGTGGAGAAGCTGAGCATAAAGCTCAAGAAGGTTGTTAGTGAATTAAACAAGACAATAAATCATCAGGTAAAGTACTTTAAAAGCCAAACAAACAGAAACATTTAAACTGCACCTGTTGGACAATGGGCAGCCAATGTAAATTCTTAAGGCATAAGAAATATGATCAAATTTCCATAGCCCTGCATCATTCATGGCCACATTCTAGGCTGTTTGAAGAGATTAAAGGGCAGAATATAAATAAGCAACAGCTCTGCTTAAAAGATCATATGGAGGAGTTATTAAAGCAAGCCAACAAACCCTAATAGTTCTTTAGCGTATGAAGGACTGTACCAGAGATTGTGTTCTCAGCCCCTTGAAATCGAATCCAGGCCACGGCACATTAGTAACAGAGGATGTCCATAGTGTGTTTTGAAGGGAGCTGTGGTTCAGGCCGCTCAACTAATGGCCATCAATGTGATGGTTTAGGGATGGGGGGGGGGAGGAATAAAAACAGGGAACTTAACTCTAGCAGGCTGCTTATGAAGGCTTAGGCTCCTTAGCTCACACAGGTGGGCCAGTGAAGCTGGAAACTAGGAAAGGTGACATTTTACTTACCAGATAATGTCCTTTCAGCAGATTGGTAGAGACAAAGAACCAATGAAAAGTTGAGGTTTCAATGACATCACTCTCATACTTCTATCCACCTCAGTCACCAGAGATCCCTTTAGCGGGAGAATCTTAACTCCTCCCCACTCGCCCGGCCCATGGCCAATCAGGAGGCCAAAGAGGACTTTAAATTTAAAGTGCCATGGGGTGCGAGGAAACACCGCAAGCCCCACCGACTCCAGCTACAGCCCCCTGACTGTCGGGTGAGGGAGCAGGAAGCTTAACTCCTCCCCGTTTACGGCCAATCAGGAGGCCGAAGAGGACTTTAAATTTAAAGCGCCATTGGGCGGGCCTGTGCCTGAGGGCCTCGCCAGAGGGCTCTTGGAGTGGCCCTTAGGCGGGAAACATTGGCGAGGAGTGAAAACAACAGCTGTCCGAACTAAAATCATGAGATCACAGCTTGATCTAGACTACCTTACTAAATTGTGACAAACAATAAGTCCATCCCAGCAACTTTGCTACTATTAACCAACTTAACAGAGCGCAGAAACCGTGAAGAAGACCCCAAGAACAACGGAACCAATTGAAATAACAACTAACTGGAAGCTCACACGATACGTCACCGAAGACACCCAGGAGCAACCCCAAATACCAACGAAAGCATCTACAACTGCCTTCCAGCACATAAGGAAAGTTACACAATTACTACTATTATAAATACCCAAGAGTGACCTCTCTCTTTCAGTACACCTTATTCCATCAGAACCTCTGAAACCCAGAATCAGGTTCAGCACAGCTCAACCCATTTAAGCTGGAAGTAAACACAGACCAGTTCGAATCACTACATAATCATGGCACACAGCACACTAATGCTCCTGTTAACCTCCTTAATACTACAACTCCTCACACAATAGGCAAAAACATTCCACACCACAACCTACATACCCTCACTCACACAACTCTACATACCTCGCTCCATGGCATATACAATGTCTCCACACAAGACTCAACCAAATCAGACACACAACACAGATGCCATACACTGCACTTACCTCACAAACACCGACACCAACCCCATGGTAGTCACAAACCTCACCTGCATGCTCATAACACAAGCATCGATCAGAAACAAAACTATCATCATCTCAGGTTACCTACAAGCACATAAAACAGACATACTTTGTATACCTGAGACCTGGCTCAACGATACCAACCAGATAGTTATAAACCAAGTTACTACACCCATGTACACCGCCTTCAACTACACCAGATCAGGTAGAAGAGATGGAGGATTACTAATACTGACCAACAGTCATTACAAATTCAAAACCACACTAACAATTAGCTCAGAAGAAACTAGCATACTCAACATCTCCAACAAGCACATGGCAATATGCCTAGTATATAGACCTCCAAACACCAAACCCGAAGAATTAATAAGGGTACTTGAAACTGTATGTGCACATGACACAACAAGCAAGCCACTCCTCGTCCTAGGCGACTTTAACCTTGGACCAAAACTTTCCTTAAAGCAATGGAAGCACTACACTATCACCAACTGATCAAAGAATCCACCCACAGGCATAGAACAACTCCGGACCTCATATTCATTCCTAGACCACAACAAGCACTTAACTTAACTTCCCACCGCACAATCATACCAACATCACAGTCGACCACCACATAATAACCATCAAAATGCAATTCGAACAACACAACCCACCCACAAGAAAGACATGAGACAAAAAGGAGATTTAAATCCTTCAATAGAGAAATCTTTCTGAAAGAAGTAATCCCGAACTTACAACAACATAAGAACATAAGAAATGCCATACTGGGTCAGACCAAGGTCCATCAAGCCCAGTATCCTGTTTCCAACAGTGGCCAATCTAGGTCATACGTACCTAGCAGTTTCCCCAAGAGACACAGGTTCCACAATGCTTGTACTGGTCAAGCATTGATATCCTGGGTCCCTTCTTAATAATGGTTTATGGACCTTTCCTCCAGGAACTTGTCCAAATCTTTTTTAAACCCAGCTACACTAACAGCCTTTACTACATCCTCCGGTAACAAATTCCAGAGTTTGATTACACGTTGAGTGAAAAAATATTTTCTTTTATTAGTCTTAAATAGTTTACCCTGTAGCTTCATTGCATGTCCCCTAGTCTTTCTATATTCTGATAACGTAAACAATCAATCTACGTTTACCCGTTCCACTCCGTTCATTAATTTATAGACTTCTATCATATCTCCCCTCAGCCGTCTCTTTTCCAGGTTAAAGAGCCCTAACCTTTTTAGCCTTTCTTCATAGGAGTATCCTTCCATCCCTTTTACCATTTTGGGGGCTCTTCTCTGAACCTTTTCTAATAATGCTATATCCTTTTTAAGAT
Organism: Ichthyophis bannanicus; assembly: GCA_033557465.1. Classification (NCBI taxonomy): domain Eukaryota; kingdom Metazoa; phylum Chordata; class Amphibia; order Gymnophiona; family Ichthyophiidae; genus Ichthyophis; species Ichthyophis bannanicus. The sequence continues at coordinate 199,001,453 of CM066031.1, read as the reverse complement.
ATGGCGACCAGAATTGCACACAATATTCAAGGTGCGGTCTCACCATGGAATGATATAGAGGCATTATGATATCTTTTGTTTTATTTTCCATTCCTTTCCTTATGATACCTAGATACACCAACAGTAAGGATTTAAGGGTTTGTTTTATTATATTAAATTGTTAGCTCTCTGACTGGGAGCTCTTAAAACGGTTTTTTGTACATTTTTAAAGCAAGGTTACTTTCTTTTTGGTGCTTTAGTGCGACTTTCCTTGAGCACAGTAGGTGGTTGAACTCCAGTAACCTCCTCAGCTTTGGGAACTGCTAACACCTAATCAGGTGTTTAGTTCCCTCCCTACCCACCCTGACTCCCACCCACCCCTCGCGAGTAGTCTTGCTTTATAGATATAATTAAGGAGATTTAACTGCTTTTTCTCTGAAAGGACAGCTGGGAAACCGGCTGGTACTTGGTAGATCTCGCTCTTTTGCTTTAAACAGATACCTAAGCTCCATGAACAGAACAATGGCTGGGAAAAATCGTATCACTAAAGCTGTTTCCCCCCGTTACAGCTTCTGCCTCGGTCCAGACAGAGGTCCTAATGCCAGTTGAAGGACCGGTTCCATGTACAGGGTGCCTGCATGCTGAAGCTCTGAGGAAACAAGTGGAGGAACTCAAAGAGGAGGTGGTGAGGCTGAGGAGCATTCACGACAGTGAGAAGTACATTGATGAGATGCTTCTTGCAGCAACCAAGCTCTCCAGCAGAGGAGAAGATGGGTGCCAACAGAATGTCGATGGTTGGACACAAGTCACCAGGGCCTGCAAAATCACCAATCCAACTTCTCCAGCCCTTGAATTGAAGAACCATTATGCAGCCCTGGAAGTGGAGAAGGTGAAAGCATCCCTGGAAAGGGAAGAACCAGAGCTCAAGTACCCCAAAGTTGCAGAATCAGTGACCACAAGGAAACAAAGGGTAGTGGAGGTTGGAGACTCTCTTCTGAGGGGTACTGAGGCATCCATCTGCCGACCAGACTTGATGTCCAGAGAGGTATGCTATCTGCCTGGTGCCAAAATCCAAGATGTTATGGAGAGTTTGCTAAGACTCATCAAGCCCACTGACTATTACCCAATGTTGCTAATCCATGTTGGAACAAATGATACTGCCAGGTATACCTCGGAATGTATCAAAAGTGACTTCATGGCTCTGGGACAGAGGGTGAAGCAGTTAGGTGCACAGGTGGTGTTCTCTTCAATCCTCCCTGTTGAGGGTAAAGGCAAAGGCAGAGAGGCTCGCATCCTGGAGATGAATGCATGGCTGCGTGGATGGTGTCATCGAGAGCGTTTTGGTTTCCTAGACCATGGGATGCTGTTCCAAGGGTTGCAGAGCAGAGATGGCATCCATCTGTCCAAGAAAGATCACGCGTCTTCAGTAGTAGACTGGCTAATCTACTGAAGAGTGCTTTAAACTAGATTCGTTGGGATGGGTGAAGAAAGCCCCCAGGTAAGTGAAAGCCCCCAGGTAGGTGATACATTAAATAACTTTATGGAAATGGGTAACAGGGGTAACATATGGAAAGCAGTGTGTATAAATGCCCGTAGCATGGAAAATAAGATCCCTGATGTTGAAGCTTTGGTGGGAGTGGCTGACTTGGATTTAGTGGCAGTTACAGAACATGGTTCACAGAAAACCATGATTGGGATGTAACTATACCTGGCTATACTTTATTCAGAAAGGACAGGGTAGGAAGTAAGGGAGGAGGAGTGGCACTATATGTAAAAACTACTATTAAAGCTTTGGAATTACAGAGCTTAAAAGGGAGAGGGGAGGCATTGTGGGTTAAACTAGAAAGAGGGAAAGAGAAATCTATTTACATTGGTGTGATATACAGACCTCCCTCACAAGAGGAAGAGGTGGACAGAGAGTTAATTGAAGACATGCGCAGCATTGCTAGGAAAGGGGAAGTGCTACTGATTGGAGATTTCAATATGTCAGATGTTGATTGGCACATTCCTGCTGCAGTATCATCTCGAAGTAAGGAGATCCTGGATTCTCTACAGGGAGAACTATTCAGGCAATTGGTAACAGGACCCCACACGTGAAGGGGCCATACTGGACTTGGTGCTTACCAATGGTGAAAGTGTTTCTGATGTTGTAGTGGGAGATCATTTTGCATCCAGTGATCACCAGATGGTGTGGTTCAGTATTAGGACTAGGGCTGTTAGAATCCATTCCAAGGTGAAGATCTTAGACTTTAGGAAGACTAACTTTGCGAAGATGGGCCAATACCTCAGGGAGTCATTAGTTGGATGGGAACAGCTGAGGGATGTAGAAAAACAGTGGGAAAAACTGAAAGGGGATATTTTAAGGGTAACCACCCTTTTTGTTAAAATGGTAAATAAGGGTAAAAGGAAAAGGACACCGCTATGGTTTTCGAAAGAAGTAGCTGAAAAAGTGAAGAAAAAGAGGGAGGCCTTCATGAAATACAAGAGATCACAGAGAGAGGAAGACAGGCATCTGTATTTGGAAAAACTTAGAGAAGCTAGCAAAGTAGTCAAGAAGGCAAAGATTCAAAAGGAGGAGGAAACAGCCAATGCAATAAAATGGGGGGATAAGACATTTTTCAGATATATTAGTGAGAAGAGGAAGGGCAAAAGTGGTACTGTCAGACTCAAGGGTGCAGGGGAGGAATATGTAGAAGCTGATAAGGATAAAGCGGAATTGCTTAACAAATATTTTTGTTCTGTGTTCACAGATGAAGAACCAGGAGCAGGACCTCAGAAAACACCCACAAATAGGAAAAGAAGCAAAGGACATCTTGAACAATTCTCAAAAGAATGTGTTCGTGACAAACTATCTCAACTTAAAGTAGACAAAGTGATGGGACCGGATGGGATACACCCGAGAATACTGAGGGAACTTAAGGACGTTCTAGCAGCTCTACTGACTGACCTTTTCAATGCCTCATTAGAGTCGGGAGTGGTGCCAAAGGACTGGAGAGAGGCTCATGTGGTGCCTTTACACAAAAGCGGAAGTAAGGATGTGGTTGAAAACTACAGGCCGGTTAGTTTAACTTCAGTGGTGAGTAAATTATTGGAAACACTGCTGAAAGAGAAAATAGTGAGGTTTCTGGAGTCCAGCGGATTACAGGATCCGAGGCAGCATGGATTCACCAGAGGCAGGTCTTGTCAGACAAATCTGATTGATTTCTTTGACTGGGTGACCAGGGAGTTGGACCGAGGGAGAGCCCTAGATGTGGTGTATTTAGATTTCAGTAAAGCCTTTGACACTGTTCCTCACAGGCGACTTATAAACAAACTGAGCACCCTAGGATGGACCCTAAAGTTACTGCTTGGGTTAGAAATTGGTTGGGTGGGAGGCGACAAAGAGTACAAGTAAATGGAGCTCACTCTGAGGAGAAGGATGTTATCAGTGGTGTGCCCCAGGGATCTGTCCTTGGTGCGATTCTTTTTAACATCTTTGTTAGTGATATAGCGGAAGGGCTTTCAGGTAAGGTTTGCCTCTTTGCGGATGTTACCAAAATCTGCAATAGAGTAGACACCCAGGAAGGGGTAGATAACATGAGGAGGGGTCTAGCTAAGCTTGAAGAATGGTCTAGAATTTGGCAGCTGGGATTTAATGTTAAAAAATCTAAGGTCATGCATTTGGGCTGCAGCAATCCAAGGGAGCAATATAGTATAGGGGGTGAAGTACTTTTGTCCACTAAAGAAGAGCAGGACCTAGGCGTGGTTGTGTCTGATGATCTTAAAGTAGCTAAACAGGTAGAAAAGGCGACGGCAAAAGCTAGCAGGATGCTTGGGTGCATACGGAGAGGAATGGCTAGCAGAAAAAAGGAGGTGATAATGCCTCTGTATAAGTCTTTGGTGCGACCTCATTTGGAGTATAGTGTGCAATTCTGGAGACCGCACCTTCAAAAGGATGTGAACAGGATGGAGTCGGTGCAGAGGGTGGCTACTAAAATGATTAGTGGTCTTCATTATAAAGCATATGAGGACAGACTGAAGGATCTTAATATGTACACCTTAGAGGAAAGGCAGGATAGAGGTGATATGATTGAGATGTTTAAATACCTCCGTGGCATAAATGTTCAGGGAGAGAGCCTCTTTCAATTGAAAGCAAGTTCTGCTACGAGGGGACATGGGATGAGGGTGAAGGGAGATAGATTCAGGAGTGATATGCGGAAATATTTCTTTACGGAAAGAGTAGTGGATCCGTGGAATAGTCTCCCAGTGGAGGTGGTAGAGATGAGGACAGTAACTGAATTCAAAAAAGCATGGGACAAACACAGAGGATCTCTAAAGGTAAAAAGGGGACTTTTGTAGTTGTTATGGAAGGACAGACTAGATAGGCCACGTGGTCTTTTTCTGTCGTCATGTTTCTAGCATTCTATTTGCTCGCTTGGCCGCCGCTGCACACTGGGCCGAGGGTTTTAACATGTTATCCACAATGACGCCTAAATCTTTTTCCTGGGTGGTGGTTCCTAATGTGGAACCTTGCATCGTGTAACCATAGTTTGGGTTGTTCTTCCCGAGGTGCATAACTTTGCACTTGTCCACATTAAATTTCATCTGCCATTTTGATGCCCAGTCTTCCAATTTATCAAGATCCTCTTGCAATTTTCCACAATCCTCTTGGGTTTTAACAACTTCAAATAATTCTGTGTCATCTGCAAATTTGATAACCTCACTCATTATTCCCCTTTCCAGGTCATTTATGAATATGTCAAAAAGCAGCGGACCCAGCACAGATCCCTGGGGTACACCACTATTCACCTTTCTCCATTGGGAAAATTGGCCATTTAGCCCTACCTTCTGCTTTCTATCTTTTAACCAGTTCCTGATCCACAATAGTACACTGCCTCCTATCCCATGACTCTTTAGTTTTGCCAAAGGTCTCTGATGAGGGACCTTGTCAACAGCTTTCTGAAGGTCCAGATAGACTATATCAACCGACTCACCTTTGTCCACCTGTTTATTCACACCTTCAAAAAACATAACCGATTAGTAAGACAAGATCTTCCTTGTCTAAAGCCATGTCTATCTACATGCTGAGTAACTTTATTCTTTATGATGGTTTCTACCATTTTTCCCGGTACTGACGTCAGGCTCACCGGTCTGTCGTTTACCGGATCACCCCTGGAACCCTTTTTAAAAATTGGCGTTACATTGGCGATCCTCCAATCTTCAGGTATTACAGATGATTTTAATGAAAATTCACAGATTACTAATAGCAGGTCTGCAATCTCATATTTCAGTTCTTTCAACACCCTTGGCTGTATACCATCCGGCCCAGGTGATCTGCTACTCTTCAGTTTATCTAATAGTTGTAATACATCTTCCCGATGTATTGATATTTCCTTCAATTCTTCTGCACCTTTAAATACCACTTCAGTCATGGGTAACATCCCTACATCTTCATCAGTAAAGACCAAAGCAAAGAATTCATTCAGTCTCTCCGCTATCCGCCTTGTTGCCTCTTAGTGCCCCTTTAACCCCTCTATCATCTAATGGACCAACTGACTCTATCACAGGTTTTTTGCTGCGAATGTACTTGAAAAAGTCTTTATTTTGCGTTTTTGCTTCCGCAGCAAGCTTCTTCTCAAATTCTCCCTTTGCCTGCCTTATCAATGCCTTGCATTTGACTTGGCAGTGCTTGTGCTGTTTCCAGGTTTCGTTGTTTGGCTCTTTTTTCCATTTCCTGAAAGATGCTTTTTTGGCAAAAACAGCCTCTCTGACTTTCCTTTAAACCATGCTGGCAGTTTTTTGGACTTCTTTCCACTTTTCTTAAAGCGTGGAATACAGCTGGTCTGGGCTTCCAATATAATATTTTTCAACAACACCCAAGCTTGATGTAAGTCTTTAACCTTTGCAACTGCTCCTTTTAGTTTTTTCTTAACTATTTTCCTCATTTTATCATAGTCTCCCTTTCGAAAGTTAAAAGGTAGTACTGTGGATTTCCTTACTATCCCCCCTCCACTAATTAAATCAAATGCAATCATGCTATGATCACTATTGCCAAGTTGCCCCAAAACCCTTATCTCTTGCACTAGATCTGGTGTTCCACTAAGGACAAGGTCTAATATGGCTCCCCCTCTGGTCGGTTCATGAACCAGCTGCTCCAAGAAGCAGTCATTTATTTCATCTAGGAACTTTATCTCCCTAGCATGTCCTGCCGTCACACTGACCCAGTCAAAACCGGGGTAATTGAAATCATCCATTATTATTACTGCGCTGTAACTTTTGTTAGCTTCCTTGATTTCTTTGAGCATTTCATCACCCATTTGTTCATTCTGGCCAGGCGATCGATAGTACACCACCACTGCCATTGCCTTCCCCTTTTTACATGTAATTTCAGTCCACAGAGATTCTACAGCAAATTTTGTTTCCTGCAAAACTTTAATCCTTTCTGACTCAATACCCTCTCTAACATAGAGCACAACCCCTCCACCAATCTGATCAGCTCTATCATTACGATATAGTTTGTACCCAGGTATCACAGTGTCCCACTGGTTGTCCTCCTTCCACCATGTCTCTGATATTCCAATCATATCTAACCTCTCATTTAGTGCTATATATTCTAACTCTCCCACCTTATTTTTTAGACTTCTAGCATTTTCATACAAGCATTTTAGAGACTGTATTTTATTCATATTAATTTGGCTATTGGTAGACGTGTAATTTGGGATCTTTAAGCTCTGTCTGCTCCATACTCGAGGGCATTTGGGCTACTTTACTCTTTTTTGGAACCTCTCTGCTTTTGGTAGTATCCTTCAAGGATACATTCTTCCGAACCATGTGCTCTTGGGAGACTGTCGGCTTTCCCCTATTATCTAGTTTAAAAGCTGCTCTATCTCCTTTTTAAAGGTTAATGCCAGCAGCCTGGTTCCATCCCGGTTAAGGTGAAGTCCATCCCTTCGGAAGAGCCCCTCCTTTCCCCAGAATATGCCCCAGTTCCTAACAAATCCAAAACCCTCATCTCTGCACCATTGTCTCATCCAAGCATTGAGACTCCGGAGCTCTGCCTGCTTTTTGGGTGCTGCACGTGAACGGGATGCATTTCTAAGATATAGAAGACCTTGACAAGATCATTGAGAACTGGTCCTACACTCTATCTACCATAGCCACAGCACCTCCCATGAAATACACACACACGCACCAAACCATCCGCCCCCCGGTACTCCAACGCAATCAGAGACGCAAAAAGAGAACTAATCAAAACAGAAAGAAAATGGAGATGGACCAAAGACTGAAGCACACAACTATTTTATACTAAATAAAAGGAGTATAACACCCTCATCAACAACAGCAAACAACAGCACCACATAAAGCACAGTTACTTACCTGTAACAGGTGATCTCTGGGAACAGCAGGAATTAGTCTTCACATATGGGTACGTCGGTACCGACGGAGCCTGCACGGGAATGCTGCCCAGCTTCCAATCAGAAAGCTTTTGGCAGCATCCCTCGCGCCTGCGCAGTGACTTCCCGCCTTCTCCACAGCCTCTCTTCAGTTGAGTTTCAGAGCTGAGACAAAGGCGAGGAGAGAGAAAAGGAAGAAGACAAAAAAGATGCAACTCCTAGGGGAGGTGGGAGGGTTGTGAAGACTAATTCCTGCTGTTCCCAGAGATCACCTGTTTACAGGTAAGTAACTGTGCTATCTCCAGGAACAAGCAGGAATGAGTCTTCACATATGGGGACTCCCGAGCTGGAGATGCCAGGGGGAGATCCCATAAAAATGCAAGTGCCTGGATCAGGGGTGCATTTTGTCTCCAGGAATCCCCGGCATCCAATGTGGGATGGAGGGTAGGAGTTGACAATATAGGAGCTGTGAGGAAAGAAACAGCATAGCCAAGGACTAGAGGGTTTTACAAACTACAGGAGTCCTTGGTAGATATGATGAGTAGCATTAAAAGACATTTAATGTACACTTAAAATATGCCGCTTACCTACTGTATTGTAGGAAGTAGAAAGCATGATGGAGTCTACTGGATAAGCAGTGGCGGAATCTTCAAGGTGACCTCTCAGTAGTGAGGATGAAGGTCCAGCCCTGGAGGTAGTAGATGATCCAGGTGTCAACTGGGTAGGATGTGACGTCAGGTCTTCAATGGAAAGCTTTATGGGAAAAGCTGAAAACTCCTTTAGGCATAAGGTCATTAACATTGAGGACTAAAGGAAGAAGACTGACGGAGTTGGACAACTAGCCCAGTCCTGGCGGGAAGAGGGGGACTGGAAAAACCCCCTATTCCCACTGAAAACAGTTGTGTACTCAAGATAAAGAGGTACATTGTTTTTCCTAGCTGGCGAGAGATAGGAAAAAATATTGAAGCTTGATGCTTCATGGACTTAAAGAAAAAATGGAAGATGTTAGCACCAAAGTGGTTATTGGTGCCTAACAGTTTCTGCATCGTAATATGGCATGGGAGGTAGGGCGACAGACTGTCTAAAACCTCTAGGAGGTAAAACATGTAGTATAGACAGTAAGGGTGATAGTGTGTAAGACAGACCAACCCTTAAGAGGCCCCCCATGAAACACATATATATATAGGGATATATACATGTGACTGGAAGATATATGTATATATTGATATATATATATATATATATATATATATATATATATATATATACACATATGTACAGATGTATATTAGGATATGGGTGGTGAAATATATCAAATATATATATATATGATATATCTGAATATATGTAAATTTGTGGGGCATGGTCTAGCACCACCAGGGTAATGATATAGGCATGTAGACATATATGGAGATGCTACATACCAGACAATAGGTTGAAGATACATGACTACCACCCATCCCCATAATTGTACATGGGGAATATAAAAGAAAAAGATTCTGTGCTCTACAAGAGGGTGAACCCACTTGGGATATGTAGAGAGAATCTATTTTCAAGGATTGAGGGATGCAGAAAAGCAATCTAACCAGATAACCGTGATGTTCGCGTGAGAACAGATGAATATATGAATCTGTGAAGAACAAGGCAGGAGTTCCACAGAACACTGACATGGTAGATGTGGAGAAACGCAGGGAAGATACCAGAGGGACCTATGGAAGGACCCAGAGGTAGCATGCGTAAACCGAAGCCTTGGAGTCTCACGCAGAAGAACTGATATCTCGTGTTAACACCCCAGGCTAGAGGGGGTGTGGAGAACCTTCATAAGTATAGGAAGGGTTTAGAAGTTTTTTCCCCCACTAATAGAGAAACTCAGAGACAAGGTCAATGCTCTATAGCAAGGCCCTCATAGTAGAAAGCTTCTCTGAAGACTACAGAGAGCATTGTGCAGGAGAGCTATGAGATAAACTGACTGAAGTCAGGTGTGTTGCCATATCCTAGGAGAGGAGATGGTAGAATAATGTGAGAAAGCCTAAAGGAGTAGGAAGATCCAGATAGATTGGAATCACTACTGAGGCTAGACAAAATTTTGAATAAGGGACTGGAACTTGGAAAAAGTCCCAGTAATACAATTACTGTAACTCCTGCAGGCAGAACTGCTGACGGAAACAGCATAGATATTGTCCAGTGCTGAATAAAGAAAAACAGAGAAGAAAAGAGAGGAGATATCTTTTCTCCCTGTCTGGGGAACGAGCTTGCCAGAGAAGCTGTTCAGTATGGTACCCCTCAAGTAATTAGAGGGTGACGTACCCATAGGGTAAGTCAACTGAAGGAAAAAAATGTTCAGTTGGGATAAAAACTATCAGGGGATAGTTGCAACTGCTCTTCTAGGGAATAAGAAGAGGAGAAGTGTGTAGACCCTGAACAAAAATTTTCCCCTCCGACAGGTTAATACACTGAAAAGAAAAGCACAGTGAATAAACTTCTAATATGTAGAAGTGATGTAAGTTACAATTCCCGGCCCCTATGGTTGCTGGGAATGCTGAGACTGGCCAGAAGTGGAGGACTTCAGACTAGGCTGAGGTGTCCCTTGTTTAGGTACAGCCGAATGATGGGCAGGAGATGAATGAAACTTTCTTTTCTTAGGGAAAGAAGGTTTGGTAGGACATTTCCTACTCTTTGAAGAAGGAGGTGGCTTAGAATGGCTTCTAGTGGAAGAAGAGTCAGTGGAGCATTGAGCAACCTGACGTAAAGCCTCCTTATTGAAGAGACCTTCTCCTGTACAAGGAGAATGAGCTAGTATAGTTTGTGCCCGTTTGCTCAAGTCTGAAGCCTCAAGCCAGGCTCTGCGACGTGCTGCAATGGCAATAGCAGAGGATCTGCTAACGGACTCAAAAGAGTCTATAGAAGCATGAGACAGGAACCAGGATATATTCCGGCTGTGATTGATGAGCAAGGAATAATCAGTAGCCTTGGGCTCTGGTAAAAAAGGGGTCAAAAGAGACAATTTCTCTGTGACTTCCTGGAGTGTTAGACTCATGTGAAAAATATATGAGAGAACTCTGGAGGCCAGCATAGAGTTTTGGAAGGTCTGACGGCCAAAAGCATCGAGTGTTCTTGAAGAATGACCCAGCGGATAAGAAGAATGCTTCTTCTTGCTCTTAACTTTCCTCAGTGCCGATTCCATTACAAGGGAACGATGAGAAAGTTGAGGCTTTTGGAACCCTGGAGAGGGTGGCACTCGGTACCGAACCTCAATGTCTGTAGTAACTGGAGGAAGTCGTAAGGGCGATTTCCAAACCCTGAGAAGGAGATCCTGCAGAGCAGGATGTAAAGGAAACTTTATATTTTGCATTTGTGCCGGTGAGCCATGGGTAGGATCACAACCAGGGATAGAAATATTAAGAAAGGTTGCCATATCCAGGAGAAAAGCCTGAAAAGACTGATCTCCTATGGGAACCATCCCTGGTAAGGCTAAAGGAAGAGCCTGAGCACCAGAGGACTTACAGTGTACTGCACCAATGCCAGGTATCGGTTCCAAACTAGGCATCGGTGCAAGAACAGGCGTCGACATCGATACTGATACAGGATTAGCAGGTGAAGTCGCCATCGGGAACTGCTGCAGTGGTACCGAGATCATGAAGGAGTTATGGCTAGGATCTTCGGAACTGCCTATCTGGAAACGACAGGAGTCGGTTCCAGGACGCGTCGATACGCAGCCCTCGAGACTAGATATCGGCTCAAACCTCGGCATCGGAGGAAGCGAGGCTATCGATGCATGTCGTGAGGGTTCCGATGCCGGTGGCAGTATCGGCGATGCCGATACCACCAAGGCAGCCTGGGTTACATCGATCGATACCGACGGTACCGAGGATACCCAATGAGCACCTCTTGCAAAGGCGGTCCATCTCGATGCCGATGCCAGGGTATCGGAACCGATCGATGCCGGTACCGTCCCGGAGCATTGCTGAGATTGAGGGAAGTCAATGCGGTGCGTATCGATCGGTCCTGAAGCTACCGAGGATGCCCGATGACGATCCCTGGTGAAGAGTAGATTACTCGACACCGGTGCCGATGCCGGAGGCTCGGTACCGCTCGAAGCGGATACCACCCCCGCGCATGGCTCAGGCATGTTCTGTGAGGGGTGAGCCCCAGGAACATCCTGAAACCCCTTTAACGCTTTGGAGCCCGAAGACTCCCGCAGGGGTAAAGCCAATGGATTCCTGAGGGTAAGGCCAGAGCCGTCACCATGCTGGGCATGGGACATACCACTCAAGCATTGACTAGTCTTAACAGACTGTTTTTGGGTTACCTGATCCTGTGAAGTAGAGAAACCGGGTACCCTCACTGCCGAGGAAAAAACGGTATCGAGGGAAACTCTAAATACTGAAGGTTTCTTCACAAAATTATCTCCTGACAAGTCAGGGGAAAAAGGGTCAGAACCCACACAGTTGAGACACCAACTATTGGTGTCTAAAAAGAAACAGGTGTTTCCACATCGAATGCACTTCTTAGGAAAAGAAGGCTCCATGATGAAAAGGCCTAGTAGGTCTAAGTAGTTAAGGCAAAAAAACTGAAGAAAACGTTTCTCAGAATTTAGTCAAAAATCCACTGGCGATACCGGTGGCAGCGGTAAATACAGCCGCGACCACAAGAAAACAAAAAACTAAAGTAATTAAAGTAATTAAAAAGAAGAGTTTCTGCGGTGACAGGAGGACGTCCTGTCGGCTCCGCGGAAAAACGAGAACTGAAGAGAGGCTGTGGAGAAGGCGGGAAGTCACTGCGCAGGCGCGAGGGATGCTGCCAAAAGCTTTCTGATTGGAAGTTGGGCAGCATTCCCGTGCAGGCTCCGTCGGTACCGACGTACCCATATGTGAAGACTCATTCCTGCTTGTTCCTGGAGATACATTATCATGCGATGAGTAAACAAACCAAGAGAGCTGTTCAACATTGTGTGAGCTCTTACCAAAGACAACACACATCAGGCGATCATTGAAGACCACCCCCAAGACATGGCAAACTACCTAATCAGAAAACATACAGAACTCAAACATCCACTTCTACGGACATAAAACATATTAAGACAGAAGTGCAAGCATCCACACAACTATGGGAAAAATTCAGCATACCATCACACAAAGAAATAGAGCAAACAATCACTTCACTCAACACCACCACCTCTCCAAACGACCCATGCCCTGTTCAATGGATAAAGAACACCAAAGAACAGCCCAGTCCGTACATACAAAAAATAGTCAAACTATCCTTACTACAAGGATATATGCCAACCTCCATGAAACAAGCATCCATACGGCCAATCCTGAAAAATACCACCCTCTACAAAATTGATCCTGCAACATGCAGACTAATCTCCACTCTACCATTTCTTGAAAAGATCATAGAAAAGACAGATCCAGGACTATATAGACCTCAATACACCACTGAGCCCACAACAACACGGCTTGAAACCATGTCCACAATGTGGAAACTCTCTTAACATCACTCTTGAATAATATCCTGAAAGGAACTGACAAACCAAAAAATGGATTTCTCCTCATCTTGGATATCTCCTCTGCTTTTGACTCTGTTTCACACCCTATACTCATCCAATGCCTCCAAAAAATTGGCATTTGCAATACCACACTAAAGTGGTTCACCTCATATCTAAGCAACAGGATACAAGTTAAATGTGGAGCAAACTACTCAGATCCCTACACTATACCACAAGGCATCCCACAAGGATTGGCACTCTCGTCAATACTCTTCAACTTATACATACGCCCTGTCTGTGACATTATCAAGAAACATGGAATATTGTTCCATCTGTACACCAATGACCTCATGCTATACACCCCAACTGATCTTGAAACACCGAACCTCACAGTCATCGCAAAATGCTTAGAGGACGTAGCCAGTTGGCTCAACAACAACCACCTCTCATTGAACTATAAGAAAACAGAAGCATTATATATCAGCAGTAGCACTACCTTCAACCCTCCACAGCAAATCCAGCTGTTGAACCATACCATTCCCGTAAAGGAAGAAGTACGCTACCTTGGCGTCATGCTAGATAAAAACGTCACCCTCCAATCACACATAAACCTAACTATAACAAAGGCATACTGCAAATTGAACATCATAAAAAGACTCAAACCACTCCTACAAGAAGACCACTTCCAAACGATCTGCCAAGCCATAATCACACCAATTCTGGACTATGGCAACTCACTATATCAAGAACTCCCAAAACATGTTACACACCCATTTCAAATGGTCCAAAACACAACAGCATGAATCATCAGTGGAACCAGCAAGATCGACCACATTGCACTAGTACTACAACAACTATGCTGGCTACCAATTTAAGCATGTGCCAAGTTCAAAACCATACTAAACATCTTTAAAATCATCCATCACTCCTCAGCAGACATACTTGAATCACTAATCATAAAAGAAGACAACACCCGATCTAGAAGGACCAACAACAGACACATGATAGGCATCCCACCTGACTACAGCAAAAGTAAGCAATCAACTTCCAAAAGGGCACTGTCTTTAGCTGCACCACAACTCTGGAACTCCCTCCCCGAAGATAAACGCGCAACTGGAGATATCATGGATGTCCGAAAAAAAGTTAACACACTTCTGTTCACAGAACACTATGGCCACATCATGTAATCCTACATCCGCAATGGCCCCAACCAAAAGATCCATGATACACTCAAGTGGACATGACAACCTACTCAGATCCTAATGCACAAAACCTATGTAGATATGTTGAATAGGTTGTATATAGTTCTCCCCTGTTAAATATCCCAAACCAATTATAATGTACCCTATTCTTGTTCTGAGTTTAATATAAACCACTTTGATTTCAGGATAAGGCGGTATTAAAAACAGGTGAAATAAATAAAATAAAATAAATGCCAAAGCATATGTGAAAACATGGCAGGCCTCACACAACCTCAACATGGGCAACAATGAGTAAGCAAACAGTAGAGAACTATGTACAGGAAAGCTGTCAGTAGAAGATGGACCTGTGGAGCCAAGTATATAATCATAGCCGATCTGCAGAAGAACCGAGCAAACGGTTCCAGGGGATGGGCCCTGGACTGGTCTAACAGGACTCAAGGAAAGGACATTATCTGGTAAGTAAAATGTCACCTTCCATATCATCCTGCTAGACCAGTCCAGATAAGTGGGACGTACCAAAGCTACACCTCCACTGGGTGGGAAGAAGACACAGTAGCTCGCAAAACCTTAGAGTCTAAGGTCTACCCAAACGTGGACATCCAAGCAGAAATGCTTGACAAGAGTGGAAAGTGATGCCCATGCTGCCACCTAACAAATGTCTGCAGGGATGTCTGAGCTCTGCTCCGCCCATGGAGATGCATGCACTCAGGTCAAATGGGCACACAAACCCTCCAGAAACAAACAGTTCCGTAACAGATCTGCCGAGGCAATGGTCTCCTTAACCCAGTACCCCAATGCAGACTTAGCTGCTACGTCACCTTGCACAGACCAGCAAACAGCACAAAAAGATGGTGTGACTTACGAAAAGAATTCATAACCTCCAAAAACCGGAGAACCACTCTCCAGACATCCACAAGGCGAAGATTCTTACCATTTCCCCAACACTGCTCCTTAGAGGAGGAGTAGCCTAGTGGTTGGGGCAAGGTATTTCAGGCCGGAAGTTCAAATCCCACTAGAGGACAGCAACCTTGGGCTGGAAGGACTGGGGTTTCTAGTCCCACAGATGCTCCTTGTGGTCTTGGGCAAGCCACTTAACCCTCCATTGCCCATGTTCCCTGTAAGTATTAGTGTATGTGTCTCATATCCCCGCATGTTAAATGTATCCCCCAATTGTGTTGTGACCGCTTTGATTGAAGGATAAGGCGGTATACAAAACTGTCTAAATAAAAACAGAGGAGGAGGGCAGGCAAGCCTCCTAGTTCACATGAAAGGGAAAATGCATTCAGGGGAGAAGGAAGGCACAGGCCGAATGGAAACGGCCTCCTTAGAAAAAGATAGGTAAGGATCTTGGCAAGACAGAGCTGGCAGGTCAGAATCCTCTTCACGGAACAAATCACAACCAAGAAGACTGTCTTGAGTGTCAAATCCTTCAGAGTAGTGCACTTCAATGGCTCAAAGGGCTCTGACATCAGGGACCCAAGCACCAGACACAGATCCCAGAGAAGGGACCACAGACCAGAGGGGAGGACGCAGACACAGAATCCCTTGAAGGCGCGAAACATTCGGGTGTAAGGCTAGAGACTTACCAGCCAACGGACCTCTGAAACAGGTCAAAGCTGCCACCTGAACCTTCAGGGAGCTAAGAGAAAAGGCCTTTTCCAAACCATCCTGCAGAAAAGGCCAACAGAGATAGCACCTTGGCTACCACAGGAATCAGCTTCTATGTGCCACACCAGCACTCAAGGCACCAGACCCGCACTTATGCCAGGTTGGTAGACCTCCTCCAGGCTCTGAGTAGAGTGGAAACAACCACTGGAGAGTAGCCTGTACACACTGTCTCCTTACAGGAGCCAAGCTGTAAGTGAGAAGGGAGCCGGGTCCTCCAGGACAAGCAGACACTGACTCAAAGGCCTCAAGACGAAGGCAAACGAAGAGGTGGCACTTGCAGGAGCTGCATCAGATCTCTGAATCACACTCTTCTTGGCCAACCTGGTGCCACCAGAATAATCCTTCTTGGGTGGGGCTCCATATGCAGAATCACATGCCCCAGCAGGGGCCATGGAGGAAAAACAGACACTACAGCAGGTGTTGACTTGGTCAAGGTTGAGCCACCCTCAGACCCTGAAGAAGCGGCACACTTTGGTATTGGAGCAGGTTGCCATCAGATCCCTCTCAGGTCGACTGAAGTGACATGCTTTGGCACTGGAACGAGTTGCCATTAGATCCCTCTCAGGGTGACCTCAGTGGCACAGAAACAACTGAAAACACCTCCTGACTCAAGTCCCACTCTCCTGGAACAGGAGAATGCCAGCTGAGAAAATCCATTTCCACAATATCTAACCTTGACAGTGTGCAGAACAGACAAGCCATCTCCAGGGCTACCCTGGCACTCTTCATGCAGCCTTGTCAATTGACTTAAGCCACCACTGTGGCATTGTCAAAGAACACTCAAACGCCTGGCCCTCGACCGGGGCTGGAAACATAGAAGAGCCAACCTGATGGCCCTTGCCTCAAGGCAGCTGATGGATCATACCATCTCCCTGCGGTTCTTACGGCCCTGGGCCATTCAGCCTTGGCAATTTGCTACCCAGCCTGAGAGGCATTAGTCATCAGACGGATCCATGAGCAATCATCCAGTGGTACGCCCTTCCTCAGAAGACTGGGCTACTGCCATCACCATAGGCTTGCCATCATCATCATCATTGGGAGCAGGAGTTTGAACCACTGAGAAGTTGGGGAAAACAGTGTCAGTAAGGACCACTGGAGTGGCCACAAATGAGCACCACAGCACCATCTTGATTGTTGTCGCCATCAATCTGAGGAGCTGAAGATCAACCTGGACCTCTGGGAACCTGATGCAAACAGAACAGCACTAGGCAATCCAACAGCTTTTAACTTTCTCCTCTGGCAGGTAGAGACTACACACTTGAGTATCGAAATGTGCTCCCAGGAACTACAGGTACTGGGAATGCAACAAATGGCTCTTTCCACAACAGATCACTCAGCTGAGGCTTATCAAAAAGGACACCACTTGGGGAACTACACGAAGCACCTCTGAAAAACTCCAGATATGGGTGCACACAAATCCCTTGGCACCGCAGCCACCACCAGCATGATCTTGGAGAACGTATTTTGGGCAATGGAGAGTCCGAATGGGAGGGCGGTGAACTGAAAGAGAGAGCCAAGCATGGAAAAACACAGATACTATGCCTTGGCCAAATCCAGAGATGCCAGAACTCCCCTCAGCGCACCGCTTGAATCATGGATTGCAAAGTTTTTATCTAGAAGAGCATGACACACAAGCACTCGCTGACATACTTGAAGTCTAGAATGGCTGGAATGTTCCTTCCGTGTTGACACCACGAAACATATGGAATACCTGCCCTTGCCCCGATTGTCCAGGGGAACGGTCACCACTGTCTTCAGAAGAGGCAACTTGTCCAAGGTGATCCATACAGTTGTCCTGCTGTTTGCAGACCCACAAGGGGAGAAAGCGAAAACAGCTGGGATTGATTCTTTGCCTTCCAGGACATAGCCATACTGAATGGGGACTAGCATTCAACAATCATTGCCCATTTCTGAAAGAGGAGGAAAAGTCTGCCCCCTTAACTGGAGAGGAATAAGGGAATGGACCCCCCCAAACCTTCAATGCGCAGCTAGAAGGATCCTCCTTTGAATGGGACCGGGTCTGTAGGCCCAAGCACTCCACCAAGGGACTGAAAACGAGCCTGACGTTCATAAGCAGAGGGAAAGAAAGGCTTTCCAGGCCAGTAGCAACAGGAGTCCCGAGACCCCCGCTGAGCCATAAGCAGTCGAGACTATGCTCGGGGGAACTCAGAAACCAGAGTCTGAATTTACATGTCAGAATGACCAGGCCTGTTATAAAAAGAAAAGAATTCTGGTGAGGACAATCCAGATTCTGGAAGCTCTTGTGGAGGAAATGACTCCCCTATACTAGGGGACATAGTCGCAGTCACTCCCTTAGAGGTCGGGGAGTGGCACACAGCACAATTTCCAGAACCTTCAGCCAGCTGGTTATCTTTACCTACAGTGCTAACCGCTACTTCCTGCGCTAAGGCAGGCAAGGGCAGACTAAATGTATCCCCTGGCATAGAGAGGGGGAGCCATTCTTCCAGGGATGACTCAGAAGCTGCCATGCAAGAAAAGCAGAGTCCAGAAGTTGGACATGAGTCACCTTGCTTACCACAGGCCAAACAATGTTTCCATTTTAATTTTAATGACCAGAACTGTAAATTGAAGTCCATAATACTGTCCGCATGTTTCATATCGATGCTTCTTTTGCAAGGCTTTCTTCCTTTTCTTAGCACTATACTTGGACACCACCAACTGGTGTGCTTCAACCCTTCTGCCTTCTAACCTCACTGGAAATGCCAATTCCTCCACTCGCAGACCCGCATTCTTAGGGCCTTCACCACCTCCTCTACATTTCTCAAAGACCATGTGTGCCCTTCCTTATTTATTTATTTGATTGTATATACCACGCTATTTCCAAATCAGCGCAGTTTATACAGAACAAGAATAATTGTTTTACAATGAACCGGTATCACAACACAGCGGAACAATATAGTAAATGTTAAACACTGAACAATAAAAATATTACATTGAACAGGGGTGTCAACTTGAGTGATAACAGGGAGAACTAGATTAAAAGCTGGTATGTGGTCCATAGGCTGTCAGCGGTAAGGGTTGTCGGAGCTAAGGGTTGGTGGCAAAGTCTATAGTTTAGCTATGGTATATGGTCATAGTACAGTTGGAACAGGTGAGTCTTTATTGCTTTCCTGAAGGTTTACAGGTCAGAGATGGAACGGATCGGGGGAGGGAGGGTGTTCCAAAGAGTTGGTGCATATAAAGAGAAGGTTTGGATCTTAGCAGCTTGGAAACTCTTTCTTATTGCTGAAGGGGTGGCATGTGTGTTTGATGTGTTTGTTCTCCTCATTCTGCTGTTCGGTGTCCACTGTATTATTTCCACAAGGGAGTCTGCAGAGAGGTTATGCAGTACCTTAAATGTCATCAATAGGGCTTTGTAATTTATTCGGCTCACTACTGGGAGCCAATGCAATTGCTTTAGGATGGGCGTGGCATGTTCAAATCTGGAGGCTCCATACAGGAATCTTGCTGCAGTGTTCAAGGCCATTTGAAGAGGATGAAGTGCATATCCTTGCAGGCCATGGAGTATGATATTTGCATAGTCAAAGTGTGGAAAGGTAAGGGCCTGGAATACTATGCGGAAGTCGGCAGCATCCAGCAATGGACGAAGATGATGAAGAGTCCTTATTTTGTGGTATACTGCCTTGGTAACATTCTTTATATTTGTTTCCATACTCAGTCGTTGATCGAGGGCAACCCCTAGATAGCACACTTCTTGCTTCATCATCCTGCATTTTTTACCTGTAGAGAAGATGGGAGGGGGGATGAAGGATGGATCTTTAGTGATGAACAACATTTCAATCTTCTTGAAGTTCACTCTCAGGTTGTGTGTATAGAGCCAGTCTGAGACTGCATTAAAGCATTTCCTAATCCTGGTGAAATTAAGACTGTCCATGGAGAATGGGGTGTACAGTAGTACATCGTCCACATGTTGTATGATTGGATTATATCGCACAGATTGGTTGGATGTAGATGTTGAAGAGTAAGGAAGAAAGAGATGAACCCTGCAGAACTCCTTGCATCTGTTGGTATGTGTATGATGCCTGAGCACCTAGTTGCACCAGTTGTTGGCAACCGGTTAAGTAAGATCTGCACCAGTCTGGACCCCATGCTGCTGTTGATTGAGGGAAGTGTAGGAGTTGATGTTGGATTTGTTGCTGGACTATCTTCTCAGTTATCTTAGCCAGGAATGGGAGGCTAGATATGTGCTTATAGGAATTTATGTCGAGAGGGTCTAGTTTGTCATTTTTTTAGTAGTGGTCTGACAGTGGCGGTTTTCAGGGGTGATGGTACCAGACCCATGGTAAAGGAAAGGTGTACAATTCTGCTGATAAATTCACTTAGGTCAGATCGGGCAGATTTGATCCAGTGAGCTGGTCATGGATCAGTGGGGGATATGGTGGTGTTGACGTTTTTGATTTTATTTATTTATTTGTTTTTCTAGCCCGCACTATTTTTCATTAGCGCGGTTCACAGGTAACAAGAATTGTGCAATGCAGTCTAACATTGAACTTACAATAAACAGGGAATTTAAACATGGTGAACAGGTGAACTATATACACTATATACAGATTAGTATCCGGGATTCACATGAGATTTTGGCATTATTTACAAAATAGGCAGTATGACTATATACGCATACATAAACAGTATGACTATATACCATACATAATTGTGTTGTTACTCCGGGGTTCCCAGGGGGGGGGGGTTATCGGGGGGATGTTAGCTTAAGTGAACTGATTGCAGTGCGAGAGGCGGTTATTCTTTGGGAGCTGCATTGTGTCGGGGTGCGGGTGGCTAGGTGATGTTGCCTGGATTGGAAAAGTGCTGAAGGAAGAGATGATGTTTGAGTGCCTTTCTGAACTGGGGGAGGTTGTTTATGGCACGAATGTCAGGTGGAAGGGAGTTCCAGCAAGAGGGTGCATATAGTGCAAAGGCACGCTTTCTTGTAGTCTTGGAGCATCTGGTGATAGCTTTCGGGAGAAGTATAGTGTTGCAGGCTATTGATCTCCTTGATCTATTGAGGGGGTGGACTGAACGAGGTCTGAGAGGGAGGTGGACGTGCATCTGTTGATTGCCTTGAATGTCATTGTTAGGATTTTAAAGGTAATCCTGCAGTGGACCGGGAGCCAGTGAAGATCTTTTAGGATAGGGGTGATATGGTCTTTTCTGGATGCTCCGTAGAGGGTTCTGGCTGCAGTGTTTATTGCGAGCTGCAGGGGGTTCAGCGAGCTCTTTGGGAGGCCGTGCAGTATGGAATTGGTGTAATCGAAATGAGGCATTATTAGAGCTTGAAAGACTGTTCGGAAGTCTTTTTGCTCTAGAATCTGTTTAATGTGGCGTAGTATCCAAACTTTGTGGTAAATCGCCTTTACAGTATTGCCTATCTGGGCGTTCATGTCGAGGCGCTGGTCGAGTGTTATGCCCAGGTATCGTATCTTCGTTTTAGAGATGAGCTCTGCATTGCGTACCTTAAGCGACGAAGGTGGGGTGAACATCTGGTCTCTGCTGATGAATAGGACCTCCGTCTTTTTGAAATTTATTTTGAGCTTCTGAGTTTGTAGCCAGTCTGTGACGGCGTCGAAGCATGTAGACAGCTGAGATAGGTCTGATTGATCTGTGGATATCGAAGTGAACATTAGGACGTCATCAGCATATACTAGGCAGTTAATGTTGAATGACCGGATGAGGTTGCAGATGGGCTGCATATAGATGTTGAACAAAAGGGCTGAGAGTGACGATCCTTGCGGAACACCCTTCTCTTGCGGGAAAGGAACGGATATGGAGGAACCAGAGCGGACATGCTGCCATCTGTCATTCAGATATGAGGCGCACCAGGTGAGTGCCCTGCCGTGGATGCCCTTATCGGCGAGACGGGATAGGAGTAGTTTGTGGCAGGCGGAGTCGAAGGCTGCCGCTATGTCAAGGAAGATGAGAGCGAAGCCTTGTCTGATATTGTCCAGCCCTATGGTTAGTGTGCTAAATAAGGTTGTCAACAAAGTTTCTACGCCATGTGACTCCCTGAATCCATGCTGGCAGGGGTCAAGGGGTGCGTTATTTTCGATATGATGATTCAGCTGATGTTAGACTATTTTTTCCATGATTTTGGCTAGGAGCGGGATGCTCGATATTGGCCTGTAGGAGTCCATCTTTGCGGGGTCTAGCTTTCTGTTTTTCAACAACGGTCTTATTGAAGTTTGCTTTAGGCTCCAGGGGAAGGTTCCAGAAAAGAAAGAAGTACCTATCAGTTTGGACAGGAAAGGACTAAGTTCAGTCCGTAGGGCTTTTATCCAGTGTGCTGGGCATGGGTCGTTTGGTGCTGTGGTAGTATTTATACTCGTGATGATGTCTTGGATATCTTTTATAGTTGGGATTGAGAATGAGGTAATGATATGTTGGGCATCCAATGGGATTTGTGGGGTTGGGTGAGGGGGAAGTACAGGTGTTTCATCCGGGGGATGAGTGCTTGAGGGAGTGGTGGGTTGGCTTGTTTTGGCTCATAGGTAATCTGCATATTCCTGTGGGTCTGGGAGGTTAGATTGGCCGGGGGAGGATTCCTTTGCTAAAATTTTGACAAGATTGAAGAGCTCGTGTGGTTTATTTATGGATCGTTGCAAAACATATGCATGTTATTACTTCACTCTCGTGGAGACAGCTGCTCTGTGAGTAGCTAGATGGGCTGTGTAGGCGTCGTGGTTTTCGGTTGATCTTAATCAGCTCCATCGTTTTTCAAACTAAGTTGACGGAGGGATGCCGTTAGTTCGGGTGAGTACCAGGGTGCCTTCTTCCTTTTGCCAGGAATTTTGTTGATGGAGGGAGCATTGGTTACAGCATTGAGACTCTTGTTCCATAAGGATATCAGGTCATCTAGGTTTTGTTCGGGTGGGTCTTGGAGAGACTGTGCTCTTTCCAGGATCTCTTCTTTGTTGAAGGGACAGTAGCGTTTGGAAGTTAATGTGGCTGGTTCGTTTGAGGATAAGGGACTATTGGGTATAGAGTGTACAGGCATTGAGAATCTGATTAGACTGTGGTCGGACCATGGCACTGGGCTCAGTGAGAGATGGATCTTGTGCGTGGGGCGGGTGGCTACTTGTGGCGCGAATATAAGATCAAGCGTGTTTCCCTTGGGGGGAGTCGACTAGTTGGGTATAGCCTAGTACTTTAAGGGTATAAGGGTATAACCTAAGTACTTTAAGTCGATGTGTTTGGTGGAATATGAGTGGAAGGAATCTAGATTGGGAGTAGCAGTGTTCTCAATAGGAGGATTATCTGAGAGAGGATTTCCAGGAATAAAGGAATTCCCATATGTTTTGGTATGGAAGTGGGTAGCAAATTCCTATGGGTGGAGGGAGCCTGTAGTATGTTGCGTAGCTGTGTCCTTTATGAGGGACTTAATGATTCTGAAAAGCTCTCGGGGCTTGTTAAAAGAGCAAATTTTGGATATTGGTGTGGTATTCCTTTCGTCTCTGGTCAATTGCAATGTGGTGTTCTTGCAGGGTCTTCATGTATGTCACGCGATCTTGGGGGAGTCTAGAGTGCTGCCATTTCCTCTCAAGCTTCCTGAGTTGTAGTAAGGACTCACGTAATTTGGCTGTGAACCATAAGGCTGGTGTGATTCTTCTTGGCAGGTTTTGTGGACTGTGGTAGGAGTGCGGCTTTGCTTAATGTGTTATTCCATGCATCTACAAGCTCATCCAACTTGGTGCTGTCTATATTGAGGTTGGGTAGAGTTTCTTCAAGAAAGGCTATTTTGTTAAAAAATTGGAAGCAACATGCTGGAGGTGGAGCAGTCAGTGAGGGTCAATGCTCTGCCAAGATAATGGTCTTGTGGGACAGGGATGACTCGTGATTGGCTGGATTTGACTGTGGGTGAGGGTGCAAAGATAAGGTCCAGGGTGTTTCCTCTTGTGTGGGTGGGTACATGTATTAGTTGCTCGTAGTTTAGTGCGATCATTGCGTCAAGAAAGGATGTGGAGTGCTTTGTAGAGAGCATAGGGAGGTTGAAATCACCCAACTGCCAAAGTGGCTTTCTCTGAGTAGAATGATTGCATTCTATGTCGAGGACAGTGGAGAGGTCATTAGTGCATGGAGATGGAATTCGGTAGAACAGCGAAGCTGCTAGATGTTTATTTGAGATCATGATAGCATCCAGGCTGATTGTGCTCTATGATGTAAGACACTGGAATTGTAGATCGCTTCTGGTCATGAGAAAGATGCCTCCTCCTCTTTTGTTTGTTCTCGGGCAGTTAAAGAGATCGTAATTAGGGAGCTTTAGTTGACCTGTGAGAATGGAATCTGTGTCAGTGAACCATGATTCTGCGACAAAGAGCATGTATAACTTATGACTTTCAACATAGTCAGCGATTATTGGCCATTTGTTTCTGATGGAGCACACATTTATGAGCATGCAGGTTAAATTTTGTGCCTGTGGAGACTTCCATCTATGGATCTTCTCTGGGGGCTGGCATACATTGTGAATGAGACGACTATAGTTCACTGTTTGTGGTGGCCTTGACATTGTGAAAGCATCTTTATGACCTCTCTGTTCATAATCATGTATCGTTGAGATTAGGCCTTGTTGCTGAGAGAGTGCTTCTGACCATATGAAAAATTGGGCCAAGCAAGACAGGAATAACATGCTGGTAAGTCTGTCCGGCATTGTGTTAGGGGATGGTGCGGCACTGAGTAATGCTGTTAGACCACCTGGGGTGCGGTGATATGTGAGAGACTGAAAGCTTTTTTTTATGGTATCTGATACACCTCATCGTGAGATAGGACTTGATGTTAATACAATATAACAGTCTGATTTCCAATGGTAACGATTGTTACGAATCAAATATGACAGCATTTTAAGCAACATTTTAGGCATTATATGTAGCATTGACCGTGAAGAAACTACAATGTATCCAACTTGCTTTAAATGAACCTGGCAAGGTGCACAAAGTTTAGTGCTATGGGTAAGATAGGTTTTTACAGAGCATTAACAGGCATTGCATACAGGTAGCTATATGATTAGACTGAGATCTTACCCTTGGCTGCAGGTATGAGCTCTATCAGCCAGAAGAAATAGCCGTGTCACCTAACCTCTAGTTAACTCTCGTTTCCTGCTTCTGTGTGTAGGTCCCCACCAAAGGGCCTCTGGTGAGGCCCTCAGGCACAGGAATGCCCGATCCCACCAGTTATGAGCATTGTGGCAGGGGCTGCAGCTGCAGCCCAATTGGCCATGTCAGAGGGGAGCAGGGAGGAGCTCACTTGCCTGCTCTCCCTCGATGCTGCCGATCATGCTGCAGTAGGGCTGGGTGGAAAGGGCCAGTGTCTTCTTCCTGCCGGAGTTATGAGCATTGTGGCAGGGGCTGGAGTTGCGGTCTGATTGGCCATGTCGGAGGGGAGCAGGGAGGAGTTCATCTGCCTGCTCTCCCTCGATGCTGCCGATCCTTAGTGAAGGCTAGTCCAAAAGGATACAGCCATCTGAATTGCAACTTCTCCTGTCAAAATTTCATGGTGTTCACACCCATCTCCTTTGGCCATTGTAAAGTTCTGGTAGCCAAATTAGCATTTATTGATCAATATGAAAAATAAGCCCTCAACTTATACTTAGAAGGATATTGATAATTATCACACTATGTGGAATGGTTCGGAGATTGAATTCACTTCATTTGTGGATTGGTTGAATCAGGTGGATTCCAACATAAAATTCACCTCAACAAGCCATTGGCAACGAATTGTGTTTCTAGATGTTACAGTAAAAAAGAGTCCAAATGGTTGGTTGACTTCCATACACAAAAAACCTACGGACAGGAACACAATTCTGCACTATCATAGCAATCATCCGAGACAGCTGCGGGACAGTTTACCCTTCTCTCAATTTATAAGATACAGAAGGAATTGCTCAAGTACGGAAGAGTATAAGTTCCAGGCAAAAAAATTGATGAAAGATCTTTATGATAGAGGGTATCCCCGATCAATCGTTAAAACAGCTTACAAACGTGCTCTGTTCAATAATAGAGCCCTATTGTTACAAGTTAAACAGAAGAGATCCCTGATGGACGAGAATACTATCAATCTGATCACCAAATTTTCTCCCTTTAGTGGAGAGGTGAAACGCATTATAAGAAAACATCAAAATGTACTAAGGACAGTACCAGGACTGGAAGACAAAACAGTGCGGTGCGTGTGGACCAGACACTCCAATTTAAAAGATAGTTTGAGTCCAACACGGTTAAGATCTTTATCAGGAACCGTCGAGTCAGAAACAAGAGGTCATAAACCATGTGGAGCATGCAATATTTGCATAATAACTGAAGAGCTTACACAATTTGAATATCAAGGGCAATTGTACATTTTGAAATGTTCAACGACATGTACCTCTGATTATGTAGTGTATGCCTTGAGGTGCCCGTGCCAACTTCTCTACATCGGGAAAACTGAAAGGTCATTAAAAGTGAGGATTAACGAGCATAAGAGCCGGCTCAAGTGCAAATCATTAGAGGCCCCCATAGTGGCACATTGTGTAGAATACCAACATCAGTTTACCGATCTCAGATGTTTCGTGATTGACAGGGTGATGGCTGGACAAGGAGGGAAAACTCGGGCTCAAACTTTGGTGATTCATGAGCAGCGATGGATTTTCCGTTTAGGCACGGTGGGAGCCGCAGGTTTGAACAATTGGATTGAATGGCGGGCTTGTATTTAAGTTGGTAGCATGACACTGTTTAATCAAGTGAATCCCAATGGGCAGGTACTATCATTTGATAGGCTGCTCGAATGACGTCGATGCCTTTTAAAGTTTGGCGAGTATAGCTACCCGCATGCGCGGCGTTTTTGGGACATTCAGTAAACCAGGTTAGAAGGAAGTCCTGATGACTGCAAATGTAAAGAATAATCGCGAGTTTCATAGGTAGGTGATTTAGTAGAAATAGCAACATCCTGTTCAAGTCTGCAATATAGTTGCATTAGGTAAACTGACGTGTAAATAAATTTTGTGTTGTAGATCGTGCTATTAACAGTTCAGCTGTGCAGTAATAAATCGTGCTGTGATCATTTTAATTCCCCCTGAAGAAGATTAACGAAACGCAAAGTGCGGCACCTATTAGATGGCGTCGGGGAAATGATCAGCGATGACCAGATAAGCAAGAATTAAATGCTATGATTAGTAAATGAAAATGCACGCATGAATAAGCAGAGATACACATTGATTTAGCTGTGAAGCACATCCTCAAGTATGGCATTAAAAGATTGAGATGTGACAGTTCAAAAGCTTTAGAGGATTTCAAGACATGGGATAAAATTCATATTATTTGAGCATTGCAAGTGAAAAACAGATAACGTTGAAAGTGAATTTTTAAGTATAAAAAGAAGAAAAAAAAAGAAAAAGAAAAAACCCAGAGACGTATTGAGGTCGTTGATGCAATCAGGCACATTGCTCGTAAAAATCATTGGAGCATTGCCGCTGGAAGTCTGAGACCTCTTGTCGCTGGTTAATTCGTATTCAAGTGATAGAGTGAGGCAATGCTTGCTTAATTAACATAGTGTGATAATTATCAATATCCTTCTAAGTATAAGTTGAGGGCTTATTTTTCATATTGATCAATATCTATACCCTCTGGAATCAGACCTATTAATTAGTGTAACCAAATTAGCATTTATGGCTATCTGGTAGCCCTGCCATTCAAACCTGCTTAAAGCACATATTTTCATGGTGATCAGCCCCTTAAGGTCAAAATCATGAAGGCAAATTACGTACAATATTCCTGGGTACATTGCTTTTGGGAGGCCCAAGTGTCCTATGGGCTCTGTCCAATTTGATGATAGATGGCACCTCCTCCTCACC
The DNA here is from genome assembly GCA_033557465.1 of Ichthyophis bannanicus. NCBI lineage: Eukaryota > Metazoa > Chordata > Amphibia > Gymnophiona > Ichthyophiidae > Ichthyophis > Ichthyophis bannanicus. The sequence goes on along the minus strand of CM066031.1, from coordinate 198,973,913 downwards.
TCTGCGTCCGCCTCAGACACCTTCCTGCAATCAAAAAACTCAGGCTCCTCCAGTACTCCCCATATTCTCAAATTGTTCCTTCTCAAATGGTTTTCAAAGTCCTTTATCTTAAGCAGTATCATTTCCAGCCAGTCCTCACTCTTCTGCACCCAGGTATCAAGGACCACCAGATCCTCCTTCAGCTTCTCAAGGCCCTCTTTGTGGTCTCCAACCCTGTGGCCTAGCTCCACTAACTCCTCTTTTACCTCTCCAACCAGATCACCCAATTCCAATTTCAACGCAGCTATCTCGTTCTTCATTTCCTTAAACCAATCCTGCAGTTCAGCTCTGTTCCTCTATGATAGCATCACTGCGTCCCTCTCAGAACATGCCTCTCTCTTCTCCTCCTCTTCCACATCAGAGCTCCGTGTTCCACCAACTGTCGTTTTGGTATCACCGCGGTGCTCATACTTAGCACTGGAGTACGCAAACTCTTTTAAATCTGTTCTCTGCCTTCTGGTCGACATGCCTGATATCCTTCGCACCATAGAGTCTCTTCCTCCAAAGGTTTTGGGCACTTTCAGGTCTCAGGGATGAAATGTGCTGCTTTTAACAGGGGTCGCTGCCGGAGCCATCATCTCAAGTTGCCATCGAGCAAGGTGGCGTCACTTCCTTCAACTGCATAATTTTTGGGGGAAAATTTGCTGCCTTCCAAAACCACAACTTTCAGATGGCCATTTTGAATTTATGCGGATAGAAAAAGAGAAACGGGAGGTTTTTCAGAGGCGAGGCTTAAACCTAAATGGATAGCATTGATGTGATGCTATCCATTAAATGTATGTGTTTAAGTAGGACCACACAGATAGAAGTTTTTGCTTAAATGGATAACTTATCCATTTAAGTTCAGGACCACATATTCAGCGGTCTCAAATGGGCAGTGCAGCATGGCCCAAAATCTGGTATAAAGATAAACTGATAATTCATCTACTTATTAATGTGGCAGCAGCCCAGATGACTAGTGATCTCGGTTTTAACTGGTTAACTCTTAAAGCTAGACAATTAAAGCCTTTCAAAACTGCCTTGAGCGAGTTTACCTATCTAACCCCTATGGTGCTGGTAAGGCGAGTACTCATGCCAAGAGCTCTGTGAACCAAAATTGGTCTTTTCTAAAGACAAAAAGCACAGATTCTGTTCTACTCACCAATACATCTGGAGATCCCTGAGTGATGAAGGAGTGTGCTTGGTTTTTGGGTACCACAGCCTTCACTAGAGGGACACCATCCATCATCACCTAAGACACAAAGTAAAATTCATCAGAGAGGCTATTTGGCAAACTGCATTTAATCTTAAGCCCTTCTCCTGTGTAAGCTACCCACAACTTTCAGAAGGTAGCCATGTTAGAAACAACAGGCTGTAATTTCCCAGAAACCAACTCAGTCGATGTCAACAGGTTGCCGAGAACCAATCACCATCTGTGTTGCTATCTTACGATGTTAACTCCCATCACGTCAATGCATTCTGTGATCTGCTGTATATAACAGTTCTGTAATTATTTTTTTTAAATATAATCTTTATTAGACAGAGGACATGTTACAGCTTTCCACCCACATATTTCTTAGGGATATATCCAAGTACAAACACACAGCTCTGTAATTTGATTTTCCTATTGCTAATGTATCTGATATTAAGGTACTGAATACGAACAGTTGCTGAACTTTTTAGTTCAACTATTTCAGTATAGAAATGTTTTTATGTAGTCTGCCAGAGATAAGTCATGCAAGGGACTTCATTTTTAATTGCAGTATATCTGATACTGTTACCTAATTATATTTTTAATGAATAAAGTTTATTTTGTTGGACAAGACTTTCAGAAGGTATTCTTTAGATCAGGTTGCCTTTGCAAGTTTGAGGGAGAAGAGATTGAGAGGTTTCCTCCTCCACTGCACACAGTGGAATAACCCAACTAGTATTCAGCAAGGGCGACAGAACTCAAGTATGAAACAAGGCTGGAGGATCGAAGGGGAGCATCAGTCAATAGAGTGACTAGGTTGGCAAGGGCTTAGTGCTTTACAAAACAAGGCACATGCCCCTGCCTACTTGACTCAAGTGTATCACAGCCCATGGACAGTTAAGTGATGGGAAGGCTTCCTTCTAGCTTCACCTTATGATGAGCTAAATTGTACACACTCCTTACAGGGGACCACGCACCCACCGTGGTTACTCCCTAGAGTTCCTGCACCATCCTGTAGCCATCAGAGGATGATTGTAGCTAGAAGACAGTGGTTCTGGAGGATAAATTAGCATGGAATAAATATGGATCTGTAGTGGCAAATAAAATAGAGATAATGCATCCAGCCCTGGGACTACCCAGTGGCAAAAAGGAAGTGTTAGTCCACATACTCACAAGTGAAAAATTCACCAGGTATTAAACTGGTCCTAAAAATCTAAGGTGTGTTGTTGTCCTCAGGTACAGAAAGGTCCATTCTTAGCTCAACCATGAAATTGCTTTTTCCAATTACTTACAGTGGAGCATGGGTTCACCCAACCTTCTAGACAAGCTAATAAATTCCAACAGTTCATTACCTGTCTACTTCTTGGCATCCCTACACTCTGCCTCATTATGCTAACCGTAAGTATATAATCTACTCTCTTAAAATTTGTACCATAAAACCAGAAGCGTCATCGATAAAGAAAAACATGGTGTACACATTATCCCAATTACATCTCAGATGCCGGATTGGGATGAGTAGAGAGGAAGCAGGGTTACTATACCTCAACAAAGAAAGATTTGAGCTCTCCCAGGTTCTCAAAGACGTTGGGGGAGTAGGTGTCCAGCCTGGCTAGCCTTTTGGCAGCATGTTCTGCAGAGAGACGAGCTGGATGCGGCTCCTTCAGTGACACACAGGGAAGAAGCAGATCATGAGTGAGAAAAGTTCAGGAACAGACAGCATAAAAGAACCTGGTTATATAGGGAGGATGTTGTAGCCATATTTGTTAATAATGTGTTCTCTTGCCAAATTTACCCTCCCCTTCAAATAAAGGTTTGGTATTTTTTTAAGCAAACATAAATATTCTGATATAAGGTTAATCTGCTTTAACCTCCTTGCATATGAAAGACAGACTACAAAGCTTTATTAGCAGGTAACAAGGATCCGATTTGTACTCTCCTTGCATTTTGTGAAATACATTTCTGCAAACATGGTCAATGGTATGTCTTATTGGATATGAGTGGCAACTCATCCACTTACTGTCTGGGTGAATTTAGGTGGGAAGAAGTGATGTCAGCAACGAATATGGATGCCTAAGCCCGAGACTCACACTCCCCTGCTAGCAATAGCATCTTTTCAAGCAATAAATTGCAGCAGTCTGTGCTACGCTGAGCAGGAGAGAGCGTCTTGTTTGCTGGGGAATCCAGGGGAAAGGCAAAAGCATTGATGGAAGGGAGGCACAACGGCAATCTAGTCGGCTGAGTCAGTGAGCTGTGAGTCGCAGAGCTTCCCCCAGTAGCTTGGCGTCTTTGGACTCGGAGGTGGATTCTGCTGAGGAGGGACCTGGAGGCAGCGTCTGGTGGCGATATGAAAAGCTTATTTAAAAAAAGTTTTGCTGCTTTAACGTCAGAAGTGTGGGCCATGCAGGAAGATTTAGCTGTTAAGATTGATGAGATACATAGTGAGCTGGAAGTGCATCTTGAGGAGCAGTCGGAGACCCTGGACTGCTTGTAACTTAGGAGGGATCATCAGGAGAAGCAATATCAAAAATTACTTTATAAACTGGATTGCTAGAAAATCGTGGTAGGAGGAACAATTTGCTCCTGTGGGGGGTACCGGAGCCTACCAGACAAGAAGATGTGGAGGCAGTGGTTAGTGAAGTGTGCGCTTTGCTGCAGGAGCCTAACCAGCCCGTGCTGCTTGAGCCTTCGGCAGTGACAGAAAGGGCATAGTGCGCTCTAGGTCCCCCCCAGGCTGGTAAGTCACGTAATATTGTGGTGCACTTCCTCAACTAGCAGACTGTCCAGAAGATTTTGACTCTGGCAAGCACAGCTGGCCCAAGGGTTTCTGCCACCCCAGGCAGGAGCCCAGGCCATGCTGCCCACCCCCGGCCGAGCCACTGCCCCCAGCCGCCGCCAATTCTGTCGGCGGGGTCGGGGGAGCAGCAAGCCATGTGCTTCGGCACACATAGCCTGCTACTTCTAATCCCCCTCGACATAACTTCCTGTCAGAGAGGGGTCAGGAGTGGCAGGCCATGTGTGCAGTGCTGCCTATGGCTGTCTGCTGCCCTCGGTGACCGCCTAGTGGATGGGCCAGCCCTACGGGCGAGACAAGTAGACTGTGTGGAGTATGAGGGAAGCAAGAATTTTACCAGGATCTTTCCTCCTTAACATTTTCAAAGTGAAGGCAGATGCACCCGATCTTGGCCATCTTAAACAAAGAAACGATACAATATCGTTGGTCTTGCCCCTTTAAGCTGACCTTTGCTGTCAAGGGGAAGCAATATGCAGCCCGGGAATTGGCAGAGGCCTGGAATGTTTTGCGGCTGTTGGGCAAAGCAGATATCTACCAGATGAAAGGTGTGACCCCGAGTCATAAACTTAAGTTTGCCAAGTGGGCCTGGTTTACAAATAATAAACGGCAAGGGGACAAAGACAAAACTCCTGAGAGCACATGAAATGAACTCCTGTAGTTGCATTGTTGAGTGGCGCTTTTATTCCCTTTCTTTAGCTAGAATCGAAAGCATCTGATACCCTCCAACATGCAGAGAGAGAGGACCTTTGGTCTGCCTGCTAGGATTTAATGAGCTGGGATGCGTAGCCTCCATTAAAAAAAGTTTTGGATGGTCTCCTACTCACGATCATACTTGGACGCTTGAACATTGTAACTTATCTCTCTCTGATTAGTGTTTCTGAATGGGTGGGAGGAGTGGGGGGAGCTAGAGAGCGAGGTGTTCCTGGTTGGTTGTTGCTATTTTATTGTTCCCTCCTTACTATTCATTGTTGTTCCCTTTATGGATGGATGGATGATTGGTGGTGGGGAGGGGAGTTGGGGTAGGATGACGAGTGGAGGAAGGGGGAGGTTTGGGGATAGTGGGATTGGGTTGGGGCCTGGTGTTGTTAGATAGCTGTGTGTTTGAGATGCTTGACAGTGTATGCTGGGTGTTGATGGTCTGTAATTCCCTATATGTTGGGCGTGTTTCCTGTGTAAAGGGAGATTGGGGGAGGACAAGACGGTGTAATGGCTGATTTAACTGTTGACAATGAACGTGCATGGACATAACTCCCTCAAGAAGTGATTTTTGCTGTGGAAGGGAGCCTCTCAATGGAAACTGATGTTGTTTTGTTGCAGGAGACCTATCTCAGGGAGGACTGCTGGTTCTGACTCTCTAATAGGCATTTCCTTATGGTGGGGGCCTCTGCGGATATCGAAGGGTCGAAGCGGAGAGGGGTGGTCATTATCCTCTGGAGGTATCTGGTGGCTGAGGTGACCTTGGCCTCTTGGGTCGGTGGGTGGGGGTTGTTGAGCAGATACGGGGCCTACTCTATTCTATGGTGAGCCTATATGCCCCTAATGATTGTCAGCGGGAATGTTTTGCACAGTTCAAGATGACTCTGGGGGAGCCTTTATTCAGGGTAAGGTAGTGATTGACAGGTGGGGATTTTAACTTGTGGGTTTCTCGAAACCTAGTTTTTTTTTGTGGAGGGGGGGGTGATAATCCCAGGGATACAGAGGGATGAGGGAAATGATCGGGGGGCTGGGAGTGGTGGAGGTCTGAAGGGGGTATGGCAGTACTCTTTTTATTCCCATCCCTATGAAATGTAAACGCACATTGACTACCTTTGGCGGGGCAAGATTTGTTGGAGAGTGTGAGTGAGTCTGGGGTGGGTGATATTAACTTGTCGGACCACACGCCCTGTTGGCTTATGCTGTGACTGGGGGGGGGGGGCTCAGGGGATCAGGCTTGGATGTTGAATAACTCCCTCTTGTAGGACAAGCGGATACTGCATGACCTTCAAGCACTTATTGTGGATTATTTTAAGCAATGTGAGGGAACAGAGATCCCCCATTCCAGTGATTGGGATGCTTTTAAAGCTGTGGCATGGAGGATTCTTCATAGTACAGGGGACGCATTGTAAACAAATGTTTGAACAGCAGGAGCATCAGCAGACGGGCTCCAAGAGGGTTTTGCGTGACCTCATGTCAGTTAAAGCCCAGTTAGACCAGATTGCTCGGAGAGACTTAGACTAAGTTGCAGAGGGTTAAACAGCATTACTATGAATTTGATAACAAGGCTGGGAAATTGCTAGCCTACCGCCTGCAAAAGCAATGAGCTGAGAGACAAGTGTATAAGATCAGAAGGCTGGGGGACAAATGGTGTTCACCAACTCAGAGAAAAGTGACAGATTTGTGGAGTATCTAAGAGAGCTGTATGAGGATGAAACCCAGGCGGGAAGGGATGCCATTGAGGGGTATATGAATTGGATTGAACTCCCATGTCTGGATGGAGCCCAAGTGGAACTTCTGGAGGCAGACATCACATGCAGAAAGGCGTTATTAGCTATTAAGGCATTGCCAATGGGAAAGGTGCCAAGCTTGGATGGCTTTACTCCTGAGTTCTTCTGGGCAGCAGTTGGCCCCATACCTGGTCTGGGTGTACAATGTGGCCCTAGAGGGACGGGGCATTACCGCGCTCAATGCTGGAGGCCTGGATCTCTGTGATCCTAAAAGAGGAGAAAGATGGGATGCTCTGACAATCATATTGCCTGATGTCTCCCCTGAATTTAGATGTAAAAACTTTGGCGAAAATGTTGGCTACATGTCTTAATTGGGTGTTGGTACAGCCAGACAAGGAGGGGTTCATTCCGGGGTGACAAGCGGCTGACAATGTCTGCTGGGTACTCCAGTTGGCACAGATGGCTGATTGAGGCAACAACCTGCCCTTTTTTTTAAGGGTTGACATGGAGAAAGCTTTCGACTGAGTTCACTGGGGGTTAAGGTCCAAATTTCGTACATGGGTTCAATTACATTATGATAAGCCCTGCGCGTGTGTGAAAGTGAATGGCAGCCACTCTCCCTTATTTCTGTTGCGGCGGGGGGCCCAGAAGGGTTGTCCCCTATCCCTGTTTTCCCTGGTGATGGAGCCATTTGCTCAGGTGATCCAATCTGATCCAGGGATATAGGGGGTGAAGGTGCGTAGGATGGAATACAAGTTGGTGCTCTTCGCTGACGATGTGCTCTTTATCCCTGCTGAGCCACACTACTCGCTCCCTTGATTTTTGCAGCAGGTGGAATGCTATGCTGCAGTGTCTGGTTTCAAGATCAATGTAAGTAAAACTACGGTCTTGAATGTCACTATTCCATTGCAACAGTGGCAAGATGTACAACAGCAATATGGGTTTTGTTGGGCCCGAAGTCACCTGTGTTACCTGGAAGTTAATTTGACAGCTTTCTCAGTGTGTTTGTATACAGTGAACTACCCAGACCTGTTTGCATGTGTTATGAGAGATTTGACAAAATGGTCACGGTTTGACATTTTTTTCCATTAATTTTTACTGAAAATCAAATATGGACATCAAGGACTTAAATCCAGGGGATCAAACAGAATGCACAATATCTCTATAAAAAGCCAACCCATAGCAAACACTGCAAGCACCAAAACCATAGTCCCAATGTCCTTATTTTCTTTCCATTAACAATTTTTATTGAATATCAATTCACCTTTACATTGATATCGGCAATATACTGCACTGTAATTGCCTCCAGATGATTCTCCTCCCAAGGGAATAGCAATCACATCTCACTCTTGATGCCCCCTTACGAGATGACAAATGCTCCTACCATTGCATTGTCCAAGATCACTCTGACTACTCATCCCTAGATGAGGGAATGAAAGCATAGCAATACTAAATGGATGGCTCAGCCTGTTGACTGGCCAGGCCACTTTCCATGGAGATTACCACCCCTAAACCAACTGGCCCAAACAGTGGGCTCCCAGCCCAAGACACTGGCAATGAATGACAGGACAATCCACCATGGGTTCTCAAGGGCCAACCTGCTTCAACAAATTCAAGGGGGGACATGACCACATTAGGCTCCTTGCCACTGACTGGAGCAAGGGAAGTCATACTTTGTAGTCCTGAGACAGAGGAGACCATTTTGAAAGTAGTGCTCTCTAAAGCAGACTCATATTTGCCCACGCCCAAGGGACAAGATCCATTGTGGCCGTCTTCAACCCTGGGAATTCTAGACAATCCCAAGCCCTGGGTGCTGCTGCTTGGGCCCTGAATGTAATGAACTGGGCCACGATTATCTCTCACCTCTCATCTATCAATAACACCTTGCTCAACTGTGTGTTGAATTGTGCCTCATATGATGCCATGGACGACACCATGTGACTCTTGGCATAATTCACCACCCAGTCCATGCAAAACAAAGAAACCCATAGGCATGTACTGACCACTTTGAAGTCAAGAATCAGCTGGAAAGAGCCATCCTTTTTGGAGACAACAAAGTACTACTACTACTACTACTATTAATCATTTACATAGTGCTACAAGGCGTATGGAGTACTGTCCCTTGCCCTGCTTGAGAAGTGGTATTGGCATAATGGCCTGAAGCTGGAGAAGTCTTTAAAGAGTGGTTTTGATGGCTGCTTTTTTGAGAAGAAAGCTACATGAAGAGACCACATGGCATCAGAGAGAGGTTCAGCGCACTCCAGGATGTAATTGCACTTAATGATGTCCAGAACCCAATGATATGGGTCCACTTTGGTTAAAAGAGACAAAGTTGTTCCTCCACCATAGGCTCTCGGAATGGACTTACCACCCATCAATGGCCAGGCAAGAAACCCCAGTTCCAGAAGAGTCTGACTTCCATGCCCCCTCAAAGGGCTAGCATTTTCCACGAGGCTTGCCCATAGACACCATTTGCCTCCTCAAAATGGTTCTCTCTGAGTCTTGAAGCCAGGATAAATAAGATGATTTGCCGAGAGGTGTCCTTTGACTTGTTCTTGGACAGCCACTGAGTCTTAACCTCCTCCAAAACACTGACCAGCTTCTCCAGGTCCTCCCCAAAGAAAAGCAAGGCCTTAAAAGGTAGCTTCACAAGGTGGGCTTTGAAGTCGGCATCCACCAACCAGAATCTCAATCATAGACGGTGCCTGGCAGCAGCAACCACCCATGCCATAAGCCAAAAAAGATCATACATCTAGTTGGCCAGAAAGGCGGTCGCAGATTCCATGTGAACCAACTCTGAATCCTCCAGTGACTGCTGGACCCAGTAAAAGAGCACTTGAGCCACTAAGCTTCTGCAGATGGAGGCCTGCATGCCAAGTGTCAAAGCCAAGAAGACAGTCTTCAGCAATGCCTCCACTTGCAATCCTGATGATCCCAGAGGGCGGCACCACATTCCACTGGGATAGTACTGACCAGTGTGACCAAGGCGTTTACTTTTGGGAAATTCAACCAGCTGTATATGTCCTCCTGAGGAAAGGTATAGAGCTTTCCTATTGCCTTACTTTCGCAAACTTTCCAGTATGAGATCCACATCCAATCTCTCCTCGACAATTGCATCCATAATATGGAACACCAAGCTAATCTGGGCAATTAGGGAGGATTTTGTCTTGTGCTGGAACAGATGGATGACCAATGAGTCATCTTTCTTTGTGGGAGAAAACTCATCATCCTCCAAGCTCCTATCCCCTCTTCCCCAAACTCCAGGGAGGGGAGACCTGTGAAGCCAAAGTACCCTCAGATGCAGTCTCCATTTAGGAGAGGTGAGATTGCTTCTGTGGCAGGGCTCCAAGGGTGCCTACCTATGGACCAGCCCCAGAGTGAGAAGGCTCCTAAACTTTCACTCCCCCCCCCATCTTTCATTGAGCCAAATCTTGCAAAAGACAAAAAGCCTGATGCAGGAAATGAACAAAGTCTGGGGAAAAAGAGCTCCTACTCCCTTAGGAACCAACATCGGAGGGCCTAACATACCCCCCAAGGACGCCTGCAGGTCAAACAGTGGGCTGTCTGACATGCTATATTCCACAAGATGGTGGGCTTTCCCTCCACTGTGGATGCATTAGAGAGAACCAGAAAAGCATGTTCCTTGGCTGCCAGCCACTTTTGTGAGGATTGGCAATCACCACTGTGCCTCCCCCCCAGCTAAAAGCACACTCAGCACACAACCCATCGGTCACTGCACCAGCCCAGGCGTCCCTTAGGCAAGACAGCAATGGCTATGGCCTGCCAAGTCCTTTGCAACAGCCTACCGCAAGACAGAGATCCACTGCCACCTGGAATTGCTGGATCGCAGCACTGAGCACTGGCACACAAACCTGTCCCACTGCCATAAAAACCACAGGCAGCAAAAAAAAAAAGAATGGCCACCACCAGATCTTGAGCAGCTGTGCCTGCAGAGGCCCGATCTTGTGCCACCCCCACCCACTAACCAGAACCGCAGTCAGGCCAGGAGCACAGAGGATTGTGATAAGAGACCCTGATACTACTGTTTGCACCTTCCTGGGGATAAGATTGACAAGATCCCCACAGTCCCATCCCCAAGGAAGGAACACTGTGCTGTGCCTTGTTCACTCTTTTTTTTTTTTTTTAAATTGGGGTGGGGGGAGGGGGTGCTTTGTAACAATATTGATGAAGACCCTGACAACAGTCAACGAATCAGTAGATATAGCCAATTAAAACGGAAGACAATTCAGTGCTTACAGGCATCTATATGGGTATTTAGGGAATGGATTTTTTGGCGACTAGATCTCTGGAGGCTGCCAGGCATTTCATTAGCTCAAAGGGAAAAGGCTTTGTAATTTGAAGGAGGAGGCTACATGCCATCTCGAAAACAAGTACTACCAGCTTTTTTGCTGATCAATAAAAGGCTTCCTCAAGATCAATATAATTACAGTATGTAGTTTTGAGGGACATATTCAAACAGTCACCAAGCAGATACAATAATCAAAAAATGATATCCAGCTTTCTTTATTCATATATGCATGCTGAATCTGCACGGGCTTAATATATGGTCTAAAATGAACCAGACAGAGTTATCTGATCAACTTCAGGTCTGCTGCTTGTTGGACAGAGTTCGCTAGCTAACTTTGGCTAGCCAGCAGCAAATATCAGGTCTTGACTGGCTGAAGTTACATTGTGCCTTGGGAGCACCCTCGATGCCACGTCGTTATCTTCCTAAATTTAGCATGGGCTATGACTTGCCTGCAAAAAATGTAGCTAGTCAGTGATAGGGGTGGATGATTTTAACTGTGAAGATTAGTCCAACTAACTCAGTCAATGGACAAACATTTGGGGAATATGGACCTCTGTGATTTGAAAAGTGCCCCGAGATACAGCATGCATAAAAACACTTCAATCTCTTATGTTCCAGTTGCTCCTCCCTCGGCGAGACGCCCCTTTACTGTATCATGTTATGTTTCTTCTCAGTATTCCCTTACCTTAAGGAGCTGGCATGGCGTCTGTCCAAAATTGCTGATGATGCCTTCCAAAGCCTTCCGTTCTGCTTCATCAGCAATAGCATCCAGGTCCACAGCTCCTAGGAAAGAAGATGTACTCAGTTTGGGCAGGTAACAGGTGCTAGAGGGACAGGGGGAGAGGTAGGAAGGACTGCCACGGACCTCATGCTGGATCACAGAGATGAAGTGGTTTATGATTTATTTAAAACGTGATATATTACTTTTTAGCACAGGCGTCAAAGCGGCTTACAAACAACAAGTAGTAAAAGTAGGAAGGAAAGAGCAAAACCCTCCTCTGAATGCCAGTTCAAAAAAATATGTTTTCAAGTGCTTCTTATAAGTTCTGAGAGAAGATTTTAATCTAAAGAGGGACAGAGTTTGAGAAAGAGGGAGCCAAAAACTAGAAAGCCGATTGACGAGTAGATTCATGACACGCAACACTATTGGACTGAATGATTAATTTATTGTGGGCTGTGAATGTGGAGACCTAGAGAGTATAAGGAATTGGGAATCTGCTATGTATAAATGAAGATGAGAATAAAATGCTTTATGTGCCAATAGAGAGATTTTTGCGATAAGTAATTGGTAGCCAATGATGTGCTTTCAGAAGGGGTGTGATGTGGTCTGGTTTTTTTGAAGGAGTAATTAATTTCATTTTTATGTTTTGAATAAGTTGCATGTGTTTGATGGATGAAAATGGTGGACCATTGTATAAAGAAATTTCATAATCCAGACAATGTAGACTAAGGGGGTCATTTAAAAGCCTTAGACATGATTTGGACATCCAAAAACATGCATGTAGATGTCCAAATCATAGAGATGTTCCTGAAGTCACTTTACAAATAGCTTTTAAAGATATCTCTCGGACATCCAAGTAGACAGGGGGTGTGGCAGAGGCATGTCTGGGGTGGTGCAATGGACTTCGACATCCCCTCTCAATTTCAGAAATATCGAGGATGTCGCAACTCCGTCCAAGTATAGATCTGCTCCAAACATGAATAGGCACCAGGAAAGTGCTTGTTTTGCCTGTAAAACATCCAATGGGTATCGAGAAGATGGAGAGTTAAGTGACTTGCCCAAGATCACAAGCAGCAGCAGTAGGATTTGAACCCTGGCTTCCCTGGTACTAGCCCACTACCCTAACCATTAGAGTATTGTGGACATCTCCATAGACGTCCATATCAGGCATGGCCACTTTGATGAAGCTGTACCTGAACTTGTCAGCTTTATTTTTCCCGCCACACGTTCTGATGTGGACATCCTTTGTACAAAGTGCCTTCACAGATATAACAAGAGTGGTTAATGCAGACTTGTCTAAAAATGGTCAAATTATTATATTTTGATTGTTTCTGAAATTTGAGTCTTAAAAAATAGTAATGGATCAAAATATCAGCCTGGGATCTTTAGATTGGTAAACAGTGGAACAGCTGAACCTTTTAGAATGGAGGCAAGAGTTGGATGAATAGCTTGGCCGGTAACCTACGTCGCCTTACATTTGATGGTGGTGAGTTTTAGAAGGTTGGTTTCTAATCATTTGGCTACAGCCAATAGGCATAAGTTTAGTGGTTGTAAATCTATGTCATTTAGATCCAAGAATGCTACCAATTGGATATCGTCTGCAAAAATATATGTGGAGATGGCAAATGATTGGATTAATATTCCTCTCAGTCCCTCGTCTCACCTTCCTGTTCCCTTTCCTGCCCTCATATGATTGTGACCTTTCCTATCCGAAATTGTAGTCATTTTCCTTTTCTGGCCTCAGCCATTCTGATTTTGGTTCATTTGTAAACCACCCTGATGCTACAAAGGTTATCAAGTGGTAATAAAGAATAAAGAACAGTGCAAATGGTGACAGAAAGATTAAATAGAATCAGAAACAGAATTGATCATTGGCAAACTCCACATGATAGATGATGTGCCAAATATTTAGTGGGTGAATACAGAAAAGGAAAGATCAGCTAGGAATGAATGAAACCAGCAGGGGACATGCCTGAGAGACCGATATCTACTAGATGACTAAGGAGAGAGCGATCAACTAAATCAAATGCTGAGGAGAGATTGAGGAATATGATAAGCACGATTTTACCCAAGTCAAAGTATCCATGAATCTCACTCAGCATGAAGGTCAGGCAGGTTTCTATACTATGTAAAGATCTGAAGCCAGATTGAAATGGGTGCAGTAAATATTTTTCTCGACAATATCTTGAAATTGCATAAATGCAATTTGTTTTTTGTAATTTTGCTAAGAATAGCAGTGAAGAAACAGGTCTGTAATCTTCAAGAAGACTAGACTAGGTTTTATTGAAGCTAATGTCCAAGCTTTTGGGAAGGACACCCGATGTTAAACAGGAGTTCACCATCCGGAGGATAAGGGGATGGAAACACTGTAAATACGATGTTAAATAGATAAACGGTCGAGAATCGAGAGGTGAAGTGGTACGAGGGAGCTGTGAAAGTGCTGCTGCTCATCTTCCTAGGGGTCCGTGTTTGGCTGGCCCCGCCCAGTTCTGTTGCATCATGGCACACAGGAGAGGACTGAGTAAGGAGCTGATACATTATTTCTTAACAATTTTTATATGTACTATATGGTCTTCTGTCTTATTTTGTATGTTGATATATTTGTTTTTATCATTTTCTTTATATTTTTATAGACCCCTGACACACAGGCATGTTCGCTGAAACTCAAGAGAGTCGGGTCCCATAATAAGGCCAATACCTCAGGGAGTCGTTAGCGGGATGGGAACAGCTGGGGGATGTAGAAAAACAGTGGGCAAAACTGAAAGGGGATATTTTAAGGGCAACCAACCTTTTTGTTAAAACGGTAAATAAATGTAAAAGGAGACCGCTATGGCTTTCGAAAGAAGTAGCTGATAAGGTGAAAAAAAAGAGGGAGGCCTTCATGAAATACAAGAGATCACAGAGAGAGGAAGACAGGCATCTATATTTGGAAAAACTTAGAGAAGCTAGCAAAGTAGTCAGGAAAGCAAAGATTAAAAAAGAGGAGGAAATAGCCAATGCAATAAAATGGGGGGATAAGACATTTTTCAGATATGTTAGTGAGAAGAGGAAGGGCAAAAGTGGTATTGTCAGACTCAAGGGTGAAGGGGAGGAATATGTAGAAGCTGATGAGGATAAAGTGGAATTGCTCAACAAATATGTCTGTTCTGTGTTCACAGATGAAGAACCAGGAGCAGGACCTCAGAAAACACCCACAAACAGGAACAGAAACGAGGAACATCTTGAACAATTTTCAGAAGACTGTGTTCGTGAGAAACTAGCTCAATTTAAAGTAGACAAAGCGATGGGACCGGATGGGATACACCCTAGAATACTGAGGGAACTTGGGGACGTTCTAGCAGCTCCACTGACTGACCTTTTCAATGCCTCGTTAGAGTTGGGAGTGGTGCCAAAGGACTAGAGAGAGGCTCATGTGTTGCCTTTACACAAAAGCGGAAGTAGGGATGTGGTTGAAAACTACAGGCCGGTTAGTTTAACTTCAGGGGTGAGTAAATTATTGGAAACGCTGCTGAAAGAGAAAATAGTGAGGTTTCTGGAGTCCAGCGGATTACAGGATCCGAGGCAGCATGGATTCACCAGAGGCAGGTCTTGTCAGACAAATCTGATTGATTTCTTGACTGGGAGTTGGAACTGAGGGAGAGCCCTAGATGTGTGGTATTTAGATTTCAGTAAAGCCTTTGACACTGTCTGCACAGGCGACTTATAAAAAACTGAGCACCCTAGGGATGGACCCTAAAGTTACTGCTTGGGTTAGAAATTGGTTGGGTGGGAGGCAACAAAGAATACAGGTAAATGGAGCTCACTCTGAGGAGAAGGATGTTACCAGTGGTGTGCCCCAGGGATCTGTCCTTGGTCCGATTCCTTTTAACATCTTTGTTGGTGATATAGTGGAAGGGCTGTCGGGTAAGGTTTGCCTCTTTGCAGATGATACCAAAATCTGCAATAGAGTAGACACCCAGGAAAGTGTAGATAACATGAGGAGGGCTCTAACTAAGCTTGAAGCATGGTCTAGAATTTGGCAGCTGGGATAGAGTAGTTACTCACCTGTAACGGGTGTTCTCCAGGAGCAGCAGGAATCAGTCCTTACATATGGGTGATGTCGGCGCCGATGGAGCCCCCGTGAAGAGCATTTCCTCAGCTTTCAAAGAAAGCCTTTGGGAATGCAGCGCACATGCACGGTCCCCTTCCCGCCCAAGGGTGCCATCTTGCTCAGTCTGATGACATAGATAGAAGACAGCAAAAAAAAAAAAAAAAATCAAAATGAAGTATATGACTGCAACTCCAGGGGAGGAGGGAGGGTCGTGAGGACTGATTCCTGCTGCTCCTGGAGAACATCTGTTACAGGTGAGTAACTACTCTTTCTCCAGGACCAAACAGGAAGTCAGTCCTCACATATGGGACTCCCCAGCTCTAGGCAATCGGGAACCCAAAGCTAAAAAGAATGGCTCCCTCTTAAGAGCCTCAGCATCCGTGATAAGAATATCCTCTGAGAACACCCCCGTATGGTAGCCCAACACAAGGGCCGGAGGGTAGGAGTTGCCTAAACCTCAAGAGATTACGGAGAAAGTTACCGCCTGTCTGAAAGCACTGTCCCTCTGGGACTCTCTCTCCAGGCAGTATTGGGCTGCAAAAGTCTGGCTTGAAGACCAAGTTGCGGCCCGGCAGATGTCTGCCAACGGAACAGAGCAGAGATGAGCTACTGACGTGGCTTTTGCCCTGACACGGTGGGCCATGACTCGACCCTGCAAGGGGAGGTTGGCTGCCTATATGCCCAGACAATACAATCTGCTACCCAAGTGGACAACGTACGCTTGGAGACAGGTAACCCCATCTTATTAGGGTCAAAGGAGGCGAAGAGCTGAGCAGCCCTTCGATGCTCTCGCGTACGTTCTATGTAAAAGGACAACGCCCTCTTACAGTCCAGGGTATATAAGACTGTTTCAGCCCGGCTGTCATGCGGCCTGGGAATAAAGGTCGGAAGAACCACCTCCTGATTGAGGTGGAAAGAGGAGACCACTTTAGGGAGGAACTTGGGATGGGTCTGTAGGACCACCCTGTTCCTATAGAACTGTGGGTATGGTCTATCAGAAACCAGAGCTTGTAGCTCACTCAATGTAAGAGCCACCAGGAAGAGCGCTTTCCAAGAGAGGAAGCGCAAATGGCAAGTAGCCATCAGCTCAAATGGTGGGCGAGTAAGTTGTTGCAAGACCACGTTCAAATCCCACTCAGTCACCGGTGGACGAACCGGAGACTTGAGTGGAAGCAGATCTCTGAGAAATCTGGACACCAAGGGGTGTACCGACGGAGACTGTCCTTCCACCGGTGAGTGGTGCGCTGACAAAGCACTGAGGTGGACCCGAACAGAGTTAGACATAAGGCCTAGGTCTGACAGGTGAAGTAAATACTGCAGTACTACTGGCACAAGGCAAGAGAAAGGATCTTCATTGTGCTGAGCACACCACACTGTAAACCGATGCCACTTGAGGGCATAGGATTTTCTTGTGGACTGCCTCCTAGAGGCCAATATCACCTCTTCAACTTCTTTAGGCAGAAGTAAGGGAGCTAGCACTACCCTTTCAGCAGCCAGGCCATCACATTGAGGGACCTGAGATTGGGGTGCAGAAAGGGAACCCTGCTCCTGAGACAGGAGATCGTGTTGCGACCCCAAAGTGAATGGAGTTTCTACTGCCAACTGCAGCAGAAGTGGAAACCACGGCTGTCTCAGCCATCTGGGGGCTACCAGAATCACAGAGGCCTTGTCCCGGAAAATCTTGAACAGAGTTCGGGCCACCAGGGGCGTGGGAGGAAACGCATACAGGAGGCCCATAGACCAAGAGATTAGAAAAGCATCTGCTGCTATCCTCAGGGGATGCGGCTGTCTGGAGCAGAACCTGGGGAGCTGACGGTTCAGTGGACTGGCAAAGAGATCGATGGATGGAAGCCCCCAGCAGGGGAAGATCTGCTGGACCATCAGTGGATTCAACTGCCATTCGTGAGGCTGGAGAATCCTGCTTAGCTTGTTTGCTAGGAAATTCTCCTGACCAGGTACGTAAACTGCCTTGAGACACATACCTTGTTTGACGGCAAAGGAGCAGAGATCCAGTGCCTCCTGACATAGGAGCCTGGATCCCGTTGCCCCCTTGTTTGTTCAATCTTGCCCCTATAAAACTCTAGGTTCTGTGAGGGGAGCAAAGTGGACTTTGCATAGTTTTATGACAAAGCCCAGATGCTGAAGAAGAGAGACAGTGCGAAGAGTGGCTTGTCGGGCCTCCTGGAGAGACTGGCCCCTGATGAGCCAGTCGTCCAGGTATGGGAAGACAAAAATTCCCTGATTCCTGAGAGGACGTGACGTCATCATTCGGAATGGCCGCCTGAGAATAGAGCTCTCTTCGGGACGAAGAGAAAAATCGCTATTAGCCGGTGTATTTGGCCCCTTTCTCAACATATACGTGGGGGAGGACGAGGCGGAGTAGCTCACGATGTCAGTGAGGAAAAAACTGGATAAGTTTCAATCCTCCTATGCGCTGTTATCGACACAGAGGGATCCAAAAAAGCGGGCCGAGACAGATACGGAAGAGGAGCCTGAGAATGCGGAGGAGCAATGCACGAGGGGTGATCTGTGGCGCTGGTGTAAAGAGATTAAGAATGAAGTAATCGCAGGGAAAACAGAGGTAAAGGAAGTTGTTAAAGAACTGCGGCAAGACTTACAAGCATTGGGTCAAAGGTAGATTGCCTGGAGGACCATGTGGAAGAGGTGGTGATGGCGGCGCAAAGCGCACAAGAGTCCATTCTCAGTTGGCAGAAAGAGAGGGATGAGCTGAGAGATAAGATGGAGGATTTAGAGAACCGATCGCGATGCTGCAACATCAGGATTTGGGGGGTCCCAGAGGGTGCTAAATTTCAGAAGGCGGGACAAGTAGTTAAAAAAATTTGTGCGGCCCTGCCTGCAGTATGGAGGTGTGGGCCCAGCAGAAGCGCAGCCGGATATCGGATTAGAAAGAGCGCATAGAGCTCTGGGACCCCAGCTAGGAACATGGCCAAGAGACATCATAGCGTGCCTTTCTAGCTATCAGTTAAAAAGAAGAAATTATGAGAGCAGCAGCAAAGAAGGGCAAGATGATCTGGGAAAATGTAATGGTTGGAGATTTTTTCAGGACTTGGGCGCCCTCTACTTTACACGCAGAAGAGCTATGCGACCCGTGACTTCTTATCTATGGCAGAAAAACATTAAGTACAAATGGCTCTTCCCCTTTGGGATACAGTTTGAAATTAAGGGACTGACTAAGAGAGTAAGGACTGAGATGGAAGCATGGGAGATCATGGAGAAGAACGATGCACCCAATTTACTGCAGATAAGTCGGAGTTCTACGGATCTAAAAAGAAATCAGACGAGCTTGCTAGATAAGCTAAAATGGCAACGGATCCCGGAGAAGGGCCACCGCCTGCGACGCCTCTCAAGGGGACAGCGCGACAAGGGAAGGAGGGCCAGAGCAGCAGCGCCTCTGCAACAATTACTTGAACTGAAGGAGTGGAGATACTGAATAAAATATTTGCCAAGGAGGGGAAGGCTTGGTTGGTGGGGGAGAGGAAACGGGGGTGATATTAGCGTTATGTGAGCTTGGCTCCTCTTTTCCTCTCCCAGCCAAGGGGGGCCGAATGGTATTTTCAAAGAGGAATGCTAGTTGTTGTGATTAATTTAATTTCAGCAAGTTACTGTTGTACTGTTGAAAAGTTCAAGGGATAAACGTAAAGGGGGTAATGGGGGGGGGGAGGGGAAGGAGCTTAGGGCCGAGAAGGGGGCCAGTTACAGGAGAGCCGGGGGTCCCAGGAGGTGGGGGTTATGTCCTCTAAGATAGGAGTCGCAGGGAGAAGGTCTGCAGGTAGGGAGGGGGGAGAGGGGGGATAGTAGGCAGGGACAGGGGGGATGGTGGGGGGTGGGGGAATGAGCGAAGGGGAACTGGAATTGAGAGCGGGTGGGGTAGTAGGGGAAAGAGAATACATGAGAGAAATAGGAGTAAAGGCATACTTTCTGGGGGTCAAGATGGCTGGACTTAGAATTGGATCTCTTAATGTTAGGAGACTGAATACTCCACAGAAGCGGAAATGCTCCTTGGGGAGGTACAGAGCTGGCAATGGCAAGTAGTGTTTCTGCAAGAAACGCATTGTTACCTAAAGATGAACACCGGGTGCGAAGTAGGGTGTTTGCTCACATGTTTTTTAATGCTGAAGGCACGTCCAAAAAGGCGGGTGTAGCGATTTCATTCGGGGGATGTGCCCTTCCAAGTGGGAGGGTGATAAAAGGAATTAAAGGGAGGGTGTTGTTGGTATGGGGGGAATTACAGGGTCAGAAGGTTACATTTGTAAATATCTATGGTCCAAACGAGTTGGGGATGGGCTTTTGGGAGCAACTTGGAGATTGGTTAGAAGATAAAGTCCATGGAGCCTTGCTTTTGGGGGGAGATTTTAATGAGGTTTTGAATCCTCACTTGGATAGATCAGGGTTAGGAAGTAGAGGGGAGAGTAAGGGGATGGATAGCTTAGTTGAGTTATTAAGTCACTTTAGGCTTCAAGATTTATGGCGGCATATAATTCCACAAAGAAAAGATTATATATACTATTCGAGTGTGCATCAAAGTTATAGCAGGATCGATCTTTTTTTGGGAGATGAGTCATGGTCCCAAAAAGTATTGCAGGTGGAGATTGAACCGCTAACGTGGACGGATCATGGGCCGATTTGGGGGGGAATTTTTGGGAGGAGTGGAACAGGGAGGCCGAACCTTTTGGAGACTTAATGAAAGTTTGCTGCACAATAAAAATATATTATTGGAGGTAGAAGAAGAAATTACGAACTATATGGCAGTGAATGATACAGGGGAAGTGTCAGGAGGGATTCTATTTGGCAGAGTGTCTGGATTTTAAATCAATTGGGATAAAACGGAGGCCCTGAGTGTGTCCCTAACAGGAAGTTCAAAGCGGCATCTTCAGGAGAATTTTAACTTTCGTTGGGCCCAGAGGTCGATTAAATATCTCAGGGTTCAACTTACCCGAGAGTACCAGGGAGTGTATGGGGCAAATTATCCCCCTTTGATTGCCCAGATAGAAAAAGATCTGGAGAAATGGCACAGGGAGGAATTTTCCTGGTTTGGGCGTATAGCGGCCCTGAAAATGGTAGTCCTTCCACGTCTGCTATATTTCTTTCAGGTTTTGCCACTGAAGGTGCCGAGATTGGTATTGCAGAAATTACAAAGAAAGATGTTTTTATTTGTGTGGCGGCATAGGCCACCTAGGATAGCACGAAAAGTGCTGTATAGTACCACGAAAGAAGGGGGGTTGGGAATGCCCGCGATTGGGGTTTACTACTTAGCGGCGCAAATGAGACAGGCGATGGATTGGAAACTAAGCGATTCTGGACTGTCAAACAGTTCTGGGCAGGGGAGTATAGATTGAGGTTTCTCCCATGGTTGATGAAGGGAATTTTAAGAAGGGACTGGACGGAGAATCCTTACCTTCGACATCTGTGGGAAGAATAGCAAAGAGGATGGCGGAGAGTGAATTCCCGGGCTTAATGATATTGAAGGGTTATGGTGGGGGCATCACCAATCTGGGGGCCTGATATGGGCTTTATATGCCAGTCTGTGCCTCCCGAGGGGGGAGGGGGAGAAATTTCACTATATGGAGGACTGGGAAAGGGATTTAGGGGTGAAATGGGGAGAGGAGGAGTGGAATAACATATTTAAAGGGGCCAGGAAATCTTCTATCTGTACGTTAATTAAAGAAAATACATATAAGACTTTGATGCGATGGTATTACACCCCCTCTAGATATAGTCAGATGTTTCCAGGAGCTTCTGACTGCTGTTGGCGGGGATGTGGGGGTCAAGGGACGTATATGCACATGTGGGGGGATTGTAACATAGTCCAAGGATATTGGGAGCGTATTAGAGATCAGATAGAAGTTATTTTTGGAGTGAGAGTCACATTGTGCCCCATGCTATTTTTTTTGGGAGTATGGCCAGACAAGACCTCAACTCGATGGTGTAAACCAGTGCGGGCCTATATTATTGCAGCCAGATGTGAAATAGCGTGGAGATGGAAGCAGAAACAACCACCAGGGATAGACTCCTGGTTGGTCAGACTTCACAAGATTGTAACTATGGAACGCTTAACAGCGTTGCGTAGGGACAAGGACACTAATTCTGATAAGCATTGGAAACCCTTATTGGAGCATTTAAAGAACGGAGAGTAGAGAGAAATGGGGGGGATGGGGGGGAGGGGGGATAGGAAAGGGGGGGGGCTATAGTTCGGGAGATGAATCATGACCAGATAACAGATAGCACATTGGTTGTCTTTCAAAGAGTAATTACAGAGGGAATGGGGGGGGGGAAGAAAACGTTTATATGAGTTTTGGAATGTGCCATTATGGTCTTATATGAGGTTGCGTTATAATTTGATGTATAATGTTATTGGACCAGTCATAAAAATTTTCAATAAAGATAAAGTTATTAAAAAAAAAATTCCCTGATTCCTGAGATAAGCCGCCACCACCACCGCCAGGCATTTGGTGAAAACCCTGGGGGCAGAGGTTAGGCCAATGGGGAGTACCCTGTACTGAAAAAGGTTTCCTCCCACCACAAATCTGAGATATTGCCTGTGGTCTGGATGAATGAGGATGTGAGTATAAGCATCCTTTAGGTCTAAGGAGCATAGCCAGTCTCCCTGCTGGAGGTAGGGCAGCAGTATCCCAAGGGTAAGCATCTTGAACTTTTCCCTCTCCAGAAACTTGTTTAGGTTTCGCAAGTCTAGGATAGGCCGGAGGCCTCCTGTCCTTTTTGGTACCAGGAAGTACCTGGAGTAGAAGCCTTGCCCTGTCAGGTGGTGAGGCACCGGTTCCACCGCCTGTTCCCTTAGAAGACTTGCCAACTCCTGAAGGAGGAGGTTTCTGTGTAGAGGGAGTCTTGGAGGCTCCCCTGGAAAATAGGAGGGGGTAGCTGGTGGAAGTGGAGCAAGTAGCCCTTTTGGACTATGCTCAGTACCCAGGTATCCCCTGTGATGGCTGGCCACCTGTAGGCATACAGGGTCAGCCGACCTCCTGTGCTGAGTGGAGCCACCGGCGGAGAAGAGGCTATGCTGTGGGAGTCAAAATCCCGCTCCCTGCTGTACAGGAGCCGGAGCTGGCGGCTTGGGGGTCTTCTGCCTACGGGGCCCATGCCCCTGCCCCTTGGCCTGCTGGCTCTGTTGGGGAGCTGGAGAGGCCTGATACTGAGGGTAGGGATTTGTAGGCAGCACCCTTCCTCGGGAAAAAGGGTTTCTTTCCCGAGCCCTTCTTCTTTTGAGAAGGGGCAGAAGTCTTCCTGGACAGCCTTCTCCTGGTGAGAGTCTCAGTCTCGATTTCTGTAGCCTTTTCAGTCATGGGCTTACTGAATAGGTTGTCACCTCGGCACGGGACATCGACCAACTTGTCCTGCACCCATGACTCCAGGTCCGATGACTGTAGCCAGGCCTGACGGCGTGCACCGATGCCGGCCGTGGCTACCTGGGCCGAAGCCTCAAAGCCATCATAGGCTGCTCGAGAGATGAACTTCGAACACTCCTAGATCCCTGTAGACAAGGCCTTGAACCTCTGCAAAGGTTCCTCGGAGAGGCCAGCTGAGAACCCGGCAATCTCCTTTGCCAGGTCCCATAAGTACATGCCCATGCACAGCTGGTAAGTCTGGACACAGCAAGATAGCATTGAACCCTGGAGGCACTTTCTACTGAGGGCATCCAGGAGTGCATCTTCTGACTCTTTAGGCGATGCATGGCCGATTCCACAACCATGGAATTGTGCGGTAGCTGCGCCTTTTGGAACCCAGGGCTCTTACGTACTCGATAAATGGAATCAACCTGTTTGCTCAGAATCGGCGCCGAGGCCGGTGCCTCCCACATACGGAAGAGCAGCCATTCCAGCATCGGAGGAACCGATACAGTAAAGGCTTCCTTTGGAGGAAAATCATACTAGAGGGCATCGAACTCCTCGGCTCGAGGCTCCTCCTCGGCATCCGCAGGGAATGCCAAAGCCTTGGCCATGTCCCTCACGAAGTCTGAGAACTGGGTATCTTCCGGGGGGGGACCTTCTCCGAGGCTCAGACTCCGGTGAGTCCGATGGGATGCACCGGGTCTAGAAGTTGTCAGGAGACTCCTCGTCCTCCGTCTCCCACGCTGACTCCGGCCGTGTGGGCCTCGGTGCCACCCGCCCCAACGCCGAGGGCACCGGCATCAACGACCTCAGCCCCACACGAGAGGTCAAGAGGGACCTTGACCAAGGATTGACTTGAGACTTCATGGACTCGAGGATCGGCTCGGTCTCCGGGGTCGACTTAGACGTTGAGGTCCCGGTGGTTGGGGCAGATGCACCGGTCAGACCGGCGATCAGCACCTGCTGCTGTTCCATGAAGGCAGCCAAGCTGCTCTCCAAGGCTGTCAGCCTGAGTCCAAGCTTAGGAGACTCAACAGCCCCTGACTCGGGCCCCGACGTCGGCTCTCCCGGAGGAGAGTCCACGAGGACAACAGAACTTACGTGACTCGGGGACTCCGGCTCCATGCGAGGTAGTTTGGATGGCCTCTCTGACTCCGAGAGCCCGGGGCAGTGGTCAGGGCTACGTAACCTGGCCCTTGAGGACCCAGGGGCCTCCACTGACACCGCCCTCACGAGCTGCTTCTTCCTTTTGTGCTCCCGGGTGGGAGACCCCCTCTCAGAGGAACCACAATGTCGCTTGGGGTCAGACTCCCGAGATGTCAAGGCCTCTGATGAAGTCCGGGCCTGGCCAGACGCGGACTCTGAAAAGATTCTCTCTCGCTGCTGCTGACGGCTCCGAAGTGCCTTCAACGACATTTTGCCGCATGGGCCACAGACCAGTGGGTCATGGTCAGGCCCGAGGCATTGGAGGCTGCAGTCATGTGTTTCGGTGAGAGACGTACGTTTCTTACACCGATCACATTTTTGAACGCTAGTCACAAAGGACAAAAAACCGACAACGAAACTCCAGACGCGATACTGGTGTACCGAGCAGAGGCGGGAAGGGGAACCGGCGTCGAACCGGAGAAGGAAAAAGCGAAAATCGCAGAAAATAATCAACTTTTCCTGGGTGACACGAACTCACGTCCGTTGGGCTCCGCAGAAAAAGAAAGACTGAGCAAGATGGCACCCTTGTGCGGGAAGGGGACCGCGCATGTGTGCTGCATTCCAAAAGGCTTTCTTTGAAAGCTGGGGAAATGCTCCGCATGGGGGCTCCATCGGCGCTGACGTCACCCATATGTGAGGACTGACTTCCTGCTTGGTCCTGGAGAATTAATGTTAAAAAATGTAAGGCCATGCATTTGGGCTGCAGCAATCCAAGGGGGCAATATAGTATAGGGGATGAAGTACTTTTGTCCACTAAAAAAGAGCGGGACCTAGGCGTGGTTGTGTCTGATGATCTTAAAGTAGCTAAACAGGTAGAAAAGGCAACGGCAAAAGCTAGAAGGATGCTTGGGTGCATACGGAGAGGAATGGCTAGCAGAAGAAAGGAGGTGATAATGCCTCTCTATAAGTCTTTGGTGCAAACTCATTTGGAGTATGGTGTGCAATTCTGGAGACCGCACCTTCAAAAGGATGTGAAC
Source organism: Ichthyophis bannanicus (assembly GCA_033557465.1). Classification (NCBI taxonomy): domain Eukaryota; kingdom Metazoa; phylum Chordata; class Amphibia; order Gymnophiona; family Ichthyophiidae; genus Ichthyophis; species Ichthyophis bannanicus. The sequence continues at coordinate 198,948,822 of CM066031.1, read as the reverse complement.
AGGATGTAGTCGGTGCAGAGGGTGGCTACTAAAATGGTTAGTGGTCATCGTTATAAAGCATATGAGGACAGACTTAAGGATCTTAATATGTACACCTTAGAGGAAAGGCGGGATAGAGGTGATATGATTGAGATGTTTAAATACCTCTGTGGCATAAATGTTCAGGGGGAGAGCCTCTTTCAACTGAAAGCAAGTTCTGCTACAAGGGGACATGGGATGAGGGTGAAGGGAGATAGATTCAGGAGTGATATGCGGAAATATTTCTTTACGGACAGAGTGGTGGATCTGTGGAATAGTCTCCCAGTGGAGGTGGTAGAGATGAAGACAGTAACTGAATTCAAAAAAGCATGGGACAAACACAGAGGATCTCTAAAGGAAAAAAGTGGACTATTGTAGTTGTTGAAATGGAAGGACAGACTAGACAGGCCATGTGGTCTTCTTCTGCCATCATGTTTCTATGTTTCTATCTCTGTTTTGCCTCTTCTGATTTGGTACATTGACTACGGAGATGTCCTTCTCCCTTTTTTCTGATATTCTTTTGAAAATTATTATAACCATCTCCTTATTCAGTCAATAGTGCCATCCAATGACTACAAACTTGCAGAAGTCAAAACTGCCTTTCTTTAATTTCTTATTTATAACTTTAAAAATATACATTACGATCACTTGATTACAGAAATAATCTGAAATTAAGGCAAAATTTAAAAAAAAACCCTATAGTAATTTTACTATGTATCAGAATAATTTAAAAAAGAAAAAGGAAAGTTAGCCCACACAATTAGGAGGCCTGAAATTGAAACCTCAGAGAGCAGGCAATGTAAATTTGTATCTTTGCTTCTGCCGTCCAGCTTCTCTATGTGACTATGTGCAATATAGGACAAGTTCCTAACAAAAAAAGAGAACACCCTAATTATTCTACGTAGACCGTCTCTGTGTGGTATGTGGAGAAAAGATGGAGGCTGGCAGATGGTAACAGATTCAGGACTTCTCACTAAAATCAAGGAGAGTCCTGTTGTGACATTTTTCTTTAGATCCCCTCAACCATGAATACAAAGCCATCAGTAAGAGCGGCATCAAGAAGAGGGCGGTTATTAAAAGCCGTAAATGGTGCACATTTCTTATTATTCCCACCTCCTGCAAAAAGCGTAAAAAGCCAAGAAAAAAATAAGGTCGGACAAAAGCCCCCATTACGATCCAAAACCGAAGTCAGGTCTTGTCTCGTCGTCTTGTGCTGGTGATATCTTGATGTGAATTCCTCAAAATAAGTCAACCAAGACCTTCATGAACAGCGGAGCTTCCCATGTATAAATCAGACGGTTTGCTACAATTTTACAGAATGAGGACGGGAATAGCGCACCATCACAAATTCCACCACGCAACTACCAGCATCAATGTTTCCATGACGGCTGATGCAGAAATCCCAAAAACCATTTGCAGGGTAATTTTATAAAGTAAAGTCCCGCATAGTAAATGTGTGTTTTTATCTGCACATTCCATGCCTATTTTATAAAGTCAAGTGCTTGACTTCATAATTACTAGCACAAATGGCCAAAAATACACGTTCATTTAAGGTGCCATCGCCTACACTGGCCCTAGGGCTGCGGTAAAAGTCCTCACCTAAATTTGTAAGGAATGCACGTAAATTATAAGGGCCTGTTATTTAAAGGATTTATGCTCCTAAATTGGCCTCTCTTAAAATGTACTAGGCCTGAGTGTCCAAACGTTTCCTTAAAATTTCACTAAACTCCTAAATTTAAGTGCATAAAAGGTGGGTAGCAATGGGAGTGGATTTAGGGAAGGGAAAAAAAAAAAAGTCAGATGCTTAGCACTAATGTTTAGCACTAGACACCTTAATTAGGCTCATAAATGTAGGCAAATGAGTGGAAGGAAAGCTTAATTTAGGAGCATAATTTTTAAGCTCCTAAAGTAGGATGAATTTTCAGCTGAAAATAGGGCACAAATTTAGGAGCCTAACTTAGAAGCCTAAATTGAGGAGCTCAGCTTTTTTTTTTTTTTTTGTGCATATAGGGCTTTTTAAAATTTATGTGCATAACCTTGCATTCCGCCCGACACACCCACAGTGAAAGCACAGGTGATCAACCGTGTGCACATACTTGCAGAATTGCAATGTCATTTATGCATCTAAGTGCGATTTACACATGCATGTGACTAAAATTCCGAGATTTACACGTGCTACTCACACATAAATCTAGTCGTCCCGTTGTAAAATTACCCCTTTGTGTCTAAGAAGTCACCCCAAACATGCTTGTGTCCTGAACATATTAGGGCAGCACAGGGCTGTACAGAGTGTAAATCTTGCCCTGTGTGACTTGCACATCGGGCGCCCCCCACCTCCCCGCGGTGGTAGAGAAGAGGCGCGTCTGATGTGCGAGAAGGCTTAAGGGGCCGCATTTTAGCTGTCTGTCATTGCCTGCCGCCGCTGAGAGAAGAAAAAGTGGCGGCCGCAGGCAATGGCAGACAGCTAAAATGCGCCCCTTAAGCCTTTACGCCCTGTGCGGCCACACCGCACGCATGGGGCTAGGTACGGTCCTGGGGCAGCAGCCTGGGAGTCAGAAATACCAGGGATCGAATCCCACTGACACACCTTGTGGCCTTGGGAAAGTCACTTAACCCTTACAATTTAGATTGTCAGCCCTCTGAGAACAGGGAATAGTCACTGCACCTAAATTGAACTACTGCTGGAAAGGCATGAGCTAAATTCTAATTAATAAAGAGGAGGATTTGAGTCAAAAAGGGGTTTAGAGGAAGGACAACTGAAGAGGCTCCGAAAAAGGAAGAGGGTTGAATTACACTGGCATCCAGGGAGGACATCTTTGGACAAAGATGCTGTAAAAGTGTTCAAACTTAGTCCTCATAAAAAATACACCTGGCCTGGTGAGGTATAAACAAATATGGATCTGCGAATTAAAACAAGAAAGCTAGATACAATCATAAGCAGATGGGTTGGGAGGGTCCTCAAGAAGCCATCTAGTCCATCCCCCACCTCAGTGCAGGATCCCTGTATCTAAACCATTCCAGACAGACGCATCTCTGACCTGCTCTGAGAGCCCTGTACCACCACTTCCCTTGTTTCATGTATCCCAACACTTGAGAAGTAGACATCCACAGATGGAGAGAAGACTGGGGCCAAGACTTGTGGAAAAGCACATCATACTAGTGCAAGCAGGAGCCAAGCGTTAAGCACCCCATGCATCACCAAGTTTCTGGAGGCATAAGGAAGCTTCTTACCCTCGTATGTGCAGTAATAGAAGACATTCAGTGCCTCCACAGCGGCAGGACCCCGCTGCTTGTACCCGAAGATCAGGTCGATCCACTCGTGGAGATGAGCAGACACGTGTTCTGATTCCTAGCAGACACAGAGAGGTATTACCGCAACCATCTCCCTGCTGTGCAATTCCTACAAACTACCCAATGAACACTTCCCCTGCCTTCTGCCCCAGGAAGTGATAGCACGCCTTAGGGTTTTGTAATTCATGCAAGTACTACAAGAACAGCACTTCTTTCATTTCTTTCCCATGACCCTCCTTGCGGTTTAGGCTGCAATATTAGCTGCAAGTTTACTAAGCTGCGCTGCTTGTTAACATAGCCGACAGCATGCGCTCTAGGCGTGCATTAGAAGGTAGCAAAGCGATTTTCTGCGCTGTGAGAGTGAGCGGGATATGGGCGGAGAGGAGGCAGTGACCATCAAAGCTGCAGATACCGCCGCCTCAATGGGTGGTTTTAGGTGCGTCTGTGGTGCTGCTCAGCCACGCTATTTGCAATTTCAGCGCGCGGTCTGCTGTGGAAAGGTTGTGCACGCCCCCAACAGATATCTCACAGCTTCCCCAGCTAACACGGCGCAATAGGCACTGCGCCAACTGCAAAAGCCTAATGCACTTTAGTAAAAATACCCCTAAGTGTGTGAGAAACGGTGAGTACCAAGCTGTGAGGGGAGGGGGCATTTTCTAAAGCCTTTTCCAGGTTTAGGGCCTATTTTATGCATAGGCATGACTGCATACACACGCAAAAAAATACCTGCATTGGACAGAATATATCTACTTTTACGTGATCTGCAAGTAGGCATTCTCAGGGATGCAGTTGTGCTATAGGCACATATGTTATGAAATACATGCATGGGCATAAGAGTACAAGCATGCACTTTGACCTTCTTCGGGGCAGCTGTAAATTGATGCATCAGCATGTGTGCGCTACTGGAGCTAGTGCTGGGAGGCCTATTTTGTAGGCACCCAGGTTCTCTCTATAAATTAGAGGTAAACCGGTGCTTTTTTGGACCTCTCACATAGGCCCCTTGTTATAAAATCTGGCCTGTAGAAAAAGGTCAGAGTGCATCTCAGGTTAGCCTCCCTCCCACACCCCTTTCCATGTCTCTGATTTCAGAAAGTGTAGTCTTTGAAATACTAAAAAAAGGAAGTTGTTTTTAATGACCTTTTGGGCATTTAGATGAAATTATGTTCTATAGAATTACACATTTCTGAAACGCTAAGGCAACGTTTGAGGATGGCGGCATCTGTTCCTTTACGGGGTAATTTTATTGCAGGGCACCTACAGAACGTGAAAGCAATATGTCCATTTTATAAAGGAAATGTACACTCCCAGAAAGGTCCAGATCATGCACAAAGTTCCTGCAAAAAGTTACAGCTGCTCCCAAGGAAAGCATTAAGTACCGCGTGGAAATATGGTCAGGGACATGCTTTTTAAGTATAAAGTACACGCATATCTTGCAATTCTGCCCCGACACCAACTCATGGAATGCTTATGCAAGGTCTGCGTGAAAGCATGCGTGGCACTGCCGCATTTTATAAAGATCAGTTTCCAGCATGTACAATGTGCTTCGCAGGCAGGAATGTTTATAGAAGTACCCCCTAGAGGGCCACTTTAAAAGTTATTTCTGGGGCTGACTATTAGCGCGTTTGCAGACGATATGCTGTTGTGCCTTACTGACCCTCAGCGCTCCCTATTGGCCGCTCTTCAGCAGATTGAGCGGTTTGGTAGATTTTCGGGCCTCAAGATTAACAAGACGAAATCCTTGGCCTTGGATGTGGGGGGACAGGTGCGGCGGGGGATGGCCAGGTGAGTTTCCCCTAGTCTGGGCGGATGGGCAATTTCGCTATTTAGGTCTCCAGATTCCCGGGGGGTTGTCCCAATTATATCGGGCCAATATTCCGCCTCTGCTGGCCAGCACAATTGAGAACTTGCGGAAATGGCGCGATCTGCCATTATCACTGAGGGGTAGGGTGGCGCTCTTCAACATGGTTGAGGTGCCTCGGTGGCTCTATGTGTTGAGAAACCTCCCTATCTGGGTTCGTTCTGTAGACCTAGCGACTCTCCAGCGGCATTTAACTAAGTTTCTTTGGCGAGGGAGGAGAGCGCGTATCGCACTGACAACCTTGATGGGGCGGGTGGAACAGGGGGGAGTTGGGTTGGCATCGCTTCGCGCCTACAACTTGGTGTACATGATGCGTGCGCTTCGCGATGTGGTGTGTGGGACCGAAGAAGTGTTGCCTATTAGTCTAGTGGATGACCTGGCGGGTCCGCAGCATCGCATCATGCTGTTACATCTACCTCAGCGGGACCTCTCGGGGGGCTGGAGACATTCGGAGGTTTTGCGCATGTTACGGCAGGCATGGAGGGTGATCTGTAAGCACAGAGGAGGGTCGTGGAAAGTGTCGGACTGCCTTCCTTTGCAGGGCAATACTGGTTTTGTCCCGGGACTGGAAGGACGGGTGGCGCGACTTTGGGCACAGCAAGGTATCTGCTGTATTGGGCACCTGGCTATGGCAGAAGTGGCGGAGCTGGATTCCTACGCCTCTTTGTGTACGCGATACCAGTTATGCCGCCGAGATTTTTATTTTTATCTGCAGATTAGACATTATGTTCATGGACTACAGCGGCGGGATAGTTTGAGGCTGTCTCAAGGTGGTATGTTAGAGCTGTTCCACACCCTGGAAGGAAAAATCACTGTACGGGCTTTGGGGGAGCAATTGGTTCCGGGGGGTTGGTCGCGAGAGCATACTCGGTCCCTGCGCCGCTTAGCGCAACGCTGGCAGGCCGATCAGCTGCCAGGGAGTACGGTGGAGTGCCTACAGGCGGCCTTTGAGGCGATTAAAGGTCTGGTGGAATCGGTGCAGCTGCAGGAGATACAGGATAAATTTCTGTGGCGCGCCTATGTTTCTAATGTTTGGGCGGCGCGGGCGGGCCTGGCGGAGACAGATGCGTGTCCTCTATGTGAGGCTGCCCCGGGCTCACTAGCCCATCGGTTCTGGTTCTGCCCCCGTATACAACAGCTGTGGACTGCAGTACGAGTTAAACTAAGTGGTTGGGTGGGCTCCTCAGTGCAAATTTCCCCGGAGTGGGGCCTTTTTGGGTGTGGGGGTGGGGTGTGTCCTATTCCCAGCGGGGAACGTAAGTTATGTGAGAAGGGCTTTCTAGTGGTGAAACAATGTATCCTGCGCCACTGGATGCAGCCCACAACCCCTGATATTGGAGAATGGGAGCGTGCTCTGCTTGACCTGGGGGAAATGGAGAGGCGTACGGGGAGATGTCTGGGGGCGGCAGCCTGGGACAGGTGGGTCAGAGTCTGGGATCCGGTTAGGAGGCAGAATCTTTTGAGTGGGTAATAAGGGGCTGGAGAAGTTATGGGATCCAGACTTGGGGGAGGCCTTTGCTGACCTTGATGAGCTTCCGATAGTCTACTACAATTTGGAAGCCCAGTAGCTTGGAGTCGAACGGCTTGGAGGGGGGGTTAGGGTTGGAGGAGGGGGGGGTTTGGGGGAATGGGGGGGGGCGGTGGGGATATGGGAGAAGGGGGGGGCTTTCTGTCTGTTTGGGGTGGATATCGAATTTGTATGTGGTGGATGTCAGGCAGTATGCGTTCTGTACATAGTGGAGTATAGGGTTCTGAGATCTTTTGTTGAGCTTTTGGTGAGCTTTTGTTGATCTTTGTTCCAAGCTCACGCTATGCCTGATTTTTCTGATGTATACTGGCAAATGTTTGTTTGTGTATGGAGTTGGTTCTGTAACATAACAATAAAAAGAGTTTTCCTAAAAGTTATTTCTGCCAATAAAGCAGCATTATATGCTCAAAGACTGGAGATTACAAAACCGTACATACAATATAGGCATCACTTTGTCCGACCTGAATGGAGGCAATCTCTGAGGTGGGGCTTGGGAGAGGTTTGCATTTATGGGAATTCTTTAAAAAAAACACATACAAGTATCTGAAATAACCCAGAAATTTTCCGCATGTCGAAGCGCAGGTGCAAATGTAAACGCATCGATTTCCTGGGATCATTTCCAAAACTGACGTACGCACGGGCTAGTTACATGCACCTTCAGTTATGAAGGGCATAACTTTATAAAGTCTTTAGCTGCGTAGACGCCAGTATGTGAACAAAAAAGGCCTCTTCTAACATTAAGAAGCGCATGCTTTTACGTGCCCCGCATGTAGACATATTCAGGAGAAGAGTTTGGGTGGAGTCATGGTTTACACACGGATATTATGAGGCGGTGTAAAGGTCCGTGGCTTCATTATTAGTGGCAGTCTCTGCAGGATTTGTGCTAGTAGGGTTTTCAGGACACATAGGTGGCTTATGTGGCATCAGACGACTAAAATGTGGAAGTCCAGGACAGTGGGCGGTGTGGAGACCCGGTCTAACAACCTTCTCCAATTACCAGCACAGAAGTTTTATACGGAGTCATGGAAAGTTATGCGCAGTGGCAGCACGATGGTTTCTGCTGCCCTAGGCAGACCCTCTACCGCCACCACCCCAAAAGACTGCATTGCCTTCCCAAAGAGTGCGCGCCCTCCCTTTAGTGCTGCATCAGGCCTTAAAAGTGCCCGGGTGCATGCGCGCTCACGGCCTGCGGCTCCTGCCCCCTCCCCCCCGATGCAACTTTCTTGGAGGGCGGGCAGGAGCAGCAGGCTGGGACTGGGCGGGCAGGAGCAGCAGGCTGGGACTGGGCGCACATGCGCGAGCGTTTTAAAGCCCGCCAGCTGCCGCTTTCTGGCAGCTTGGGGTAATGATGCCATCCACCAGGATCTGCCACCCTAGGCGACCGCCTAGTTCCCCCAGTAGACGGGCCAGCCCTGGTTCTGCGCTGTGTACATAAAATCATGGATGTTTAGTGATTGTTGTTTGATAATGACCTTTGCAGGTCACTATTTCCTGGGTACATGCGTAAGGGCGATGTCACATGGACGGAGCTTGGGAGGAGCACAAAGTTATGTTCATATTTTATAAAATACATGTTTAAGCAAGTTAGATGCACACAGACATTTACACCAATCATAGGACAGGTGTACGCACTAACGTCTAGATTTAATGCACATTATCAAACATTTCCGGCCCTGTTTTAAAAAGTCTGTGCATTAATCTAGATGCCACTTATGAACTTACCCTCCACACGTCTAAGGCACTCATCTTCTCCTGCACCAGGCACCTGCACACCAAACTAGAGTCCGGGCAGCCCGTCTAGTTTTAAGGTGGAACTTCATACATCTAATACAGACTGAATATCTGCCCTGTTTTTATGTGCACAAGCTCATCTGCACGTCTGCGTGGCTTTCACAATTCCCCCCCCCTTTCAATCCACACCACGAGGAACACCTCCAAAATGGAACATATTTCTGAGTAACTCCACTGCCTGTGGAAAGTTACTTAAGGAAAATCATTTGCCTTGCAGTCCAAGAGTAAACTCAGGCAGACGTGTTGTTGGGGGGAGGGTAATGTTATAAAAGATCACTGAGGTTAAGAGGGAAAGCAGGCACTTATGTGCCTTTATAAAATACTAGCGCCAACCCTGCCCTGTGTATCTTTACAGCTGCGTGGGAGATGGCGTCAACATACCTGTGTGGGCGTATAGTTTATAAAATACAAAAGGTACATGGTAACTCTGCCCATGACCATGCCAACATGCACATAACCCGGGGAGGTAACTTTCTAGGAAGCTTTTCTATAAAGGTCTAGACAATTACCCCATTTGAGGGAATTTTATAACAGGTCGCCAATGGTGAAGGTCAAAGTAGTGCCTATTTGTAGCTTGTTTTATAAAAGGCACATAGCTACTTATGTGCCTTTATGAAATGCTAGGGGCAAAGCAGCATACTGTAAATCGTGGCTAGATTGCAGGCAAGAATATCAACGCCTTCTCAGGAGCAGGTCTAAACACTGCATAAAGTAGCTGTATAAACGGAGATTCTGCCGTTCCCAAACATGCCTACACATGGGTCTTCATATCATCACGCATAAACCCCTAGAGTCATTTTATAAAAGGCCTTTTTGTGGGTAACATCCTTTCTCAAATTACCTTATTAATGGAAAGAAATCAAACCAGACATCAAAGCCATTCAAGATTATCAGTCACGTTTGTAACCACTGGGAAATAAAGAATTTACTGAACTGCTTGTAACTAATCAGCGCAAGCTTTAGATGGCTGCATTTTTGAGCCAGTAGAGTGGAAGCCGCAACCAAAGTCTTGCCTAACATGAAAAAAGGCACCTTCAGGTCTAGGAGGAGGACTTCCTAAGGGAGAGAGAAGTAGAACCGAATCAAATCACATCACATCACATCCTACCAGAGCTTGACGGTGCTTGCAGATAAAGTCCTCTCTGGATTTGGCCCATTTTGGGAGCATAATATCGTTGACCTTTTCGTTAGACATCTGAAGGCTCCCAAGATCGAATCCTAATGATAAAGGAGAGAGAGGGAAAGGAAAAAGATCATTCTAATCCAAGCAAGCTAAAAACATAGCAATAAACCTTTTTGTGTTTGGTACTCCCAAGCCCTGCAACAATCCAAACTGCTACCAAAACCAGTGAGGGTCACTGCCCAAGCATCTGGCCACCAAGGTCCCCTGGCTTTGCTGGACGGTACCCAACCACCAACCTACTGGCACGGTTTTCCCAGAGTCATGGACTGGTGGTACCAACTCAGGTCCACCAAAGTCTGCTGTTTACCAAGTTTAAACACTCTGTGTGTCCTGTTCCTCCCAGGGCCCTCACACACCCAGACTTCATTACAAGTGCTGGCCCTCTCCCCTTCACTGTTGGGTAGGCTATTCCACACTTTGTCATCTTCCTTTTTGATTCTTAGTTATATTTAATCCAATTCAGGTCTTTCCATTTCTTGCTACCAAACTTTCTAACATTTAACTGGCTGCACGGAAGTAGTAAGGCAATTGCCCCAAAACATCCAGTCGCTCCCTATTCACTGGCTTTTGGGGTTTAGCCATGGTCTCGCCTTACGAATTACCCCAGCCTCCCCGGACACCTAATGCAGTCATACCACTGTTATTAGGGTCATAACTGCCATTCAGGGGTAGTTAAGGTTACTTATGGCCATATAAGGCACCCTACCACTACTGCTAGGTTTAAGCAAGCCTGGTGCAGCTCTGTCTTCGCTCTTCTTGGCCACTGACCTGTGTTTGTTCTCCAAAGCTCAAACGTTCAAGTCTCCTCTTTCATTTCTTCCATCTCTCACCCCTCACCTATATTACACTGTATCGGCGATTCTCAACCCGTTCCCCAGCACACATCCAGCCAGTCTGCTTATCTGCAGTGAACAAACATGAGATAGATGCGCATACAATATCTGCGTTCATTGTATGCAAATTTCTCATATACATTAGTCACTGTGGTTATCCAGAAAACCAGGCTGCTGGACGTGCCTCGAGGACTGAGTTGAGAAGCCCTACACACCATGGTTTCACCGTGTCACCGCACTAGTTTCTACTACCTCTGCAGGAGGTACCTTCTTCCCTGGAATTTCATGCCATTATCCTTTATCACAGGATTTCCTTTTCTAGGATTTCACCTTTCTGTATTTTATTCAAGCCCTTAAAAGATGTGAATGTCTCTATCATGCTGTCCATCCTCTCTCTTGTCCAGGGTGTACACTTGGAGCATAAACGACTCTGTAGGATTTTGTCTTACAATGCTTGTATCATTTGGTGGCTCCTTCTGAGCTGCTCCTATCCTCACCATGACCTCGTGAAGGCCCAGCCTCTAGAGGGGAGCACAGCAATCCAGGTAGGGTCTCACTACTAACCTACACAGCTGACGGCACCTCTTCTCATGCAATCAAGTATACTGTCGGCTTTCCCAGTTGCTGTATTACACTGTTGGCTATCTTAAGATCTCCTTTCTCGTTCTTCCAAATAATATGCGATTTCCCAGGGCTTTAAGGTTTAATGACACCCTCCCCTCCTTCCTCCAATCACTGACCTGATTCTGCTTCAGTAGTGGTACTAATGCAGTTTATTTGTTAACCCTTATTTCAAAGTCCAACCTCGTCCCACTCCAAATTAGTTGTGAATGGTCATCTTATATCAATGAGGGATAATATGGAGCTCTAAGGCCCCCTATTGCTTACATTGGGCTCCAATAATTCAAATTTCTGTTGAACCTGAATTTTTCTGCAATCTATTTTTGTATCATTGTATCAAACAGCATAAACCACATGGAAGACTCAGGTTTGATTCCTAGGTTCAGCTTCTATTTCCTGGACCAGCTGCGGGGGCGACATTCAGAGACCTTGGGGAGGTGGAATCGCTGCCATCACACACTGGTTATATGCAGTGGTTAGGCTTAAGGCGCACATGTATTGGGGCTCTTTAAACACTGCAGACTGTGGCCTCCTGGCAAAGGGCTGTTACTTCAATGATTGGGCTAGGTGTAGGAAGGGGAGGGGGTGAGGAAGAAGGTGTTATGGAGTAAGGGGTAGATCCCCAGACAGCTGTGAATGAAGGCTCATGGTACCATAGCTCAGCAGAAGCTGGTTCCAAATCAGAAGGAAGCCCAAAAGAGGAGGGAAAATGCTGGGTCAAAAAAAAATACTATAAACTAGATAAGCAGAAACCTGCTTTCCACTACAGCCTTGGAACATAGCCTCCCCCTACTGAAGGCAGCCCCAATATTCGCCCAATACATGGTGCAATAATTTACACCCTCATCAACATACTCCACCCCCAGACCCCCTTTCATTACCATTTCCATTCTCCAGGAAGTCCGTGAAGTAGAAGAACTCAGGAATTAGCTCCTTCACGTCAACGGGATTCTCCAAGCGCGCCTGCCAAGCAGCAGGGATTGAATGGAACTGGCGGTCCGAGCAGTCAAACCTTGCAGCAGAAGAAAGAGGGAGCGTGACAGCAGGAAAAATCTTTAGTCCTCCACCTACTCCAAACACTGCTGGCCCCTGCTGACCTCTAGTCCTTGTACCTCCCCTCCCTAAAGATGTCTTCTTAAATTCTCCTACTGCTTGCGTCCCCACCACCTCCTCTGAGAGGCTGTTGCATATAGTCACCACCCTTTCCAGAAAGAACTAGTTGCTGGTTTTGCATCTGAGGTTACACATCATCTCACCCCAGCCCGATGTCAGTACCCCTCGTTATCGAATTTTGCCTTCAATGAAAAAAAGTAGAACAGAAAGAAAGGAGAGAAGAGGAGGAAGAATGGCCACAAATTTGCTCTGAACACAACTTGCCCCCTTCACCACGGAACATATATGTGTATGAGAACTGGGCTGCTGACCAAGGCCAGGCCCAGTACATATCCCGGTTCTAATGTGAAACAAAATTAATAAATCATAAGGGGATACTTTAAGAATTATTTGCCTTTAACCTTTTATTCCCTGCTCTATTTTTCAGTGCCGATGAGGGGAGAGTTGTCATCTTATTTTTTGGCAGCAAACGGTATCCATGTGAACAGTAAAAAATCATTTAAAAACTGAACCACAGGATTTTTTATTTTTAAATCAGTGGCCAAAGTGACCAGATGCTGTGAACAATAAATAAAAATAAATACAGAAGAGAAAAATGAAAAAACAAACAAACATACATTTAAATAAAAAGAGGTATTTATATTTACACACAATTAAACTAAATGCATAATAAACTGAAAAGCGTAATTACTGATGCGACGTGCTGATGTGATTGCAATGAGGAAGATGACATTCCAGGAAAGGAATTTCAAAGATGTAGTGGCTAATGGTTCAAAGGGCAGTTTCATGAGCTGCCCGAGCACCAGATTTAAGTCCCATGCCACCGGTGATGGCTTAATGAGAGGCTTTGTTAAAAGAAGGCTTCTCATAAATCTCGCTATGAGAGGATGAGAGGAAATAGATTGTCCACCTAGAGGCTTGCAAGAAGCTGCAATAGCACTAAGATGGACTCTTACTGAATTTGTCTGGAGACCCACATTTGACAAATGAAGGAGATACTCCAGTATCGATTCCAGAGGTATTGCAAGAGGGTTAAGACCCTTCTGCGAGCACCATGTGGTAAACCTTTTCCAATTAAAGGCATACGAGCGTCTTGTGGAGGGTTTCCTAGAAGCATGAAGGATATCCTTTACCTGTTGGGAAAGGTTAAGATCCTGACGTTCTAGGCTTTCAACAACCAGGCCCTGAGATGCAGAGACTGGGGATTGAGATGCCAGAGAATCCCGTCCTCTTGGGAGAGAAGATATGGAGCGAATCCCAACTCCAGAGGCGGAGCTTGAGAGAGATGTAGGAGCAGAGGGTACCACGTTTGCCATGGCCAACGTGGAGCTATGAGGATCATATGACCTCTGTCTCTCTGAAGCTTGAATAGGGTTTTGGGGATGAGGGGAATGGGTGGGAAGGCATATAGGAAGTCCTGACCCCAGTGAAGGAGGAAGGCGTCCCTTGCCTGACAACATCGAGCCGGAATTCTGGAAAAGAACCGGGGAAGTTTGGCATTCAGCGGACTTGCAAAGAGGTCTATGTCCGGGGTTCCCCAAATCTGAAATATTTGGGCAACCTGGTCTGCATGGAGATACCATTCGTGTGGAAGCAGAACTTGACTGAGTTTGTCTGCCCAAGAGTTTTGAATGCCTCGAAGATATACCGCAAGGAGATGAATCTGATGCTCTCTGGCGAGGTCCCATAGTTGCAAAGCTTCGCTGCATAGCGACAGAGAGCCTGTTCCACCCTGCTTGTTCACATAGAACATGGCTACCTGATTGTCCGTTTGAACTAGAACTGTCTTGTAGCTGAGCTGGGCGTGAAATACTCGAAGAGCAAGGAAGATTGCTCTGAGCTCCAGGAGGTTGATGTGAAGACAAGCCTCCTATGGAGTCCAGGTATCCTGGGGTAGAGAGATCATGCAGGTGGGCTCCATTGGAGGGACAAAATAAGATGGTCTGAGTTTGTTATTTTGTCCGACAGGCAACGTGAGGCCTGTGTCCACTGAGTGGCTAAAGTCCACTGGGCTGCTCGCATATGGAGGCGAGCATAAGGAACCACATGCACGGTGGATGCCATGTGGCCTAGCAATTGTAGCATTTCTCGAGCAGTGAGACAAGGTTTGAGCACTGCTTGGGAAGCTAGTTGTACTATGCAAAGACAGCGGGGCTGCGGAAGGAAAGCCCTTGCCTGTCTGCTATCCAGATGAGCTCCTATGAACTCTAGGGACTGAGTGGGAGCAAGATTGGATTTTGGAAGGTTTATGACCAGTCCCAAATACTGAAGGATTCGCATTGTACGAGACAGAGCAGAGCTGGCTTCTGGCACTGTAGGGGCTCGAATGAGCCAGTCGTCTAAGTAAGGGAAGACGAATATTCCCAGAGTGCGGAGAAATGCTGTTACCACAGCCATGCATTTTGGGAACACTCTTGGCACAGAAACCAGGCCAAAGGGAAGAACCTTGTATTGGTAGTGCTTTCCTTGAAACAGGAATCGGAGGAATCTCCTGTGATTTGGATGGATGAGAATATGAGTATACGCATCCTTGAGATCTAGAGAACAAAGCCAATCCTGACTTTGAAGGTATAGCAGCAGAGTTCCTAGAGAGACCATTTTGAACTTCTCTCGGAACAGATATTTGTTCAATTCTCTGAGGTCTAAAATGGGTCTGTGTCCTCCTGTTTTCTTTTGAATAAGGAAATAGGGGGAGTAGAACCCTGTATCCTGATGGGGAATGGGTACTTCCTCTATTGCTCCTTGAGCAAGGAGCATTGTGACTTCTTGACCTAAGAGATTGTCGAGAGAGGTCTGAGAATTGAACTGTCTTATAATTGTAGGAGGGGGCAGGCTGTGAAAATGAAGCTTGTACCCCTCTCGTATAATGGACAGAGTCCAATTTTCTGCTGTTATTTGGTACCATCTGTGGGCAAAATGACATAACCTGCCTGGGATGGTTAAGGGTTCTGGACCCTTCAGGGGCAGGAAGGCGAAGTTCTCTAGAAAGGAGTCAAAGCCCCTGAGGAGGCTGAGCCTGCTGAGCTGGCTGAGGTTTTGCAGCTTTTGGCTTCTTTTGTTGCCTAGGTTGTTGCTGCTGTCCCTTTCGGGCAGTCTGACCTGGACGGTGTCCCTGTTGGGTATAGGAAGGATAAAAACTCTTTTTCTTATTGAAAAATGGTTTCTTATAGGATCTTTTCTTTGCAGGATCGGCTGTACATTTGGACAATCTATCCAGTGTGATATTGTCAGCATCTATTTTGTTAGCCTTCTCCTGCCAATTCTTGCCAAAGAAATTTTCTCCTGTGCAAGGAATGTTTCCTAATTTATCCTGTACCCAAATTTCCAAGTCAGATGCCTGAAGCCAGGCGATCCGACGTGCAACAATGGCAATAGCAGAGGTTCTGCTTATGCACTCAAAACAGTCAAAGACTGCACGATTAACAAACTTGGAAACATCCTGAGCATGTTTGACAAGAGTGAGATAGTCTTTTCTTTTGTCATCAGGAAGAAGGGGGCTCATAAGCTCCAAGTCTCCTGTGACCTCTTTAAGGAAGAGTACCATATACAACATATAGGAACTGATCCTAGCTGAGAGCATGGAAGCTTAGAAGCATCGACGCCCAAAGGCATCGAGAGTCCTGCATTCACGACCTGGAGGATTGGATGCATGTCTCTTTGCACTTTTCATCCTTCTCATGGCTGATTCCACCACCATTGACTGGTATGGTAATTGAGTTTTTTGAAAGCCAGGACAAGGTGGAACTTGATACATAGTATTGAGTCTTCGAAAATGAGGAGATGTGGTTAAAAGTGTTTCCCACATCCTTAGCATAAGATCATGTATGATCTCATGAATAGGCAAAGTAGCTGTCTCTTTGGGAGCCTTAGGGTATTGGAGGATTTCCAACTTCTTTGCCCTAGGCTCTTTTTCAGGAGCTACTGTGATGGAAAGGCCTCAGGCCACATCACGGATAAAGTCCTGAAAGGACATATCCTGTGGCAGAGACATTCTGCGCTGAGGAGAAGAGGAATCCTCGGGGAGAAGTACTCTGGTATCAGCAGAGTCTTCAGACTCATCCGAGGATTCAAAATATCTCCGATCCCGGTGATCATGCAAAGCACGGTACCGGTATCAATCAAAGTCAGTATCGGGTTGTTCCGGTTCTGATCTGTCAATGCTGGAGAGAGACACATGACTCAGTATGGGTGGCATACCCGCCGATGTAGATGCAGTCGGTACCAGTACCGGTATCGGTTGAGGTGTTTGAAGTGGTTTCAATGGTACCGAGGCCGTGAGAAGAGCCGCTAGACTGCGTTCGATAGCAAGGAATCTCTGGTCTATCGACGCTGCTGATGCTTGGGTGTCGGTACCGGTAGAAGCGGCCGGAAACCCAGAGCATGGCGCCAGTAGTTCTGCCGAGGTTGAGGCCTCGAACATCCTGGAGCCCCGTTAATGCTTTGGAAGCCGAAATCTCCCGCCGGGGCAGTTTAGCCAGTGAAAATTCCTCAAGGGCAACGCCAGGGGCATCTAGATACTTAGAAGGAGAGCTACCCTTTGAGGACCGGCTAGATTTATGTTTAGTTACCTGAGATCCCTGGGAGGAAGATGAAGCCCTGGAGGACGTCGATGCAACAGACGCCACGTCTGAGGGAAAAGGGTGCTAAGTTTAGCAGCTCGGTTCTGCCGGCCCCTTTTTGACATCATTCCACAGGAGAGGCACTCTGAAATAGAGTGGTCAGGATCTAAACATTTGAGACACCAATCATGGGTGTCGGTGACGGAAATGGTACCACCACATTTAGAACATTTCTTAAAACCTGAAGCAGGTTTTTCCATTTATGAGGAAAAATTGGGCATAGTGCCCAAAATGGTGCCTAGCACCAAAGAAAAAAAGTTTCTGAAGTAAACCACTTCAGAAACTATAGTTTTTTGTTTTTTTTTAGAAGAAAGAAAGAAAGAACCGGCGGTACCGGTATAACGTCGAGGGAAGGCAGACACGACCACAAAAACAAAGATTAAAGACAAAATTTTCTGCGGTGACAGGGTATGCGACCTGTCGGCTCCGCGGAAAACGAAGAACTGGAGAGGGACAGTTGGAAAGGCAGCACGCAGGCGCTGTGGGATGCTCCCAAAAGCTTTCCTATTGGATGCTGGGGAGTGTTCCCGTGCAGGCTCCGTCGGTACCGACGATACCCATATGTGAAGACTACATTCCTGCTTGTTCCTGGAGATTAAGATTTACAAAATTAAGCAAACCATGATTAAAGGTAATTAAACAGAAGTTTTTGAAAGGTATTTGAAAAATAGACTGGCACAGAAAGGTATATTTGGCCAGTCTGGGAAACCTAGTATTGATTTGGAGAGGGATTATTTCATGTTTTGGCAGTTACTTCTTGACCCAGAGAAATAGTTAAAACAGGCCTGGCTTCTCCTTGAATTGTACATTCCCCTGACTGTTGGACTCCTTTGGTGTCTCAGCCTATGACAATGAGGATCATCAAGGACCTGATTCCAGTACTATAACAGATAATGCATTGATTAAGCCACAGAGGAAGGAGGGGGAGGGGGAAGAGATGACTAATTTTAGTTTTCCCTGTGTTTGGGAGTGGTGTCCTCACTCTAGAAATCCTTGACCTCTGACCTGAATGGTTTTCTCGAAAAAACACAAGTAGCGAGGGTCTGTAGGGTCACTAGTACTATTTATTCAGAAACAAACCCCAACGCGTTTCGGCGAATAGCCTTCTTCGGGGGGCACACATGAAAGGTACCGTAATATTTTAGTCTTTAAAAAGACTTCCTATAGGTGTTCTGGACTGCAGCACCAACAAGTTTAAATGCTTAGGAGTCAGCGTTTTTTTGGGTCCGGGGGCAGGTGCCACATGTTCTAGGGTTCTGAAGACAAGGGTGTGAGGAGCACATGATGGCCAGCGGGGTAGGTAGGAGTGGAGGACGGACAGTTGGCATGCCTACAGAGGAGCGCTGTGGCAGGAAGCATCAGGGTGATCAATACAGCCATGTGTGCAGGAGCAAAGGTCTGCAGGGGCTGGCAGCTAGGAATGTGGGTAAAGTGGGACAGAGACCTGTGGGGGTCTAGAGAAAAGATGGAAGCAAGTATGCTGGTCTTCAGGAGTGACAAGGGGCGCAAGAACAGCGGCTAAGATAGGGAAGGGTAGAAGAGTACTCAGGTAGCTTATCTGTGTCTTACCATCTACTGTCCTGCCATCTCTCTGGGGAAAGTAGGCTAGGGGGTGGAGCAAGGACAGATGGTATCCTGGGAGGGACTGTGGAGGATTCATGGTGATTGGACGGGGTGGGGCTGCTGGTGTGAAGCAGCGAGCAGTGTCAAGAGGCCTAAAAGAGAGACGGAGGATGCCGGGCAGAAGAGAGAGCGGAGCTGAGCGTACCAGAGCGGCCTGCGTGTGTCCCTGCGCCTCACCTGCCGCTCTGCAGCTGGATGTGCAGTGTGGTGAACGGCTCCATCCGAATCATATAGTGCATCACGCCAGCTGCATTCGAGTAGTGGGTACCATAGTGAAACTTGTCAACTGTGCCTGTGGGGTCCTCGAAGCTCTCATACCTGGGAAAAGAAAAGTGAGGGAAATGCGTGACTAACAAAGGAAAGGCACGTTTATTCCTCCGAGTTCTTTCTCTGGAAGAGAACCTAGTACCTGGGACACAGCTGTCGGGGAGGAAGGGCAGTTCTTCTGGGAGTGGGGGAAAGAGATTCAGGGAGACCGAGCTACTTAGTGAAATTCTTTTATGAGGGTTGAGGGGGTGATAAAGATACTGGCCCCTCTGTATTGCACAGGACACAGCAGCATGTGCATAGCAGTCTGGATTTAATTCTAGGAGTAGGATAGCTACACGCCTGTGGTATGACCACTGGGAGGCAGAAGAGAACAGGGCAGAGGAGACGGGCAATCTAGGCGACAGACACACAGCTGTTATGAAGCACTAGGGCAAGAAAAAATTCTCACTCACTTGCCATAATCAGTCAGAAAAGACTGGGGCAGATACAATGACACAAATTCCCTACTCATGCAGGGTGCTGTCCGGGCAACCCAGTGGTAGTTAGGGACTAGGGAAGGAGACCGATGAAAATTGTTCAATTTATCCCAAAACAGTACCAGACTAAAACTGAGCACTGTTAGGCAATTTTATAAAAGAGTTTTCACACTTACAATATGCGCGCATAAAACTGCATCAAATTAAATTATCCCATGCATAAAAGCGCAATGACAGCAATATTCGTACTTTTACGCAGCCCAGGAGTAGGCATTCCTGTGGGCGGAGTTGCAAATTACATGCACAGAAAGAGAGAAAATGATAGCAGATAAAGACCAATACGGCCTATTCATTCTGCCCAATCGTAAGAATCATCAGGCTCTACAATCCCTTCCCCTCCCTCAGAAATCCTCTGTACTTGTCCCAAGCTTTCTTGAATTCAGAGAGATAATGCAGTACACACTTATGTCAGCCGCGTATATTTATGGGCTACTCCTGAGCAGGTATAAATGCCCGTGGCTTCACTATAGTTGCAGTTCCTACAGCTTTGCTGGGGCTATTTTAGAAAGAACGAGAAGCACCTGTGTCCAGGCTACTAAGAGGTGCCTGTTCGACCTCAAATTACCCTCTTAGAGAGCAGGGACAGCATCACCAGACCGTATACATAATGGTCATGATTTTATAAAGCATTTTCCACGTGCAAAGGCTGTTTTACAGACGGAAAGGGCTCTTACAGGTGCTTATATGCGCCCCAGGGGCAGAGCTGCGATGTAGGTATACATTTTATAAAATACACGGATGCACACATAGAGCACACGTTTAAACCTCTTCAGCACCAGCGTACATTTGTGCATTAGAATGCATGTGCTACTGGGGCTGGTTCTGGGGGCCTGTTTTCTATGTTCCCTTTATAATAGGTGTCCCGTTATAAAATTATCCTCAGTGGGAATGGATAGGGCCACAAACCGGAAGCTGATATGCGATGAAGCAGCAGAAGGCTGTAGCCCTCTGAACTCTTAGCAATATACGAGTGTGCCCTCCATCCAAACGGGATCCGCATGTGCCTTACAATCCATTATGTGATATAAGTTATTACTGGGTAGCATCCAGTTACCCGGTAACAATTTATAAAGGCCCTTTAAGTACAGTTCCAAAGTCGTTTTAACAGGGTGTACCCCTTTAAGTTTAGCAACAGGGATCTTCGTTCTTCATAGTAATCACAGCAGGACGACCAGATTCCCAATGTCTTTACCGGGAGGAATGATATCCTGCCAAGGAGAAGCAGCTACCCCTCTGCTTCTAAAGGGAGACAATATCTGTGAGATGACCCCCAGGCACATCTCTGCAATGCCCCCGCCCCTTCTTGCCCTCCCCCAGTAACTCACTTCTCCTTCACTTCCTTTGCATGCTTCTCATTCACCATGCCGATAGGCTTCGAAAGGTCCCGGAAAACAGCTGGGTTATTCAGGTCAAGAGTCTCCGAGACGTAGTCCTGCAGAATCCACGGAAACTAAACAGAAACGGGTAAAGGCTAAATGTCTCCTCTTCCCTGAGCTCCAGTCAGCATGCTATCCTATCAGTAATGCATTGGAAAAAAAATGGATTCCTCAGGACGGTTATCGGTGACTTTGCCCTTCCAAACTTTCAGGCCATGCACTTATCATTCCCCCTCTTGCTCTTTAACATAGGGGGCCAATATTCAAAAGCCCTTTTCCAGATAACCACAGAGGTTACCCATATAAAGGCGCAGAGTGAGATATTCAGTGGCACTGTCTAGGGAGTGCTGACGAATATCTCGACAGACCATC
The DNA here is from genome assembly GCA_033557465.1 of Ichthyophis bannanicus. Taxonomy (NCBI): domain Eukaryota; kingdom Metazoa; phylum Chordata; class Amphibia; order Gymnophiona; family Ichthyophiidae; genus Ichthyophis; species Ichthyophis bannanicus. The sequence continues at coordinate 198,927,790 of CM066031.1, read as the reverse complement.
TAGGCACTATCTGTAGAGCGCTGGGGCGGCCTGTCAGCAGAGCGAGGGTGACACCAGCAATTATCCATATCATCATGCTAGTTAGGTAATTTCTACCCTTATGTGGCCAACTAGCCGTATACCTTAGGATATCAAAAAATGTTGCTCAAAGTACTAGCCAGAGAGTGGCTGAACATTGCCACATCTGGACAGTTGCTGCTGCTGACCATTCTAACTGGATATTCCGCACTGTCCCACTATCACAGCAGCCCCTGGGTTTTCTTGGCAAGGTATAACCAGAAGCAGATTGCTAGATCTTTTTTTCCAAGGCAATGGAGGGTAATGTGACTTGCCCAAGATCACAAGAAGTGCCACTGGAAATCAAACCCAGATCTCCTGTTGCTGTTGCTCTAAACACTAGGCTATTCTGGATACCAGTGCTGAATACTCAGAGGATATTTAAACATCGTGGCTGACTGACACACATTTCAACTTCATGTAACACTCCCCCCCCCCCCCCCCCCGACATCAAGACATACACCACTCCACCCCCTTATTTGGTGTTTCCCTGGTGTCTGGTGGGCAGGAGGCTTGACCCCTAGTTGTAGTACTGCGAGACTACCACTAGAGGTCAGAAGCTCATTTTGAACGCACGTGCCAATGCCCCATTAGACACCAAGGAAACCCCAGATAAGGGCCATGGAGGAGCTTTAGTGGATGGGAAGGTGTATAACCTAATATCAGGAAGGGGCACGTTTTATTATCTATTTAAAAGCTTATATGTTGCCATTCTAGGCGACTTCCATAATAACATACATAATTGTTAATCTAAACAAAAATATTGCCATCAGACAAAATAAAACACGGACCACACACCAAAACTTGATCCCACCACCAGCCCTTTTAGCAGACAGCAGACCTGTTCCTGGCTGTTGCATTGCTAATGCAAGGTCTTGGGACACTTTCTCAGATGATTTTTTAAAACTGGCCATAATTACGGCTAACTCTATTAAAATAGGTACCTGTAATGTTAAAGGTCTTAAGTCGCTTCAGAAAAGAGGTTTGACGGTTGCAACTATAGATTGTTTTGATCCAAGAAATGCATTTGCTTAAACAACATGAACATGTTATGAAATTCCCGGTGTATGGCAGAGTCTTATTCAAGAACAGTCCAACGAAAAAGCACAGGAATCTCGCAAAGAACAAGCACACCAAAGGAGAGTTAGTAATCCAAAAGGTAGAACCATTAAGGATCATCAGTAGTCACAAAGGAATACTAGACGTTAACCTGACACGGTCATGTTTGGGCAGAACCTTTGTCAGGGGTTAGTGCTACAAACATAAAAATATATTAAAAGTAATGTTAAAATTATAAAAACTAAAAGCATTAATATTAAAACATAGCATAAAAACAGCAAAGGCATGCAATACATAAGAGCAACTTAAAATAGTTTCTTAAATCATTAAACCATAAAAATAATAAACTAAAATCATGAGAAATGAATAAATAAAATACACGAAGATAAATTAAATATGAAAACAAGATAAGTCATGATGATAAGTGGAAAGATATACCGTTACAGAGAAAATCTTAAAAAGCTAATTAAAAGGCAAATAAAAGTAAAATAAATAAGGTAAAAGACATCTTAGGGGAAACTCATTAAGAGACAGTAACAAATACAGAAAATAAGTGAATTTAAAATTATTTTATTAGCACATAAGGCTTTTTATCTTGGCTTTCCTCTTTATCTTGCCATCTACCATCTAGGACTTTCCTTTCTCAATCTCAGTGTCGTCTGGTGATTCCTTCTGCCCATTTTGCTTGGCTTGAGTCCATGCGACAGTTGGTATTTTATTTTACGGTTCCTACTTTATGGAATTCAATTCCCCTTTACATATGGGAAGCTGATTTCCTAAGTCTTTTAAGAAACATCTTAAGACATATTTTTATGAACAAGCATTTGGTGGCCTATAGGGACATGAGTCCCAGAACTGTTTTTGAGACCTGTACTTTTTTGTGTTTTTATTATGTTTTTGTTATGTTTTTGTTTGTCTGTCCTTTTTAAAATTTTAAATTTCTGTTATTTGGATTTCGTTGTAAACTGTTTTGGTGCATGTAGCTAAAGGTGGTCAATCAAGTCTGGTATAAACAATAAAGATGGGGCTTTAATAGAAGACATACGCAGTATTGCCATGAAAGGAGAAATGATACTGATAGGTGCCGGATGTTTTATTGGCACATCCCTGCTGCAGTGTCATCTAGAAGTAAGGAAACCCTAGATTCTCTACAGGGAGAGCTATTCTGGCAAATGGTAACAGACCCCACACGTGAAGGGGCCATACTGGACTCAGTGCTTACTAATGGAGAAAGTGTTTCTGATGTCATAGTGGGAGATCATCTTGCATCCAGTGATCACCAGATGGTGTGGTTCAGTATTAGGACTAGGACTGATAAAATCTTTTCAAAAGCGAGTGTCTTAGACTTTAGGAAAACTAACTTTGCCAAGATGGGACAATACCTCAAGGAGTGGTTAGCAGGATGGGAACAGCTGGGGGAAGCAGAAAAGCAATGGGCAAAACTGAAAGGGGATATTTTAAGGGCAGCAAACCTTTAGACAGGTAAATACATGTAAAAGGAAAAGGAGGCTGCTATAGTTCTCAAAAGTAGTTGAAAAGGTGAAAAAGAGAATGGCCATCATAAAATACAAGAAATCACAGAGAGAGCAAAGCAAGCATCTATATTTGGAAACACTTGGAGAAGCTAGCAAAGCAGTCAGGAAAGCAATGATACAAAATGAAGAAGAAATAGCCAGTGCAATAAAATGGGGGTGATAAGACATTTTTCCGATATGTTAGTGAGAGAAGGAAGTGCAAAAGTGGTATTGTCAGACTCAAGGGTGAAGGGGAGGAATATGTAGAAGCTGATGAGGATAAAGCGGAATTGCTTAACACACATTTTTGTTCTGTGTTCATAGATGAAGAACCAAGAGTAGGACCTCAGAAAACAGCCACAAATAGGAATAGAAGTGACGGGGATCTCAAACGATTTTCAGAAGACTGTGTTCGTGAGGAAATAGCTAAACTAAAAGTAGACAAAGCGATGGGACCAGATGGGATACATCCGAGAATACTGACGGAACTTGGGAACGTTCTAGCAGCTCCACTGACTGACCTTTTCAATGCTTCTTTAAAGTTGGGAGTGGTGCCAGAGGACTGGAGAACGGCACATGTGGTCCCTTTACACAAAAGTGGAAGGATGAGGTTAAAAACTACAGGCCAGTTAGTCTTACCTCTGTGGTAAGTAAATTATGGAAACATTGCTAAAATAGAGGATAGTGAGGTTTCTGGAGTCCAATGGATTGCAGGATCTGAGGCGGCATGGGTTTACCAGACGCAGGTCTTGTCAGACAAATCTGATTGATTTCTTTGACTGGGTGACCAGGGAGTTGGACCAAGGGAGAGCCCTAGATGTGATGTATTTAGATTTCAGTAAAGCCTTTGACACTGTTCTGTACAGGTGATTTATAAACAAAGTGAGCACTCTAGGGGTGGACCTTAAAGTGACTGACTGGGTAAGAAATTGGCTGAGTGGGAGGCTACAAAGGGTACAGGTAAATGGAGCTCACTCTGAGGAGAAGGACGTTTGCCCCAGGGATCTGTCCTTGGTCCGATTCTTTTTAACATCTTTGTTAGTAATACTGCAGAAGGGCTGTTGAGTAAGGTTTGCCTCTTTGCAGATGACAACAAAAATCTGCAATAGGAAGGAGTAGATAAAATGAGGAGGGATCTAGTTAAACTTGAAGAATGGTCAAAAATTGGCGGCTGAGATTTAATGCTAAAAATTGCAGGGTCATGCATTTGGGCTACAAAAATCCAAGGAAGCGGTACAGAGTAGGGTGCGAAGTACTTCTGCCACGAAAGAAGAGTGGGACCTGGGCGTGATTGTTTCTGATAAACCTAAGATGGCTAGACAGAAGAGGCGACAGCAAAAGCCAGAAGGTGCTTGGATGCATAGGGAGAGGAATGACCAGCAGAAGAAAGGAGGTGATAGTGCCTCTGTATAAGATTGGAGGCAGTGTAGTATTGTGGATCAGGAACTGGTTAAAAGATAGAAAGCTAAGGGTAGGGCTAAATGGGCAATTTTCTCAGTGGAGAAAGGTGAATAGTGGAGTACCCCAGGGATCTGTGCTGGGCCCACTGCTTTTTAACATATTCATAAATGACCCGGAAATGGGAATAACAAGTGACGTGATCAAATTTGCAGATGAGACAAAATTATTTAAAGTTGTTAAAACACAAGGAGATTGTGAAGATTTGCAAGAGGACCTTGAAAAACTGGAAGACTGGACATCCAAATGGCAGATAAAATGCAGAGTGGACAAGTGCAAAGTTTTATGCACCTAGGAAAGAACAATCCAAACTGTGGTTACACGATGGGAGGTAGATACCACCACCCAGGAAAAAGATTTAGGCGTCATCGTGGATAATATGTTGAAACCCTCCACTTGGTGTACAGCTGCAGCCAAGAAAGCAAATAGAATGCTAGGAATCATAAAGAAAGGAACGGAGAATAAAACAAGGATATTAAAATGCCTCTTTATTGTTCCATGGTGCAACTACACCTTGAATATTGTGTGCAATTCTGGTTGCCATATCTTAAAAAGGATATAGCTGAATTAGAAAAGGTACAAAGAAGAGTGACAAAAATGGTAAAGGGAATGGGAGGATATCCCTATGAGGAGAGGCTTAAAGGGTTAGGGCTCTTCAACTTGGAAAAGAGACAGTTGGAGCAGGTAAACATAGATTGGTTGTTTACACCAGCAAAAAAGTAGAAAGACTAGAGGACACACAGTGAAGCTACAAGCAACCCATTTAAGACTAATAAGAGAAAATATTTTTTTACTCAATGTGTAATCAAACTCTTGAATTTGTTACCAGAGGATGTAGTAATAGCAGTTAGTGTAGCTGGGTTTAGAAAAGGTTTGGACAAGTTCCTGGAGGAAAGGTCCCTAAATCATTATGAGAGAGGACCTGGGAAATCCACTGCTTGCCCCAATACAAGCATTGTGGAACCTTTGTGCCTCTTTGGGAACCTGCTAGATACTTGTAACCTGGACTGGGCACTATTGGAAATAGGATACTGGGCTTGAAGGACCTTGGTCTGACTCAGAAAGGCACTTCTTATATTCTTATGTTCTCTGGTGTGACCTCATTTGGAGTATTGTGTGCAATTCTGGAGACCGCACCTTCAAAACGACATAAATAGGATGGAGTCAGTGCAGAGGGTAGCTACTAAAAATGGTTAGCGGTCTTCGTTATAAATCATATGAAGAGAGACTTAAAGATCTTAATATGTATACGTTAGAGGAAAGACGGGATAGAGGAGATATAATAGAGATATTTAAATAACTCTGTGGCATAAATGTATAAGAGGAGAGCCTCTTTTGATTGAAAGCAAGCTCTGCTATGAGGGGACATAAGATGAGGGTGAAAGGGGATAGATTCAGGAGTAATATGCGGAAATATTTCTTTACAGAAAGAGTGGTAGATACATGGAATAGTCTCCCAGTGGAGGTGGATGAGACGAGGACAGTATTTGAATTCTAGAAAGCATGTGATAAACACAGAGGATCTCTAAAGGAAAAGAAGAGACTTTGGTATTTGATATGGAAGAACAGACTAGATAGGCCATGTGGTCTTTTTCTGCTGTCATATTTCAATGGGACAGTTTCGGGGTTCAAAAATAATATCAATAAGACAGAGACCCTGGGTGTCTTATTGCTGAATGTTAAGGATTGGTTGAAGCGGCAATATCCATTTAAGTGGATAGATAAAACGATCAAATATCTGGGGGTGTATATTCCAAAGTACTGGACTAAGATTTATGAAGTAAATTACCCATCTTCGATTAAATCGGTAATGGTGGACTTAAGGCGATGGCAAAATATGGAACTGTTTTGGCTGGGTACAATTGCCTCTTTAAAAATGAATGTCCTGTCCCGATTCATATTTATTTCAAGCTTTACTGGTCCCAGTTACACGCACTGCAACAGCACTGTATATCCTTCATAAGGCAGAGAAGGCGGCCATGGGTCTTAAACGATTTTGACTTTGGGGAAGGGCTTGGGGGGGGCGGGGGGCAGTTAGCAGTGTCAGATGTAAAGGCCTACTATAAAGCACAGTTACTTACCTGTAACAGGTGATCTCTGGGAACAGCAGGAATTAATCCTCACATATGGGTACGTCGGTACAGACGGAGCCTGCGCGGGAATGCTCCCCAGCTTCCCAAAAAGGAAAGCTTTTGGGAGCATCCCACAGCGCCTGCGCGCTGCCTTCCCGCCTTTCCTAACCAACTCTCCTCAGTTCGAGTTTAAAGCAGAGACAACAGAGAGAGAGAGAAAAGGAAAGACAGAGAGAGATACAACTCCTAGGGGAGGTGGGAGGGTTGTGAGGACTAATTCCTGCTGTTCCCAGAGATCACCTGTTACAGGTAAGTAACTGTGCTATCTCCAGGAACAAGCAGGAATGAGTCCTCACATATGGGGACTCCCTAGCTAAGATGCCTGGGAGATCCCCAAGGGTATGAGACCCTGAAGGGTTCCTCGTCTTCCTATGGATCTCAGGCATCCATTCAGGGAAGGAGGGCAGGAGTTGTTCAAGAATGGAACAGGTGTCTGAGGACAGCCTGACCAAACAAGGCATCCCGGTGGGAGTCCTTGTCCAAACAGTAATGGGCTGTGAAGGTATGAACCGAGGCCCAGGTGGCTGCTCGACAGATCTGGTCGATGGACACAGAATGAAGATGAGCCATAGAGGTGGCCATGGCCCTCACATTGTGAGCTGTGACATGGCCTTCCAGAGAAAGGTTCTTACTCTGGTAAGCAAAAGAAATACACTGAGCAATCCAATTGGACAGTGTTCTCTTAGAGACTGGAAGTCCTAAATGAGAAGGATCAAAAGCAACAAAAAGCTGGGAAGACTTTCTATGTTGCTGTGTCCTGTGTAAGTAAAAAGCAAGAGCTCTTTTACAATCTAGAGTATGAAGGTTCCTCTCTGCACTGGATGCATGAGGAGCTGGAAAAAAGACAGGTAAATATACCTCTTGATTAAGATGAAAAGGTGAGACCACTTTAGGCATAAAGTGAGGATTTGTCCTAAGGACTACCTTATCATGATGGAACCTTGTATAAGGTGGATTAGCCACTAAGGCCTGCAATTCACTGATGCGGCGAGCAGAAGTGACCGCAATAAGGAAAATAACCTTCCAGGAAAGAAATTTCAAGGAGGTAGTGGCTAAGGGTTCAAAAGGTGGCTTCATAAGCTGACCAAGAACCAAGTTTAAGTCGCATGCCACCGGAGGAGGTCGAATGGGAGGTTTTGTTAAAGTTAGGCCTCTCATGAATCTTGCAATAAGAGGATGGGAGGAAATAGGTTGTCCATTGAGAGGCTTAAGGGATGCTGCAATAGCACTCAAATAGACCCTTACTGAATTCGTTTTAAGGCCTGCATTGGAAGAGATATTCCAATAGAGAATTCAGAGGAAGTGCCAGAGGGTCAAGACCCTTTTGAGCACACCAAATGGAAAATCTTTTCCACTTAAAAGCATAGGAACGCCTAGTGGAAGGTTTTCTGGAAGCATGGAGGATATCCTTCACTTGCTGAGAAAGACTGAAGTCTTGAAGGTCTAGGCCTTCAGTAACCAAGCTCTGAGGTGAAGGGACTTGGGATTTGGATGCCACAAAGTCCCTTCCTCCTGGGACAGAAGGTCTGGCGCAGCTCCCAAGTCCAGGGAGGGGGCTTGGGAGAGATGCAGAAGTAGAGGGTACCACACTTGGCGTGGCCAGCGTGGAGCTATGAGGATCATGGATCCTTGATCCCTCTGGAGTTTGAACAGAGTCTTGGGAATCAAAGGAATGGGTGGAAAGGCATACAGGAAGCCCTGACCCCAATGAAGGAGGAAGGCATCCTTGGCCTGAACTCCCTGACACGGAATTCTGGAACAGAACCGGAGAAGTTTGGCATTCCACGGACTTGCAAAGAGGTCTATGTCCGGGGTTCCCCATTCCTGGAAGATTCTGAGTACCTGATCCATGTGCAGGGACCATTCGTGTGGAAGCAGAACTCGACTGAGTCTGTCTGCCCAAGAGTTTTGGATTCCTGGGAGGTATACTGCCAGGAGATGGATTTGATGCTCTCTGGCGAAGGCCCACAATCTTAGAGCTTCGTTGCAAAGCGACAGAGAGCCAGTTCCTCCTTGCTTGTTTATGTAAAACATGGCTACTTGATTGTCCGTATGAATGAGGACTGTCTTGTAGCTGAGGAGGGTATGAAAGACCTTGAGAGCTAGGAATACTGCTCGAAGTTCCAAGTGGTTGATATGAAGAGAGGTCTCCTGTGGGGACCAAGTGCCTTGGGTGGAGAGGTCTTGTAGATGAGCTCCCCAACCTGTTTGGGAGGCATCTGTTGTGAGGGTTGCCTGGGGCAACAAAGGTTGGAAGGGGGATCCCAGCAACAGATTTTGAGTGGACATCCACCATTGGAGAGACCAAAAGAGACGTTTGGAAGTTGCTATTTGGTCTGAGAGAGCTCCTGAAGCTTGAGTCCATTGGGTGGACAAAGTCCATTGAGCTGCTCTCATGTGTAGGCGAGCATAGGGTACCACATGTACTGTGGAAGCCATATGGCCTAGCAGCTGTAGCATCTCCCTGGCAGTTAAGTGGCTCTTTGACTGAATCTGGGAGGCTAACTGCACTAGACGTTGACAACGGGCCTGAGGAAGGTAGGCCCTTGCAGAAGTGGTGTCCAACCAGGCCCCTATGAATTCCAGGGACTGAGTAGAGGTGAGCTGGGACTTTGGGAGGTTTATCACAAGTCCCAGGTATTGCAGAATGCGCCTGGTGCGGTTCAGGGAGATCTGAGCCTCCGACTGGGTTGGAGCTCGGATGAGCCAGTCGTCCAGATATGGGAAGACAAATATTCCCAGAGTGCATAGAAATGCAGCAACTATTGCCATGCATTTGGTGAACACTCTTGGAGCAGAGGCCAGACCGAAAGGAAGGACTCTGTATTGGTAATGTTTTCCCTGGAACAGAAAACGTAGGAATTTTCTGTGAGATGGATGGATGAGGACATGAGTGTACGCATCCTTGAGATCTAGAGAACAAAGCCAATCCTGACTCTGCAGGTATGGAAGGAGAGTGCCTAGAGAAAGCATCTTGAACTTCTCCTTGCATAGGAATTTGTTCAATTCTCTGAGATCTAGAATGGGTCTGTATCCCCCTGTTTTCTTTGGAATGAGAAAATAGGGGGAGTAAAACCCTGACCCCTGTTGAAGAAGAGGAACTTCTTCTATGGCCCTATGGGCCAGAAGGGTAGTCACCTCCTGATCCAGAAGGTCGAGGAGAGATGTGGGAGAATTGAAGTGTCTCACCATTGTGTAGGGAGGAAGGTCTGAGAAATGAAGTTTGTAGCCCTCTCTTATGATGGAGAGGGTCCACTGCTCTAAAGTGATTTGCTCCCATCTGGGAGCTAAATGAGCTAACCTTCCTGGAATGGTGAGAGGTTCTGGCTGTTGTAGAGCCAGAAAGGTTAAGTTCTCTAGTATCAAGTCAAAAACCCTGAGGAGGTTGGGACTGCTGAGTTGCAGCAGCCCCTGTAGACTTAGGCCTGGCCTGCTTAGGTTGCTGACGCTTAGCGGTAAAGCGACCTGTAGAAGATTGTTGGCCAGAAGTGGAAGGAAACCTGCCCTTTTTGAAAAAAGACTTTTTAAAAGTCTTTTTCTTGGCAGGAATGGAGGTAGACTTTGAAAGTCTATCCACAGCAGAATTCTCTGCATCCATTTGAGTGGCTTTTATTTGCCACTCTTTGCCAAAGAGATTTTCACCTGTACAGGGCAGATTTCCTAAGCCATCCTGAACCCAGGGTTCTAGATCAGAAGCCTGGAGCCAAGCAATTCTGCGAGCAGCTATGGCAATGCCTGAGGCTCTGCTGGCACCTTCAAAGGAGTCAAAGGCTGCCCTGTTGGTAAACTTTGAAATGTCTTGAGTATGCTTAAGCCAAAGGAGGAATTCATCCCTTCTATCCTCTGGAATAAAAGGGAGAAAGTTGTGCAGCTTTTGTGCAACTTCCTTTAGAAACATACCCATATAAAGGCTATATGAGTTGATTCTGGCAATAAGCATGCTGGCTTGGAAGATTTTCCTACCAAAAGCATCCAAGGTCCTGCATTCTCTTCCTGGAGGAGCAGAAGAGTGTCTTTTGGCACTCTTTATCCTTTTCATAGCTGACTGCACCACAATGGAGTGGTGAGGAAGCTGAGTTTTCTGAAATCCAGGACAAGGAGGGACACGGTACATAGTGTCCAATCTGCGAGAATGAGGAGAAAGGGTGAGAGGAGTCTCCCATAAGTCAATCATATGTTCATGAAGAATTTCATGAATGGGCAAGGTGACTGCCTCTCTGGGAGCCTTAGAGTATCCTAAAATATCTAATTTTTTTGCTCTAGGGCTCTGCTTCAGAGGTTACTGAAATAGAGAGTCCTTTAGCCACTTCTATTATGAAGTCCTGAAAGGACAAATCCTCTGGAGGAGACATTCCCCTTTTTGGAGAAGTAGGCTCCTTAGGAAGGGTAATGGATACTTCAGGAGACTTATCTGATGAATCAGAATCATCAGAGGAATCGAAGTATCGTCTGTCCCCTTCCAACGATCGATACGCGTATCGATCGGTACCATCGGGCGTCCCCGGTACCGGATCGGTACCGAGAAATAGCCCTGGACAAGGAACCTGAGTCGGTATCCTGGCCGATATCGATGCAGTCGGTACCGGTACTGGCGCCAGTACCGACAACGGAACTCGTTGCGGTACCGTCGGCGTCGCAGCTTTAATAAAAGCCATTATAGCCTGCTGCATGGATTGAACAGTGTGATCCATGGACGCCACGACTGCCTGGATGTCGGTACTGGGAGATTGTGCCGGTACCCCAGAGCAGTCTAACAGTGATCGGTCGAGGCTGTGCCATCGATGTCAACCTGTAACCCCATAGGAGGAGCTTTGGAAGCCGGAGCTTCCCGCCGGGGTTGTTTGGCTGGGGCAGGATCCTCGAGGGCAAGCCCGGAGGCATCTCGATGCTTAGAGGGAGATTTGCCCTTCAAGGACCTGCTAGGATTATGTTTGGTTACCTGAGACCCATCGGGAGAGGAAGACCTGGAAGATGTCGATGCCACTGCCGGTGCATCCGTGGGAAACAGCACATGGAGCTTGGCTGCTCGGTTCTATAACCCTCGTTTAGACATTAAAGAGCAGGACGGGCAATCCGGAATGGAGTGTTCAGGACCCAAACATTTAAGACACCATTCATGGGTATCTGTAATAGAAATTGTACCGCTACACTTAGTGCATTTTTTGAACCTGGAGGCTGGTTTTTCCATGAGGGAAAAGTTTCTTTTGGGCCTGGAGGCCTAAGAAGAAAAATACACCAAGTGAGGAAAAAAAAAAATATATATATTTTTTTTAGAAAGAAAAGAAAAGAAAAGAAAAGAAAAGAAAAGACCGGCGGTACCGGTCCGGCGTCGGGGAAGGCAGACACACGACCAAAGAAATAAATTAAAATAAAGAACTTCTTCAGCGGTGACAGGAACACGACCTGCTGGCTCCACGGAAAAGAAGAACTGAGGAGAGTTGGTTAGGAAAGGCGGGAAGGCAGCGCGCAGGCGCTGTGGGATGCTCCCAAAAGCTTTCCTTTTTGGGAAGCTGGGGAGCGTTCCCGCGCAGGCTCCGTCGGTACCGACGTACCCATATGTGAGGACTCATTCCTGCTTGTTCCTGGAGATAGCTGCATAAATTAGGCACGTGATTGAGTGGAAAGAGGGAGGTCAGGGGAAGAAGTATGTGTAGATAGAACAGACCTGTTACCCCATGACCTCCATTCGTGGATGACTGGTACATGCAAGTGGGGGGAGCAAGACGGGAATCCCTTTATTATGCACATTATGAGAATATGGAGAAGGGAGAAAGAGAGGGTTGAAGGTAGGGATGGGATGTCTCTGCTGGCCCCTATTAGGCATAATAAGGCATTTAGAGCGCATGGTTTGGTGAGGAGTTTTTTTTTTTGAATGGGAAATGCAAGGCATTAAAGTGTTCAAGCAACTGATAGAAGATGGATAATGGGTGCCCTTTGAGGAGTTAAAGGAGGAGTGCTTTGACGAACAGGATAAATTCTGGTACTTTTCACTTTCTAAGGAGTAATAATAGGGAAGGGGAGTATTACATAGTTTATCTGATCTGGAAGTGCTATGGAATAGGGGAAGGGGGCAGTAAGGAGCTGATTTCTATGTTATTTAAGATAATTAGGGGGTGTAAATTTACTAAATTACCATATGGTTCCCTGGGAGAAAGACCTGGGGAGGGAGCTTGATGAGAAGGACTGGGAAAAAATGATTAGGAACACACAAAGTGTTGGTTTTCAACATCTATCCAAGAAAATGGATGTAAAATTCTCTCCAGATAGTATTATATACCGTGGTGTTTATGTAAGATGGGTCAGGAGAGGGATAATTTATGTTGGAGGGGTTGGAGGGGAGTGGGCTGCTTTTATCATATGTGGTGGATGTATCCTGTGGTTCAGGCGTACTGGGGGTGCTGGGGCAGGAAATGGGCAAAATCTTGGGGAGGCAAATTGAACTGCAGGGGGGTCTACTGGGTTGGGGGGGGGCTGTCAAAGGGTGGGGGAACTTGGTGGTAATGGTTGGTATTACAGTGGCCTGTTTTGAGATCGCTCTGCACTGGAAAAGTAACACTATGCCGGATGCGGGGCGATGGCTTAACAGATTGAGAAGTGTGTATATCATGTAAAAGATACCGGCACCGGTGCAAGTAATTATGAGACATGTCAGAGAGACGGGGGAAGTTGGGAACAGTTTCTGGGTTCGCACTGCGGTGTTGGGAAGAAGGTGGGAGGGGTTTGAGTGATTTCTGGTTGTAGAACTGTAAGAGTGGATTGGATTGATACTGTTACAGTTTGATGGTTGTGCTGTGTGCGGATAGACGTGTTTTCTGCAGTGTTCTTTCTTTATGCCTTCAATAAAAATGTAAAGATGGAAGAAAAAACTGGCCATAATTTATACGGCTCACATATTCACTACCAATTTTCATCACATGCCTCAATTTTCTTTAATTATTTTTTTTATCAGAAAGTAAAATTCAAGACATGGAATTCACACTCAGTATCTTCGCAGGACTGTCTTCACAAAAACATTTGCCCTATTTTCACAGGAGAGTGCCAGAGACCGAACCAGCTCTTATACATCTCTCAACAATCACATCAGCATTCTCTCTCTGTTTTCTTCATAGTGTAACATAAAAATACTTATATTCTAGAGATAACCAATGCCAGATATCTCATGCCAACCAACTGCCAAAGCGTGGTAAGGATTCAGCACAAGAAATAATAACATATGCACAGAACAGCTTTCATGTCATTTGCCTTTCCTTGCTGTTTGCACAAGCACAAAGACACTGTGGGCCCGATTCTGACCGGCGAATAGCAGGGTTGTGTTTCCAGGTTGGACGTCCAACCCCGCTATTCACCGGGACCGTATGCTGTCTCAAGTGCTCCCCGTATGCACAGAGCTGCTGTATGGGGAGCACTGGACGGGGCCGGGAGGGCTGGAGGCAAAGAGTAAGCGGAACGGGGGTGGGCTAAAGCATCCGGACTTACAGGGCCTATTCCGGTCAGGGCCCTGTACGTCTGGTGGTCTCTATTAGGCAGCCCAGCATATTCCACTTCAGAGGTGGACTAAGTGCAGGGTGCCCTTGCAATCGGGCTCAGCAGTCCCCCTCAGAACATGGAGCCGCAGAAGGTGAGGCCCTCTACTGCTGAGGGATGGGCGGCGGGGAAAGGAATTTTGTGCTTGTGTCGGGCCTTTGCTCTCCTGCTGGGTGACCTGATGCCATGGCAACTGGACACCACGGCACTGACACACCAGCAGGAGCATAGGGCGGGCTGGTCATGCTGCAGAACGGACGTCTCTTGTGGCAGGCTGGGCCGTCTCAGTGCCCGATCCTGCAACCGTGGGAGCGTGTAGCTCCCGTGGTGCAGAATGTGGTACAATCTGGGCCCATCCATTTTTCGGCTGTCCAGACAGCCCGGACGTGCCCCTCACTGAATCAGGCTCTGTGTCACCCACGGATGTTTCACTAACTCCTATGAGACAAACTAAGACTCCCATAGGTACCTCCTGTGTTGTGTTTATCCCTTGCGGCTTGTCTGCTATGGCTAGAGCCTGTGTTGCTAACTTATCTGCCTACTTGGCCTTTTTGCAGCTCCAGAACCTGACTCAGATCCCAGCAGCATTCACCTCGTATACTCCCTGGGGTCTCGAATGGCCAAGCTGCATTGGGACCAGTCTCAAACTGGTCAGGAGTTGTAGGCCTTAAGGAGCAGGTAAAAGAACCACTATCTGCTGGAGACAGAGAAAATACAAAGGGCTCTATCTAGCTTTGCAGAATCTTATGCCAGTAATGATATCATTTCTCACCTAAAACCCAAATTCGTTTATCCACAGAAATTATAAACCAAAAATGATAAACCTAATTGCCCTATCTAACCTAATACTCAAATTCCAAAGAAACTCTATATTTTTTTGTCGGCGTGTATGCCGAGTACACTGGATGATTGCTCGCCAATTGAGCACTTCTACAATTCGGTCTTCACAGCCGATTTGGTTTCCCTCAGGTAAAGCTTTTGTGTTCTTTGAGGGTTCATTGGGGAAGGCCCCCCTTTTAAAACAGAATAAAAGGATTATTATGCTGCGAGAAGGAGTTCCCTTCATGGCATACACTCTGACAAACAAATATAGAGTTTCTTTGGAATTTGAGTATTAGGTTAGATAGGGCAATTAGGCTTATAGTAATGATATCATGGCATAGTTTTGCTTTCTTTTCTCTGTCTCCATCATCTGCTGGTAAGGGGAGATAACCCACTAGTCTGGACTGGTCTAGCAGGAAGATCTGGAATTATTAGCTGTTGCTACCAAACCTGATTACCTTATTCTCTAGTGTTAGCCTTATGATTTTCTATTTTTCTGTCATAATAAATCTTAATGTATATAATCAGAGAATCTGACTCTTATTGCCGCTCATTGCCAGAAAGTCTCACTGAATCAACTGGGAAAGGTTAGCAGACATCCTCTAGGCATAATTATTTGAGCCACACCATATCTTTTCTTATCTGTCTGCTAATACCATAGCTCTACAAGAGCCTGCTTTGGGGGAGACGCTTTAGAATTCAAAAACTTAGACGGGAGCTAGTGAGGTCTCTGGAGTTCTAAACCACTCTTATTACTTCAATTGGCAAAGAGCGCCATTTTTAACACTTCTCTTTAAATCATTAAATGTGTCACATTCATTTAAATGTCCCATTGAAGCAAGCTGTCAAAACCACAAGCCCATTTATAAACATACTAGTATACTGCTGCCCATTCAATACCAGCAGGGCCGTCCCGTCCACTAGGCGAGTTAGGTGGCCGCCTAGGGCGGCCGGCCCTGGTGGGCGGTGGCAATGGCAGCGGCGGCACATATAGGCAGCCACGTCCCCCCCACCAAGCTGCCGCCGATTTCATTTGGGGAGGGAGGCAGGCAGTGGCAGTATTTCGAAATACAGCAGCAAAAAGCCACCGCTTTTGAAATACTGCTGCTACCCGCCTCTGCCTCCCCCTCCCAAGACTGAATCGGTGGCAGCTGGGGGGAGCGGTGGCGGCAACTAAGGGGGTGGCATCAGTGGAGAGGAGGATACGGCGAAGCCAGGGCTTCTGAAGGGTGGCAGAAACCCTTGGGCCGGCCCTGAATACCAGTGTTTGAATTCCATATTGTCCATTGGTTTAAACAACGGTCGCTGCCTGTGTCTGCATGCAAACTCTTGTCAGAAACCAAGGCAATTTTTACCAGTGGGAGTTGACTGGTTTTGTTGAACTTTTTCCATTAGGCAATTTCACCGGTGGGAGTTGACCTAGTTAATTGAGTTATTTCTATTTGCTGTTGATTATGCAACCCTAATCCAGGCAATTGATTGCTGAAACATGGCTATGCTGGGTTTGGGTTTAATAAATTCTCATTAAGTTCTTTAGGCTCATTCGAATTCTACACTTATATCCCCTGCTGTATTTTTTTTTTTGGTAGATTCATAGTGGGCAATATTCATTAGGACAGGTAGTTTTCTGTAGCTCTGTAAGCCCTTTTCATTCCCAGGCCTCCCCTTGACCCTCTGGGAACATCCCTTATTCTCATGTACCGTGAAACCATATACACAATGGGAAGGCCATTTTCATTCTCAAGGATTTAACTGGGTATTTCCTTTCCTAGCCAGGCTAATCACTTGAGAACTACTTTCCTAATGGAATATCAGAATATAGAAAGACTAGGGACATGCAATGAAGCTACAGGGTAAACTATTTAAGACTAATAAAGAAAATATTTTTTCATTCAACGTGTAATCAAACTCTGGAATTTGTTACTGGAGGATGTAGTAAAGGCTGTTAGTGTAGCTGGGTTTAAAAAAGGTTTGGACAAGTTCCTGGAGGAAAGGTCCATAAACCATTGTTAAGAAGTGACCGAAGATATCAATGCTTGACCCAGTACAAGCATTGTGGAACTTGTGTCTCTTGGGGAAACTGCTAGGTACATATAACCTAGATTGGCCACTGTTGGAAATAGAATACTGGGCTTGATGGACCTTGGTCTGACCCAGTATGGCATATCTTATGTTCTTATGTTCTAATGGTGGGAATGCTAAACAGGAAGAACTTTCAAACATATTAAGCTCCGGTATCAACTCAGGATAAAAAAACCAAATTAAATCAGGTGTGGGATCTTGAAGGTTTTGTTTGGTTTAGTTGTATAAACTTGCCAGGCCCACTGCTTTAGCCCCGCCTCCTCCAGGAGTAGCCTATCAGTGCATGAAACACTGGGGTGTCCCGCAGAACCTCAGCGACACACACATCCCTGTGGGCTTACCACTGGGTACTGGGAGAGGTCATTGTACGTCCGTCCCGCGATGGTGTTCAGCTGCATCAGATACTCAAAATTGGAGATCTCCCTCCCGACCCATTTCTGAAAGAGAAAAGGGGACATTAAAACAGATGAAAGCGAGAGAGAACAACTTAGTACTGTGACAGATGGCTAGAATGTACCAGAAGATCTAGAGAACGTCAAAGCAGGCCCCAGTTCATAGAGGTGAACTGTGGAGCGCTCTGCTCCTGGACATCCAGGCAGTGGACAGACATCTGGATTTTAGATGGTTGCTTAAAACATTTTTGTTCTAGCAAGGGTTCAAGCAGTCAACGGAGACTGCTGAGGTTTTTGAAGGTACCCAAAAAACCCGGTGCTTATCAGTATTTTTGTACCACAGGCACCTCTTCTGGTGGAATCAAACCTACGTTGTGTGTCAGTCAGGAGTCATTAATGTAGAAAGACAAACTGAACAGAGGATGCAAGACGAACAGTGAAAAAGTACCCGGGGAAGGGATGTTTTTAAATATCTATTTACATTTTTTTGCACGAGTGGCGTTTTATCGGTACTTATCAATTAAATCTAAAATCAGAAGCCATGCCTGTGAGCACTGGTCATGCTATAAGATCTGCTGCATGTTCTTTGTTAGATATGTTGTGTGTGGTGAAGGGTTTTTAGATATATGTCATATGACTTGTTACATGTTGTATTTTATATTTATGCCTTGTGCTGTACCTCGCCTTGGGTACAAGTTTGTAAGCATATGACCACTTCTGAGATGGATGGGGTGGAAGCAGTTCCCTGAGGGGAGCCTCTAATGGGAAGCAACATGGTTATTACTGTCTGGTAACAGCTGGGTAGACTACAGCACGGGGAGGTAAAGGAATTTATCCAGAGGTCACACAAGGTCAGAGGCATTGCTGGGATTCAGTTTACCTCATTCATTATTCTGCCTCTTTCTTACTGCCACACTAATTACTTATAGGGATGAGCAAACGGGCAGTTCATTTGGCCGTCTAAAAATTTAAAGTATGCGCAAATCGCTTGTATGTGCATATACCTAAGAATTAAGGCACGTGCTAATGCCTACAAAGTTCTATCCGGCACACAATGTAAAAACAAAGAACAAACAGGTGAAACAAACACAAAAACAAAATACCTGAAAATACACAAAAATTGTTTAAAATAAGCACGAACCTAATTTTTTTTGGGCCGTGCACATCCCTAAGTTCGATACTGAAAAGCAGTTATGTGGCTGACAGCAAGGTTTACCCAGGCTCTCGGCTTCATTCACATCATATAAGGAGCTTTGAACATGGCGGCACAGTACCTGAGTCAATCCTGATGCTTTCAATAGCTCCTGGGGAGACCGGCTACCGTAGGAGAACTGGTTTGGCTGGTGAAGGCTGAGGACCCGAGAGTAAACTTTGTTCCTGACCTGCAGATACAAGGCAGAGATGGAGGGATGTAAGAAATCAAAGACACGGAGTGGAAGGCTCTGTAGTTCTTTCCCTGCTGTCAGATCCTAGGTTTCGAACATGCTTTCGACACGGTCTCTTTTTCTATAAGAGAAAAGCATTGATGACATACCATCAGCTGAGCCCCACCCTTCCCTCTATGTGAGCCAACAAAGAAACTCTATCCCGAAACACTCGAGACACCTAAGGCTAAAATGGAGTCGAACACAAATTCCCCCAAATTCACAACTGTTTTCTTTTTTAACCCCTTAACTGGGCAAAGGGCACAGCGCCCAGCCAACCACTGCCTGGGGAATTAAGTCTTCAACTGCAGAGTTCGTTCCCCCGCAGTGATCCCCAATCAATCGCTGCTCCCGCGGCGGTGACTGTCAGACTGTGTAGAGAGAAGCAGGGGGATCGGTAATAGCGGGAGCAGCGGTGACTGCTGTGGGGAATGAGTTAACTCATCTTCCCTGAGCCATTCAGCCAATGGGGAAGACAAGTTAACTCGGCTTCCCCAGTTAAGAGGTTAAAGAGAATAATTCTAAGAGAAAGATCTGGCTCAGAGTTCTGATGCAGGTGACTGTGTTTATGCGCATCATGATATCACTGTAGAGACCAGAGGAGTAGCCCCTCCACTGGGCACCACAAGCAAAGAAAGACACACACACACAGCTGATCTGGCAAGTGTCTCCTGGACCACAAGCGACATGTTCAGTAACGGTGAGAGCTAAGCACGCAGTCCTGCAAGGTTTCCTGCAGATGGCTCTGCTTGCGAGATGCCCGATCATCTGTTATGATCAACATAAAGTGACAAAACTGTGCATTATATCATGCACCCACCGCCCAAACAGAATCCGCAGGGCATTACAATTTCTATTTCTAGCCTAGTTTGTAAAGACACATAGGTGTCTTATCCACTCTCTAGTCACCTCCCGTCTTGACTACTGTAACCTGCTCCTCACTGGTCTCTCTCTGAAACATCTCTCTCCCCTTCAATCTGTTCAAAAAAAATCAGCTGCCGGGCTTATCTTCCGCCAGTGTTGATATCTTGAGTCACTTCACTGGCTCCTTATCCATTCCCACATCTAGTTCAAACTTCTCCTACTGACCTACAAGTGCATTCCATTCTGTGGCTCCTCACCACCTTTCCTCTCTTACACTCCTCCCCGGGAACTCCTCTCCTCTGGCAGATCCCTTTTATCTGTGCCCTTCTCTGCCACTGCCAATTCCAGACTTCATTCCTTCCACTTTGCTGCTTCGTATGCCTGGAACAAACTACCTGAGTCAGTGCGTCAGGCTCCTTCTCTGATTCCATTCAAGTCCAGGCTGAAGACCCATCTCTTTGAAGCTGCTTTTGGATCCTGACGATCCTCACTCTCTTGTTCACTACCTGTGTATCTTAGCATACTCTAGTCCCCAGTTTTGTGATGTTTTTTCATCTTGATTAGACTATAAGCTCTGATGGGCAGGGACTGTGTCTTGCATCCATACATACAGTGCTGCGTATACCGTGTAGCGCTATACAAATGATTAGTACTACTAAAATACTAGGGGCAAAGCAGCAGAAATTGCTGCCATATTGAAGCCATTGATCTGTATGTCTGCTGAGGAGCAGGTGTAAATATTAGCATGTAATGTATGGGCCTGAAATTGAGCATGATTAACGCAATTAGCAGACCTGCTAACCACGTTAATTGCCTTGGCTAGGATATTCAGCTTTGCCGCTATCTGACTGTCCCAGATATTTAATGCCGGTGGCCCTGGTATCTGGGTCTACAGTTCAGTAGCGGCAGCTATAGCCGCTGCCCACGTTTCTGCCACGAACAGGCCTACATCAGGGTCAGATAAATATATGTGCCGTCTAGTCACAACTCCTTCGTGCATGACAAATCATTCATAGAATTACCCCCAGGACGAAAGAACAAAGACAGCGCGAAAGAGAGAGAGGGTTCAAACCTTTTTCTTGAAGTTGACGAAATAGTTCGCCTGATCGATGAAAAAGAACTCCAGGGCTGACCTGCGGAGATTATAGCGACGAAGATGGACCTCTCGCAGCTGATACAGGGGCCGCTTGAAGTCATAACCGATCCCTGGGGGATAGGAAGAAAAACAGCAGGCAGTTGAGAGGGCAATGTTCATTCTGCCCACAGAGCTGCAAGATCCAGCCTTAGTTTTTACATCTGGCACTGGAAGCAGTTTTCAAAGAGAAGGCAAGCACTTACTTCCAAAACAGCCAGAGGATGAAGTACCAGCAGACACTTGCAACTCCTATGCCTGCGGGTACTTTCCCCCAACCAAAACAAACACACTTTTGAAAAAAAAAACATTACCTGCTTTCATTTATATTTGCTTGCAAACTGGCGTAAGTGGCTGTGCGTACATTCAAAGAGCATTCTCGGCCACGCATGCTAATATTTTAGAAAGATGAAGGGGCGGCTACTTGTCTTCATAAAATAAAACCTATGTAGGAATAGCTGTAGGTGCCTACCCGAGCAACACGTTTATATAATTAAACTCAGAAATGGGCTCTTTGAAAAACTGCACATCCTGCGGGTAAACACCGTTTTACCCATTGGAATGGCCTTGGGTAATCTCCCTTCCCCGAGCTTATTTTCCATCTAAAGACAAAATCCAAATCCTGAACTGGGAGGACAGAAGGGCTTTGGTTTGAAAGTGAATTCATTCGCCACCTTCCACCTCTCTCTCCTCTCTCTGAAGGCTGCAGTTTGTTTTGGTAGGCCAAGGTATAACATAACCTTAGAAGCTGGGACACATAAGCCTTCCAGACAATTTTTTTTTCAGAATGTCAGGATATGGGGCCCTTGAGGACTAAAGGAACTCATGCACTACACTGCCTTTGGACAATCCTTAGGAACTGGTAGAGTGAAAAATCCTACAACCTGCAAAGAGATGCCAGTTCCGTACAAGAGGCACTGAAAATCTGTACAGCAAGTGTGTCCAAGTTATTTCAACAGTGGGTCATGTGACCAGAAATCCAGTTTTCTATAGTGGACCACGTGATTAGAAATTTAAACAAATGCACACTGCATTAATATTTTAGCCTGTTATAGCACAGTTTGTACTCATCCATCAAAAAACTCTAAAACTCTTCAAACTCATCAGTGCCAGCTAATTAGGTACCAAAAAAAAAAATGCTGCCAAAAATTTCAAGTGGGCTGCATCCTGAGATCAGGCAGGTCACCCATCGGGCGCCAGTGAGAGCAGAATGCATTCAGCATCCCCTTATTCAAGGTTCCATTGATAGGTAATATGGTGGCATGAGAGATACACAATTATATCGCCGGAGGCAGGCCAGCATTACCTTCCTCCGTCTTCTCTTTCTCGCTGCTGCAGTCATAGAAGTAGATGTGCTGGGTGGTGATCTCCAGCCGCCCGGGTATCACGGCCACAATAGTGATGAGCTCACAATCCTCGGAGATCACCAGCTTTTCCTTCTGGTTTGGCTCCTTGGGTTCCACCCTTCAAAAACAAGATTTACACACAGCAGCTCAGTGAACATTACTAACCACTGCTACTTATCATTCGTATAGCGCGACGATGCGTACGCAGCGCTGTACGGAGACATGTAAGAGATGGTCCCTGCTGATAAGAGCTTACAGTTTCATCAAGACAGACAGCACAACAACTGGGACTAGGCTATATCTAGGGGAATGGTAAGGAAACACATAGGAGGTGAAGAGGCGACTAGGGGGATCAGTTCCCAAAAGCAGGCTGAAAGAAGTGAGTTTTTAGTCTGGATTTGAACAGGGCCACAGATGGAGCATGTGGGGACCCTCAGCGTTTCCCAGACCTAGCTCAGCTAAGATCCCAAACCACTTCTGCACAATTTCCTTGGCCAAAATCTTCTTCCCTAGCAATAATACAAAAATCTAAATCAGCAGTATTTCTCCCAGTCTTTGAGAACCGCCAAAGAGCAAGGTTTTCTGGATATCCCTAGTGAATGTGCATGAAGATTTGCATACAATGGAGGTTGTGCCCACTGCTGTGCTGAAATATTTTGCTCCTTGAAGGAGCCTTGTATGAAGGCAAAACAATTATCGGTCAGGTTGGGTGTATACAATGAATTTCAGCACAGAATGGAAGAGTTAAGAGTAACTGAATTCAAAAAAGCATGGGACCAACACAGAGGATCTCTAAAGGTAAAAAGTGGACTGTTGTAGTTGTTATGGAAGGACAGACTAGATGGGCCTTGTGGTCTTTTTCTGTCATCATGTTTCTATGTTTAGTTGTTGCCAGATGCCTTTGGATGGTTACAGACACATAAGATAAGTTTGGGATCAATATTTTGATAAATGTTAAACATGATTTTTGCACAATTGTGCACATATAGAAAGGATTTTTTAAAAATACATTAAGGAAATCGGTTTCTGAAACTATATGAAAGAAAGAGCAAATTGGTAAATGTTTGTATTAAGTGACAGATCTCTGCATCAGCTTTTGGAATTTAATAGATGGCTTTAAATGTCTTTTTACAAAAATGGACTATTCCTTAATTTCAAAGAACAGAAGGACAGTGATGAAATATTAAGTGTAGTGGTAGCAACCAGAACTAAAATGGGTTGAATAGCCACCACTGTTAAGAACAATTTTGAGCCTATATATTCTTTTTTTTCTAAATAGAGTACCTTAAAGAAGAGAATTATTTATTTGTAGGATTTAGTGAATTATTGGTTAATGAGAATCCCCATAAATTAGTAATTACATATTTATAAAATTATCTCTACGAAGTCCTTTTGTATGTGTTCCAAAGTGTTTGATCGTCTCCATATTTGATAGTCTTGTGTAGTTCTGAAATTCCACCGATTGTGAGGTCATTAATGTATGTTCTTCATGATCAAACACTCAACGACATACACGGGCAACATACACAGACTACCAGACCTGCTACTTTGAAATATATCGCGAAGACCAGCAAACACACAGGTGGGGGGGGGGAGGGGTGGAGTCTTACTGGTTAAGGCTATCAAGGAACTGGAGATCCTCATCACCGAGTTGGTCGTCTTCCAGTTCGCTGACCTTTGCTTCTTTGGCTACGGCTAGTGGGAGTGAACTCTCCAAGTTCTGCACGTGTTCTGCACCTGAAAGAGACAAAGAACAACTCTTCACATGCTATAAAGCAACAAAACGGTTCTGTCATCGCTCATGAATAACTCATGTTGCTGTGCAGGCCATGTGCTGGTCCAAGGGCTGGCTCAAGCGTTTCTGCCACCCCAGGTAGGTCCCACCATGTCAGCCCACCACAAGACCCTCATGCTGTGCTGTGTTGTCCCTCCCCCAGCATCAGTCTTCTCACCTCGGGAAGGGGCAGGGGCGGCATAGAAATCCCCCCTTCCCTGATGCAGCAGCACAGCCACTGCTTCAGTGCTGCAGTATGTCTTAAAGTACCTGCACACTTGCACGCAATTCATGGCCTGCCACTCAGGAATGGCAAACCAGGACTGTGCACACGTGCGTGGCACTGAAGCAGTGGCAGGAAATCACCATGCCGCCCACTAGAGTCTGCTGGTCTAGGCGACTCTCCAGATCACCTAGTGGGCGGGTCAGCCCTGGTTTCATCCACGTTTAACACCTGACCTATAGGCAGGTGGAGATGGTCCATTCCAAAGCAAGGTCCTAGACTTCAGGAAAATATCTTTGCAAAGACGCGGCAATATCTCAAGGAGGTGTTAGTTGGGTGGGAACATCTGGGAGAAATAAAACATTGTGCAAAACTGTAAGAAGATATTTTAAGGGCAACAAACCTTTTTGTTAGGAAAGTAAATAAAAGTACGAGGAAAAGGAGGCCTCTATGGTTTTCAAAAGTAGTAGCTGAAAAGGTACATTAAAAAGAAAGAAGTTAGCTTTCATAAACTATAAAAGATCACAGAAAGAGAAAGACAAAACAACATTTGAAGAAACCAAGGGAAGTTGTCAGTCGGGAAAGCAAAGATGCCAATGGATAATCAGAACAAAATAAACTGCTGGAAGATGAGCCCCCAGGTCAGAAGACAGCTGAAGACTCTTCAGAGTAAAGCCAGCATTTATGATGCGTTTGGAACAAAGCCCTCAGGATGTCCGATTGCTGATGTTGCTGTACATGAAATGAGAGTCAGAAGCTGCAAACATGTCTTAGAGAAAGACGTTAAGCTTGGCAAGGTTGATGCTCAGTGCAAAAGAGGAAGAACGGCAACGGGATGGATCAGTGCAATAACAGTAGGCATGAGTGCCACTCTATCAACCATTAGCTGCCCGACTGAAGACTGAACGTAGCTTAGGACAACTATCCATGCGATTGCCGTGAGTCAACATTGACTCGATGGCACTTAACCACCATCAACGTATTTGAAGTACATCATTCAGACACTCGGGGGGAATTTTACATATCTATCCTGTGTTTCAAGACATGTCGTTTTTGTTTACACATGAACGTGGAATTTAAAAAAACCTTTTGGTCTCCTTTTCATTTAATTCTATGAGTAGGCCGATGGAGACACAAAAGGGGCATTTTCCTTTTGGGCAGATCTCAGTTTCTGCACAATCTTTTTTAGGTGATATATTTCCTTTGAAGAATGGTACTTGTTTGAGTCTTAATTTTTTCAGCACATGTATTACTGTAGGTGTAAGTTTATTGGATGATTTTCTTTGCCCCTGATCTTTATATTATATAGGCAAACTAAGCAATCTGTAAGAACTCACATGATCGAACATCAGAGTTGTATTAATACACAGAAAATCAAAGCATCTCTTATAGGTCATTATTTGTAATAAGGACATTCTTCTTAGGACATGTGTTTTGTAGTGATTGATCACTCAGTTTTGTCGTCATCGTGGGGAGGGAAGCAATTTGGATTTACTTTACAGCAGTGATGGATTTTTCATTTGCAAATTATTGCTCCACTGGTTTTTGATAATGAAATTAATGTTTTGTTTATTTTTTAATTAGAGGACTTGATTGGATAATTTATTTTTGGCTATCTAATTAGCAACAATAATTTCTGGGTTTTTATATACAAGAACCAAACTAGGCTTCTTCCTGGGCCTGGACATCCAGGTGATAATACCTGACAAAAGTCGACCAGAAAGATCACATTGCTGCCCAAGAGGTATATCAAGAGGCGAAACCCTGCAGTACTCTGCCCAAGAGGTCACTTGAGCGCTGGTAGAATGGGTTGCAGACCCCAGGAACAAGCTTACCCCTTAAAAGATACTCTGAACCAATAACCTCGAGTCAATGAACAAGGAAGGCCTTAGAGGCCGTCTGACCTCTGTGAGGATTGACAAAGACAACAAACAACTGATCTGACAACTGAAACAAATTTGTTACTTCCAGCAAACATTCATAAAGCGAAGGAACTTAGCCTAGCCTGTGCACTGCTCTGACAAGAAGGAAGGTAGAAAAATTACTTGGTTGAGATGAAACGCTGACAGAACCTTGGGTATAAAGGAAGGTACTGGACACAAAGAGACTCTCGAGGTGGAAAAAGTCACAAAGGGGTCCTTGCAGGAAAAAGCCTGTAGCTCAGACACCTGAAGAGCTAAAGCCATGGCTAAAAAAAGATCTTTCAGGGTAGCCCTTTTCAAAGGCTCAAAAGGGGCTGCCGAAAGAGTCCTAAGCACAAGAGGGCACCACTGGCCAAACCAGAGGCTGCAATAAGCACACCCAGCAAAAATATTGCACATCAACATGAGAAGCAAGAAATCGCCCTGCTAGAGCTGCCACCTGAACCTTGAGAGAGTTAAAGGCAAGACCCTTCTCAAAACACTCCTGCAGAAAAGCCAGCACAGCCAGCATCTGTGTGCATGCCATGGTGAAAGCCATTGTCTGCAACAACAGAGCTCAAACACTCGCCAAACCCCATACGTGAGCCCAGGGAGGTCGAACTGTGCCTGTTTCCCACAAGTGTTGAAATAACCACAGCTGAATTACCCTTATGGGCTAGATGCCGCCTCTCAAGGGCCAAGCCATAAGTGAGAAGGGAGCTGGATTGTCTAGGAGAACAGGCCCCTGGCACAGCAACCCCGTGTGCCCCCTCCCCCCCAGGGGCAGAGGCTGCACTGCCAAGAGTCTGATCAGATCTGCATATCATGGACAATGTGGCCAATCTGAGGCCACCAAGATCATTTATTTATTTATTTTTATTTTTAACATTTCTTATATACCGCCTTTCATGATATCAAGGCGGTTTACATTGAACAAACTGAAATTACATTGAACAGGGCATTATAACTTGGAGATTTTTTACAGGGAACATGGGCAATGGAGTGTTAAGTGGCTTGCCCAAGACCACAAGGAGCACCTGTGGGACTAGAAACCCCAGTCCTTCCGGCCCAAGGTTGCTGTCCTCTAGTGGGATTTGAACCCCTGACCTTCCGGCCTGAGGTACCTTGTGATCCTCTATACAGCAAAGAACGCAAGCAATCATTGCCCATGGAGGGAACACAGAGGAGAGACTGCTGGGGCCAAGGATGGACTAGTGCATCTCTCCCCCGAGATTACGCAGTCTCCACCGGCTGAAAAACACTGGCATCTTGCAATTGGACTCCGTTGCCATCCAATCCATCTTGGACAGGCTCCAGTGTTGTGATAAAAAGCAGACGGTGCCAATTCCCATTCCTCCAGATCCAACACATTCCGGCTGAGGAAGTCAGCCTTCACATTCTCCTGGCTGGCAATGTGCTGCACTGACAAGGCCTGAAGATGACGCTCGGCCCAAAAAAATACGACAATCATTTCCTGTGCTACTCCTGTACTCTTGGTGTCCCCTTGGCAATTGACATAGGCCACCACTGTGGTGTTGTCCGAGAGCACCCACACTGCCTGATTCAGGAGCAGGTGTTGAAAAGTCCATAAGGCCAAGCGAATGGCCCTCGCCTCGAGGTGCTTTATGGGCCAACAAGTTTCTCTGGAAGACCAAAGTCACTGTGCTAACTGGCCAAACAATGAGCCCTCCAGTCTGACATCCATCGTTAGCACTGTCCAAGATGAGGACTTCAACAGCATCCTCCAGAGGATGTGGCTGGGGATGCAGTCCGCAACCCAAAGCAAAAGGATACGTTTCGAGACTGCCACACCCCACCTATTGGGGTCAAAAGAAACAAAGAGCTGGGAGGAATGGTGGTGAACTTTCATACATTCGAGGTAGAACGCCAGCGCTATTACAATCCAGCGTGTGTAGAGCAGCCCCAGCACTGCTAGCATGAGGTCTGGGAAAAAAAGGACTGATTAAGGTGAAAAGCAGAAACCACATTAGGAAGAAACAGAATGAGTCCGGAGGACCACTATATTTTGCTGAAACCTCATGTATGGAGGGTGCATCACTAGTGCCTGGAGTTCACCGACACTGTGCACAGAGGTGACCGCTACCAAGAAAATGACCTTCTATTTGAGATATTTGAGTGTACAAGAGCTGAGTGGCTCAAAAGGGGCACAAATCAGCTGCTCTAGCACAACGTTAAGGTCCCACGCCACTGGCAGGGGCTTAATCAGAGGCCGAGAGAGCAAGAGGCCTCTCATAAAGTGACTTACAAGGGGATGCACTGAAATGGGCTTATTATTCACCCTATAGTGATAAGCTGCCACCGCACTGAGATGCACTCTCACAGAGTTCAATTTGAGGCCCAGGTTGGACAGGTGGAGTAGGTAAGTGAGCAAAGACTGTATTGAACAAGCAAAGGGGTTCAGTGTCCTGTCTGTGCATCACAGAGAGAATCTGCACCATTTAAAAGCATAAGAATGCTGTGTGGAGTCCTTGTGAGAAGCCAGAAGGATATTCTCCACCTCAGCTGGTAAGTGGAGCTCTGTGAGAACTACGCGTTCAGCATCCACACTGTGAGCGCTAGGGAGCGGATGTTGGGGTGAAGAAGAGATCCCCCGTCCTGGGATATCAGATCCGGATTGGAACCGAGCAACATTGGTGGTCTCCATGACAGATGGAAGAGAAGGGGGAACCAGGGCTGTCTAGGCTAGTGTGGGGGAATGACGATCATAGTAGCTTTGTCATTCTGGAGCTTGAAGAGGGTCCTGGCCACCAGAGGAGTTGGTGGATAGGCATAAAGCAGTTCCTCGCCCCAATTCAGCAGAAAAGCATTGGAAGCCATCTGACTGCTGCATGGAACCCTGGAGCAGAACCGTGGCACCTGAGTATTGTCTGGTGACGCAAAGAGATCTATGTTCGGGGTGCACCACATCCGGAAGATGCGGCTGACAACTCAATTGTGTGGCTGGAGGACTCGTGCGGCTGAAGGACTCGGCTGAGGTGAACCGCCAAGATATTGATCTTCCCGGGCAGATACACCGCTCGGAGAAGCATGCCGTGCAAAATGGCAAACCTCCAGAGACAAACTGTCTCCAAGCAGAGAAGGTATGAGCCCATACTCCCCTGCTTGTTGATGTAGAAAATTGTTACTTGGTTGTCAGTCCGGATGAGGACAACCTGGTTGGTGAGCTGCTCTTGAAAAGCCCTAAGTGCACTAGAGATGGCCCAGAGCCCCAGGAAGTTGACCTGGTGGAGGCTTTCCCCAGCCATCCAGAGGCCTTGTGTGTGACCATCGAGATGGGCTCCTCAGTCCATCTTGGAGGCATCTGTGGTCAGAATCCGTTGATGCCTCCAAGATGAACTGGGGAGCCCATCTCAATGGTCACACACAAGGCCTCTGGATGGCTGGGATGGAAGGGAAGTCTCTGGCACAGATTTTGTTGTTTGAGCCACCAAGAGAGGGACTGCTTGAGTGGCTGAGTAATGACCACCTTGTCCCAGAGGTGCCCCATAAGCTGGTGCCACTGCATATATACAGTCCACTGTGCTTGTCTCATCTGTAGTTGGGCAAGCAGAGTGATATGAACCATGGTGGCCATGTGGCCGAGAATGCACAGCATGCCTCTGGCTGTGGTGAAGAGATAGGTCCGCAATTCCCTGGCTAGGTTGGTGAGATGTAGAGCTCGATTCTTGGGGAGGTAGGCCCGGGACATGGTAGTATCTAGGAGGGGCCTCAATGAACTCAAGGCACTGAGCGGACTGCAGATGAGACTTTGGGTAGTTGATGATTAAGTCTAGATTCTTGAGCAGCTGAATGGTGAATCTTGAGGAGCGCTGGACCTTGTATGGCATTTGGCCCTGATCAACCAGTCCTCCAGGTAGGGAAAATGAAAATTCTCAGCATCTGGAGGAACGAGACTACCATCAGACACTTTGTGAAGCAAAGGCCGATAGTGCTTTCTGCTGAGCATGAAGCGGAGATACTGCCGGTGGAGAGGGTAAATGGGGATGTAAGTATAAGCATCCTTTAGATCCAAGGCACACAGCCAATCTTCCCGTTGGAGGTATGGCAACAACATTCCCAGGGAGATCATCTTGAACTTTTCTCACAAGAGGAATTGGTTGAGATTCAGAAGATCCAATATAGGCTGGAATCTTCCCATCTTTTTGGGACCTAGAAATTAACGGGAGTAGAACCCCCTTCCTGACCTGAGAAGGGGGGACCAGCTTGACGACCAGGTCATTCAAGAGAACCTAGACTTCCTTCTGGAGGAGTTATCGGTGGATGGATCGAGGGGTACTCTCCTGGGAGAAAAGGGGGAGGAAGTTGATCGAAGTGCAATAGGTACCTTCTCCCAAACAATTTTGAGGGCCCAGGAGTCTGATGTTATTGTTGTCAATCTGTGGACAAAATGGATCAATCTGCCTCCCACCTGAGGTGGAACTGTGGTTGGAATGGGAAGGGACACCATGCTCCTTAGGATGGAGCCAAAATCCTCCTCCAGGCTGAGGCTGCAGTGCAGGCTGTGATTTCTGGGGCGGCAATGCTGACACTGGCCCTGACCCTTCTGATCTGATCCTGCTGAGAACCACAGTAGGGCTGATATGGTGGGTAGCCTGCATAGAAAGGCTTCTTTCCTGAGACTCTCTTTTTAGAGGGGTCACCCATCTTAAGAGAAAATCTATTTATCATTAATTGCTCATGATCCAGCTCCTGGCAGGGGACATCCGCCAGTTTGTCCTGCACCTGCTGTTGTAAGTCAGAAGACTGCAGCAAAGTTAGCAAGTGAGCTCCAATGCCCACCGCTGCTACCCAGGCCACTGACTCAAAGCCATCATAAGCTGCTCTGGTCATATACTTTGAGCACTCCTTCACCCTGGAAACAAGTCCACGGTAGCACTCAGCCCCGTTCCTCCATAGCGACAGGTAAGAAATCGGTGAGATCTCTCGCTAGATCCCTGAGGTACATACCCATGTAGAGTTGATAGCTTTCAATGTGGGCCACCAACATGGAACCCTGATAACACTTTCTCCCAATGCCATCCGAGGTCCTGGCCACTCTGCCTGAGGGCAGAGAGGAGTGGGTTTTAGTGCTCTTGATTCTCCGCATAGCTGACTCCACGACCATGGAATTGTGTGGGAGCTGTGGTTTTTCAAAGCCAGAACTCTTGTGGACTTGATACGTGGAATCCGGCAATCTACTCACTGGAGACATGGTGTGGGGAGTCTCCCACATGTGAAACAGCAGCCGCTCAAGGATCCTGTGAATGGGAACTGTAATAGCCTCCTTGGGGGGGGGGGTACTGGAGGATCTCCAATTTCTCCATTCTGGGCTCCTCCTCAGCCTCGATGGAAAAAGACAAGGCCTTGGCCATGTCCCTCACAAATTCATAGAAGAAGATATTCTCTGGTGGGAATTTCCTGCGTTCATAAGGTGGAGAGGGAACCAAGGCGATGTCTTGAGGGCGCTCAGGCACCGGGGAGGAGTCCTCATTCTCCCACCCATCAGAATCAGAGTTTGTAAGGAAATCGAAGTAGTACCGACACAATTCTTCATGGTGTCGACAGTGAGGGGAGGATGAAGTCAGAGGCTCTGGCCTATCTGACCCAGGGGCACTTGGGGAAAATCCTGGGCACTGAGAGGGACTTCGATCACTTGTCCGAGCTGTCTCCCCAGCCAGGGAGAGCATCGAGCTCCAGGATGGGCAGCACCCCCATTGGGGAAGCCCCTGCCATGGATGAGGCTGCCCTCTGCACTGAGGAAAGGGGGGATATCGTGTCCTGGGCAGCCTGTGAGACCAGGAATGCAGTCAAGCTGTGCCCGAGGGCCTGCATGCACTTGGCTAGGAGCACGATGCCTGAAGGCATAGGAACTGGGGCAGCAACTGTGGTCTCTGGTGCTGGTATTCTTGTCAGGGACTGCAAGATGGTGACCATATTGGGAGTTACCCGATGGCTCTCCTGAGCCTTGGGAGGCAATTCCTCCCACCAGGGCAACTTAGGAGGCTGCTCCCAGCCTTCACCCTCTGAGTCTCGCCGAGGGGGACTGCGATGCCGGTGACCGTGATCTTGGCATCCCCCCTAGACTTTGAAGAGGTAGAAGTCCGTTCTTTCTGGGGCCGACCTTCGTCGAAGGACAGCTGTCGGTTCGATGCACCACGGCCCCTTCGGCTCCGAGTGAGCCCAAACCTAGTGTGAAGCCAAAGCTTCAGCAGAGGTTTTCGAAGGAGTCGATGCTGGTGCTGAAGACTCAGAGGACCTGAACAGTGGTTTGCGCTGTTTTTCCCGGTTTCTGAGCCCCTTGTGCATCATCTGCAAGCAGAGAGCACAGGTAGAGGACTCATGGTCGGCCCGAGGCATTGAAGGCACCAGTTACGGCAGTCAGTCATGGAAATGGGCAGGCCACACTAGGATTCTTAAAGCCACTGGCCGGCTTCGACATGTCTGGGAAGTCAAAGGATTCCAACATCTTCTGGCCAGCGAGGTGTGAAAATAAAAACCAATGTGCCAAAAAATAAAAGAAAAAAACGAGAAAAGAACATGGTGCCTAGGCAATGACGCTCCTAGGGATGGATAGGAAAGCGTAGTTACTCACCTGTAACATGTGTTCCCTGGGGACAGCAGGAATCAGTCCTCAAATATGGGTTACGTTGGTGCCGATGGAGCCCGCGCAGAGCAAATCCCCAGCTTTCAAAGAAAGCGTTTGGGAATTGCCGCCATGCATGCGTAGTCCGCTTCCCGCCCAAAGAGGCCATCTTGCTCAGTCAAATGACATAGCTAAAGACGGCAAAAGAACAAAAACCAGAAAATACAGGAGGACTGCAACTCCAAGGGGAGGAGGGAGGGTTGTGAGGCCTGATTCCTGCTGTCCCCGGAGAACACCTGTTACAGGTTGTGATGATGAAGGCAGTTCAGAGGCTATGGAATGCCAGGAGAATGAACTCTGTGCCTTTAAGAGTGAGAGCATTCAGGGTTTCCCCAGCAACCGAGAACCTTTGACTCATAGCACAGTCACCATTAAGCCCCGCCCACTTCAGCACGTCAGGGCTGGAGTGAAGCCTAGCAGTTCCCACGTGTGCTGGGAAAAAGGCGTGGTCCCTGAGAGGGAGCAGTTTAAAACTCCTGTGTTTGGAAAGTCAAGGGGAGGAGGACCGGAAAGTGAAGGAGGAAGACGAGGAGAGGAGAGAAGAAGGAGTGGCAGTGAACCCAGAGGACCTGGAAGAGAATCCAGAGGAACTGGAGCTAGAGGAGAAGGGGCCCAAGGAAGCACGAGAAGTGCTGGGCTCAAGCTCAAAGACAAGCAGTGGGATCTGTTTGGAACCGGTCCAAGGCAGTCTCAGCAGAAAGGAAGTTTGCTACAATAGAGAGAAGTGTCTGCAGAGAGAAAGCAGCATGGCTCTGGCAAGGAAAGAGGAGAGCTACTAAACGGCCCTGAATTAAGGCAAGTGTGTCTTCCAGAATTCCTGCCTGAAAGAAAGTTAAGAGAATTAGTTCCTGATAGAAGGAATAATTATAATAACCAGCTAAGCTCTAGCAGTAGAAACAATAGCTTGTCTGCAGGTCAGCACTTCCAGCTCTCTGAAGAAATAGAGCAGAAAAAAGGTTCTATTAGAGAGATTGAATGAAATGCTCCAGAAACAAACTAGTCAGCTCTACAACCAGGTACCCTCTGAAGAATGTTGTGAGGATGCCATTGAGGAAATGGATATAGGAAGCTGCTATGAAGACTATGAAGATAGCTCCGATGAGATGCAGTGTTCTTATTGTAAAGCTAATGAATTAGAAGTGTGTTAAGCTTAAAACCTGTTTGAATGAGTGAATGCCATAGTAAGGAACTTACCTGATTGAAGGACGCAGCACAGAGAACAGCTGAACGTTGTTAATCAAGCTGTTGCTCTGTAAGGCCTGAAACTGAAGGGAAAGCTCAGTGGACATTTTAAAGCTGTTTCTGTTATAAAGGAGCTGTGAAGTAAACACTCCCATAAGAAGCTAATGTGCCCATGAGAAGCTTTATAATCTGAGCTTTGAAAGCAAGTTCCTAAGAAGCTAGCTATTGCTAATACCAGTATTCCTGTGCATACTTTTGTAAAAGTTATACCTTTGCTTTGGAGAAGAATCCCATTATTGTTTATTCAGCCTGTTACTTGTGAATATGATGGAAATCCCAGAATACAACAAATAAATATTTCTCTGTTTCGCCTGACCACTTGTCTGCACAACTACTTTTGCCTAATATGGATAAGTGAAACTACATGTCCCAGCAGCCCTCCTGGCAGCCATATTGGGAAGACTTATTCTAGGGCAGCAAGGCGACTCCATCCTGGTGCCCGGCTACACGCTTTCTCCAGGAACAAGCAGGAAGTCAGTCCTCACATATGGGACTCCCCAGCTACAGGCTACCAGGAACCCATAGCCAAAAAAGGCTCCCTCATTGAGAGTCACGAGCAGCTGCAGCGGAAAAAACTCTCAATCTGAGAAGAAATAGCACTCTGATAGCCTGAACACAGAAGGGTCGGAGGGCAGGAGTGGCCTAGACCTCAAAAAGGTTACGGAGTAAGGCCTGGCCAAAAGCACCTTCCCGTTGGGACTCCCTATCCAGGCAGTAATGAGCTGCGAAGGTATGAACCGAAGACCAGGTGGCGGCCTGGCGGAACGGAGCACAAATGAGCCACGGAGGTTGCCATGGTCCGGACCTTGTGAGCCGTGACATGGCCCTCCAAAGGGAGTTTCGCTTCCTCATAGGCCCGGGCGATGCAGTCTACCACCCACGTGGACAGCGTGCGCTTGGTTACCGCTTGCCCCAGCTTGCTGGGGTTGTAGGAAACGAAAAGCTGCGAAGCTTTCTGGCAGTCTTGAGTACGCTGAATATAGAAAGATAAAGCCCTCCTACCGTCTAAGGTATGGAGGACGATCTCAGTGTGACCGGCGTGCAGTCTGGGAAAGAAGGTAGGAAGGACCACCTCCTGACTGAGGTGGAAAGGAGATACTATCTTTGGGAGAAACTTGGGGTGTGTGCGAAGCACCACCCTATTCTTGTAGAACCTGGTATAAGCCCTCTCCACCATGAGGGCCTGGAGCTCGCTCACTTTTCGGGCGGAAATGAGAGCAATGAGGAATACAACCTTCCAGGAGAGGTAGCGGAGATGACACGTAGCCATCGGTTCAAAATGCAGCAGGGTAAGCCGTTCAACACCACATTGAGATCCCATTCGGGCGCTGGAGGGCAGACCAGGGGATTAGACAGGAGAAGGCCCCTGAGGAATCGGGACACTGTCGGGTGTGCCGAGAGTGGTTTCCCGTCTGTCAGATGATGGTTGGCCACGAGGGCATCGAGATGTACTCTGAAGGAGTTGGATTTGAGCCCCGAGTCAGAGAGGTGGAGAAGATATTGTAGCACCATGGCCACCGGACTGGAGAAAGGGTCGGTTCCTCGAGCTGCACACCAGAGTGCAAACCTGCACCACTTAAATGCATACGCCCATCTGGCAGCACCCTGTACTGGAAGTGAAGGCCTCCCACCACAAAGCATAGGTATTGTCTGTGGTTTGGGTGGATTAGGATGTGTGTGTAAGCATCCTTTAGGTCTAAGGAGCATAGCCACTCTCCCTGGTGGAGGTAAGGCAGCAAAGTTCCAAGGGAGAGCATCCTGAACTTCTCCCGCACCAGGAATCTGTTGAGGTTGGGGAGGTCGAGGATGGGCCTGAGGCCTCCTGACCTTTTTGGCATGAAGTATGTGGAGTAGAACCCCTTGCCCCTGGCTCTACTGCTCTGTCCTCGAGAAGACTCGCCAATTCCTTCAAGAGAAGGTCCCGGTGGAAGGGAGTCTGGGAGGGCTCTCCCGGAAAGAAGTTCGGGGGCACTTTGAGTAGGTGAAGGAGGTAACCCTCCTTGACCACCTGTAGGGCCCAGGCGTCGGTGGTGACGGTTCCCGCCTGTGGGCAAACAGGGACAACCGATCTCCTGTGGGCTGCCTGGCCTCGCTGGAGAGAGGGGCCATGCTGTAAGAGTCAAAACGTCCTCCGGGTTGAGCCGGGGTCAAAACTTGGGGCTTAGGGGCTTTTTGCTTAAGGGGACTGTGCCCCTATCCCTTGGCTTACTGCCCTGCTGGGGCACTGGGGAGGCCTGATAGGGAGGCGCAGATTTCCACGGGTAGAAGGGCTTTTTCCCCAAGCCCTTCTTTCGGGGAGGGGCCGAGGTCTTCTAGAGTGCCTAGTTCTCATTCATGAACTCGGTCTCCAGTTCGGCAGACTTTTCGGTCATGGGCTTGCTGAATAAGTTCTCCCCCTGACATGGAACATCAATCAACTTGTCCTGTACCCATTGCTCGAGGTTGGACGACTGCAGCCAGGCTTGGCGGCATGCACCAATGCTCGCCGCGGCTACTCTGGCCACCGACTCAAACCCATCGTAGGCCGCTCGAGATATAAATTTGGAGCATTCACCGATGGCTCTAAACTGGCCCTTGAAGCACTGCAGGGGCTCCTCAGAGAGACCAGCCGAGAACTTGGCGATCTCCTTTGTTAGATCTCTTAGGTACATGCCCATGTACAGTTGGTAGGCCTGAATTTGGCCATTCAGTATCACGCCCTGGTAGCATTTTCTGCCAAGGGCATCCAAGGTGCAGGCCTCCCTGTTGGGTGGCACCGAGGAGTGCATCTTTTGACTTTTTAGTCGATGCATGGCCTATTCCACGACCATGGAATCATCGGCAATTGAGACTTTTGGAACACGGGGCTCCAAAGGACTCGATACATTGAGTCGAGCCACTTACTAACCACCAGTGTCGACGCCGGTGTCTCCCACATGAGAAGCATAAGGCGCTCTAGGATGGAGGAATGGGCACCGTCAGGGTCTCTTGAGGAGGAGCCTCATATTGGAGGATCTCGAGTTCA
Source organism: Ichthyophis bannanicus (assembly GCA_033557465.1). Taxonomy (NCBI): domain Eukaryota; kingdom Metazoa; phylum Chordata; class Amphibia; order Gymnophiona; family Ichthyophiidae; genus Ichthyophis; species Ichthyophis bannanicus. Next base: position 198,891,197 of record CM066031.1, on the reverse strand, counting down.
TCTGCTCGTGGGTCCTCCTTGGATTCCGTTGGGAAAGCCAAAGCTTTGGATATATCCTGAACGAAGTCTCGAAAAGCCATGTCCTCGGGAGGAGATCTCCTTCGAGGCTCCAACCCTGGGGAATCGGAAGGGACATCCCGGTGAAGGCGAGTGTCCGGAGACACCTTGTCTCCTGACTCCCAGATGGAGTCATCCAAGTAGGACAGGTGGCAGTCCTCAGGCCCCAAGGAGTCAGGTTGCTCCGGCGCTCGTTGACTTGCTGGTAATGATTTCCACCCCGAAGAATGGGAGATTGAGCGGGACCTTGGCCGAGGATCTTCTCAGGCCCGTAGGGCTTCAAGGATCAGCACAGCCTCCGGGGTCGACTTCATCGTCGAGTCCCCAGTGGTCAGGGCAGAGGAACCAGACGTACCGGACACTATTGCCTTTTGCTGCTTTAGGAAGGCAATGATCTTGCGTTCCATGGAATCCATCCTGGATGTGAGCCCAGGTGGTTCAGCAGCCTCCGGCTTGGGCGCCGATGGAATCAGGGCTGACGCCGGTTCCCTCAGAGGGGAGTCCTCAACTAGGACAGGACGCACTGGCCAGGGCCATTCCGTGGCTGGTTCCTTTCGAGAGAGCTTGATTGGGCGCTCCTTCCACAGTGCCTCGGGTTGATGCTCGGGGTTCCCTGACCGGTCCCGTGAGGGACCTGGTCGTTCTGAACCATCCAGAGACGAGGAAAATTTTCTTCTTTTAGGTTCCCCCAAGGGGGCCCCCCTCTCCGAGGTCCCCTGATGCCGCTCGGGTTTGGAACGCTCCTCCCGGAGTGTGGAGGTCTCAGAGGAGGCCCTGGCTTTCGGAGGCATTGGGGGGGGGGGGGTCAGGGAAAATATTTTCCTGCTGCTGCTGGCGGCTTTTCAGGGCCTTTGAGGACATAAGTTTGCAAAGGCCACAAACCGCCGGGTTGTGGTCCGGGCCGAGACACTGGAAGCAGCAGTCATGCGTATCGGTGATAGATATAATTTTACCACATCTATCACACTTTTTGAACCCACTGGTAGCCATGGAGGGAAAAAGGGCCTCCGCAAGTTCAAAGACCTTTAGGGCTCCAAGCGAGAAAAAACAAGAGTGTAAAATGCCCAAAAGAAAATAAAAGGAAAAAGGAAAAAAAGGGCCGACCCGATACCGGGGTATCGAGGGCGGGCGGGAAGGGTACTGGTGTTAGCCGGAAGAAAAGAACAGCCAAAAGGCAAGAAGAAAAACACACTTTTCTGGGACAGAAAAAACAGACAACGTCTGAGGGCTCCACGGAAAAAAGAAGACTGAGCAAGATGGCCTCTTTGAGTGGGAAGCGGACCATGCATGCGTGGAGGCAACTCCCAAATGCTTTCTTTGAAAGCTGGGGATTTGCTCCGTGCGGGCTCTGTCGGTGCCAACGTAACCCATATGTGAGGACTGACTTCCTGCTTGGTCCTGGAGAAGATGGTGATGAGCACGCAAACGAAAAATCACTAGACAAAACAAAAAAACGTACCAGTAGGTATTAACAATTTTTTGGGGACAGACAAGCATCTGAAAGGCTCTGGAGAAAAACGAAAACTGAGGTAAGATGGCTCCATCAGGCAGGAAGACTGGCACGCATGCGTGGCTGACCTCCCAAAAGCTTCCTTTGGAAGCCGGCGGGCTCCGTTGGTGACATCATCCATATGTGTGGACTGACTTCCTGCTTGGTCCCGGAGAACCTCTTTGACAAACTGTTTTCCTTCTTTTTTGTGCAGGGAACCTTCCCATAAATCAGGCTTTTCATATTTAATTATAACAAACCAATGCACACAATTCCAAATAATAATTACCCTTGTATGTGACTCGGACTTGTAGGCATGTTTTATATCCCTGGGCCCTGCGTGCATACCCCTTAGTGTTCTTCCATGTCCCAAATCTCTGCATGTCTTCTTTTCTAAGTTCTTTTCTGTTACATAGTCATCAGTGGATTCGTAGCTCATATGGAGAAGTAACATGTGTTTGCACAAAATAATATCACAAGTGCTCAATAGCATCAACTCAGGGCCAATCCTGATATTATAGTGCATATAGCTGATAAAGGGGATGCGCCATAGTTTTGCAGAGTAAGCATCAATATGAGCGGGAAATTTTTAAACAATTGGTGGATTCTAAGTACTATGAGGAGCTTAAGGAGGATCCAACTCAAAAATTATTACAAGAAATTACAACATTGATTTTTCATGGGTTGAATTCAGGAAGGCTATTTAACTAATAAAGAAGCTCGATATCTAATAAATAAATCTCCTCAAGTTTCCATTTTTTATTCAGTTCCAAAGGTACATAAGTTGCTAGCAACACCTCCTGGATGTCCCATAGCATCTGGACGGAAGTCTGTGTTAGAACCACTTTCTCAGTTTGTGGATTGTATTTTAAATCCGTCGGCAAAGCAGACTAAGTCTGCTCATTTTTTAATATGCTGGGGGATGTGCCAGATATAGTTGGGGAAGTGTGGCTGGTAACAATGGACATTAATTCTTTATATACGAATATAGATCAAAATGAGGCATAACAGATACTTCAACAGTTGGATTGGATGGAGTGTTTGGTACCCAGGATCCCAAAAGCATATCTTATGGATCTGTTACAGATGGTATTGTGTAATAATTATTTTTGTTTCAATTATGTTTTTTTTACCACCAGAAGTTTGGAATAGCAATGGGGGCTACGATGGCTCCTACGATAGTCACATTGCAAGTACAAGTCAGTGTTGAGGCCTCAATTGGAATATTGTGTTCAGTTTTGGAGACCATATCTCGCAAAGGATATAAAAAGACTGGAAACGGTTCAGAGGAAGATGACCAAAATGATCTGGAGCCTGCATCAGAAGACGTATGAGCAGAGACTTGAAGACCTAAATATGTACACTGGAAGAGAGGAGGGACAGGGGAGATATGATTCAGACCTTCAAGTACTTAAAGAGTATTAATGAACAAACAAACCTCTTCCAAAGACAGGGAAGCTGTAAAACTACAGGGCATAACATGAAGCTGCAAGGGGATAAAATGAAAGGCAACGTCAGGAAATACTGTTTCACTGAAAGGGTGGTGGATGCATGGAATGCCCTCCCGATGGAAGTGGCGGGGGCAAATACAGTGACAGAATTCAAAATGGCATGGGACAGACACAGTGGATCCCTTTACAGCAACAGGATAAAATCAAAATAAACTTAACTATCTCTTATATCTCAACAAATGGGGTGACCAACACGGAGCGATGGGTAAACCCCTAAAAGGCATGGGGAGGGATGACCTGCATGGAGCGGCAGCTGCACCTACTCTTGCCGCCTTACTGGACAGGCTAGATGGACCATACTGGTCTTTATCTGCTGTCATATACTATGTTACTATGTTGCATTTGATGGCATTTGAAGAATCTTTTTTGTACGTGTCACAGTGGATGCAATTTATATTATTATGAAACTGCTATTTGAATGATGTTTTTTGCTTATGGCAGGGGTCACTGTCAAAAATACAACAATTTTTATAGTGGTTAAATACTTGTAAACGGAATCTTCCATTTGAATGCGCCTATGACATACTCAGTATTTCCTTCTTAGATGTGCAAGTTACAAGGATGAGATTAAGGTTGCTTACTAATTTATAAAAAAAACATTTGAAAGGAATAACTTGCTGTGGTTTCATAGTCATCAGCCCTATAGGTTAAAGTTGGGGTTGCCGATTAGTCAATTTTTACGTATGAGGTGAATACCCGAATGTAACTCACTTTGATCTTCCCCCCCCGGAAGGGCGTAAGTTAAATTCTAAAAATAAATAAATGTGTACCTCTTTATGATTTTCAAGCACAAGAATTGATGATGAAATATGTACAAAGGGGTTATCCAAAAAGTCTGGCTAAGAAAGCATATTTGAGAGGCCGCTATATACAAAGGGAGCTGCTGTTGCAACATACATCTGCAATTAAAGAGGATCGTTTGGTTTGTGTGCTCCCATTTTCGATTCGGGCCACGAGAGTAGCAGTGATCATACATAAATTCTGGCCAATTCTACAAACACAATTGTTTCCAACAGAGACCTGTTATGGATCACCGGCGAAGTAGGAGCATAAGCGATACGGTGGACTGTTAATCACTAAGAGTACACCAACAAGTGGGGCATTTTGCCTGTGGTGAATGCGATATAAGTGAACAGACAATAAAAGAATTAACATGGGACACATTGGTGGGGGATCAAAGTGTTAGTAAATATCATACGGCCTGCACCACCACATTTGTGGTATATTTGGTATTGTGTCCATTTGTAACAAGATAGATATGGGTCGCAGCAAACATATGATAAAGGTGTGATTGAGGGAGCACTGTTCAAGAATCTCTAAAGGGATACTGTCTGCACCGACTGTTCAACATTGCCTGCAACAACATAACTTTTTTGATTTGCAGTGGAGGGTTATAGATCACGTTCCCCACTTAATTCGTAAGTGTGATCGTGAAGCAAGATTAATATAGAATATAGTTGGAAAGTATAGCCATTAGTGTAAATATTCTGTAGAAAGTTTCCCCAGTTATATCCAAGTTTTAGTTCCTGTTTACTGTAAATACAATGCAGTCCGACTGCATTGTATAAAGTTCTGTTTAAATGTACACCGCACTGATATGAATAGCGCGGTATAGAAGAGACGTTAAATAAATAAAATCAATAAATAAATTAAATAGGAGAGAACAATTCTTGATATACACGTTACAATCAGTGACACTGTAAGGATTAAATCAACAAATTGTTAATTTGAATGTGATTCCTTTTACATACTGACATCATGGGAAGGCGTGAGCATATAAAATGATGACGGCCCTTTGATTGTAAGCCAAACGATTTAAGAGATGAGAAGTGAGAACCTTTATCATCAAGAGGCAACAAAATGGCATCTTCTCAAAGAAGTGAAACATTGTAAATACTGAAGCAGAACTCTATAATGTCTTTTGAGTTCGAAACACGACATTGTGTTGGTTGGGGATATTTTTAGAGACTGAATTATATGAATGAATTTAAGCAATTGTATAAAAATTTAAAACGGACCTGAAAGGGCATGGATTCTAAACTAAATGTGGCTGCTGGTTTGAAAATAATGGTCCAACAATTTTTTTTTTTTAGCATTTTTCTTGTGTATGGGTATTAACATTTCTGAATATCTTTACGACTGCTTTGGCACTATCCATAAGGTTACCAGATTCTTTGCAGGCAAATATGGGACCCTTACCTGAAGCGTGGAGGGAAAGGATAATAGGACACCACCTTAGTTTCAGGTTTGAGCAACAAGGTGTGGAAGATGGAAGAGGAATCATTACCCTGCCTCCCCTCTATTCATTCCATGACAGCAACAATATAACTCCCAAGCAGACAAATCGAAAGAGAAATAGAAACAGTGATGAATTTCCCCCAAATTGTGCAAAATATAAAGATAATGGATGTAAATTCTAAAAACGGACATATTCAAATCATTAAACTGAAAATAATTTATTTTTCTACTCCTTCTGTCCCCACTGCACAGTTGACAGATATGAACTGGTGAGCCAGGGAATCAGAATAAAGTGAAAAGGTAACCAAAGAGAACGCAGCCCTTCTACCTACCCGTGTTCATCTTACCCAAATTGTCACGGAGGGCGCTAGCCTCGGTATGGGAGTCAAAGTTATAATTGGGGACCAGCTTCAGTCTTCGTCTTGAGTAGGTCTCGGCGGTCGACAGCTTCCACTTCATTTCTGCAGGGTTACTAGAGAAGGGGAAGATGAGAAGATCGATCATGTAGCACAGCGCAACACCACATAACACATCAGAACCTGGCTTTATATTTCATGGTGTGGCGCAGGTCAGGATATTGTCAGCTACTACATCTGAACATCCAGGTATGCAACACACCACCATAACAGTAATATAGAACTAAGGGCAAAGCTTTCAATCATTTGGCTGCAGACCTCAATGTAGTACTGCCTTCTACTAGTCACCAAAAGCCTCTCCCCTTCAGAGGCTTGCAAGGGGTATGAACGGGAGTGCATCAGTACTGGCAGACAGGGATATAGGTCCTGATGTCTATCTCTGGGCAGCAGCAAAAGGCGGCACAGCAAATATTTTGAACTGTTTATTGGTTGCAGGGAGGAGGGGGAAGGCAGAAAAACATTGCTTGGGGGCTCCCTTATTAGAATTTATTCCACTGTGCTAAAAAAAAGTGTGGTAACTGGCAGGATCAGTAAATGCTACTAATGTAAAAAACAAACACTAAAGGGGACAATTTACTTGCCAGTTAATGTTCTTTCCTTGAGTCCTGCTAAACCAGTCTAGACAAGTGGGTTGTATTCCCCTACCAGCAGATTGGTGGAGACAAATACCAATGAAAAGCCCAGGTTTCAATGATGTCACTTCGATGTCTCTATTTGCCTCAGCCACCAGAGGTCTCTTCAGTATTTGTCCCAAAGCATATGGGAGAACATGGCAAGCCTCACACAACCTCAACCATGGGCAATAATGAGTGATGAACAGTAGAGAACTATGTACAGGAAAGCATAAACATAAGGCTGTCAGTAGAAGATGAACCTGCACAGCCAAATATAAAAATCATAGTAGACTCAAGGATACCAGCAGCAGAAGAACAGATCAATACAGTTCCAGAGGCAGGCCCTGGACTGGTCTAGCAGGACTCAAGGAAAGGACATTAACCATTAACTGGTAAATAAAATGTCACCTTACGTATCATCCTGCTAGACTAGTCTAGACAAGTGGGAAGTACCAAAGCTATGTTGTCACTGGGCGGGAAGAAGAGACAGCAGTTTGCAATACCCTTGAGCCAAGGCCGTGTCTACCCTCGTGTGTACATCCAAGCAGTAATGCTTAACAAATATGGAAAGTGATGCTCACACTGCTGCCTGACAAATGTCTGCAGGGACTACTGAGCTCCACTCTGCCCAAGAGGATGCCTGTGCTCAGGTAGAGCGGGCGGGCAAACCCTCCAGAAGCGGCCAGTTCTGTAACAGATATGCCGAGGCAATGGCCTCCTTAATCCAGCACCCCAAAGTTGACTTAGCTGCTGTATCACCCTTGCACAGACCAGCAAACAGCACAAACAGATGATCAAATTTACGAAAGGAATTCCTAACCTCCAAGTACTGAAGAAGCATCCTCCAGACAACCACAGGGCGAAAATCTTTATCTTTCCCCCAACCCTACTCCTGAAAGAAAGAGGGCAGGCATACCCCCTGGTATGGCACAGACTGGATTGAAACATCCTTCTTCGAAAAAGACAGATGAGAATCTCAGCAAGAGAGCCTGCAGTTTGGAAATTTGCCTTGCAAAACAAATCACAACCAAGAATTCTATCTTGAATGTCAAATCCTTTAAAGTAGCTTGTTTCTATTTATTTATTTAGCAATGAGTATTTACCACTTTTCACCAGGTCAAAGCAGTGTACATTCAGGTATGGCATATATTACTCTTGTCCGCGAAGGGCTCACAATCTACATTTTTTGTACCCGAGGCAACAGAGGGTTAAGTAGCTTGCCCAAGGCCACAAGGAGTGTCTGTGGGACTAGAAAGAATAGTTACTCATCTGTAACAGGTGTTCTCCAGGAGCAGCAGGAATCAGTCCTCACATATGGGTGACATCGGCGCCGACAGAGCCCCCTTGCGGAGCATTTCCCCAGCTTTCAAAGAAAGCCTTTGGGAATGCAGCGTGCCTGCGCGGTCCCCTTTCCGCCCAAGGGTGCCATCTTGCTCAGTCTGATGACATAGATAAAAGACAGCAAAAACAAAATAAAGTATATGACTGCAACTCCAGGGGAGGAGGGAGGATCGTGAGGACTGATTCCTGCTGCTCCTGGAGAACACCTGTTACAGGTGAGTAACTACTCTTTCTCTAGGACCAAGCAGGAAGTCAGTCCTCACATATGGGACTCCCCAGCTCTAGGCTACCAGAAACCCAAAGCTGAAAAAATGGCTCCCTCTCAAGAGCCTCAGCATCCGTGATAAGAATATCCTCTGAGAACGCCCCCGTACGGTAGCCCAACACAAGGGCCGGAGGGTAGGAGTTGTCTAAACCTCAAAAAGATTACGGAGTACCGCCTGTCCAAAAGCCCTGTCCTTTCGGGACTCCCTCTCGAGGCAGTAGTGGGCTGCAAAAGTCTGGCTTGAAGACCAAGTAGCGGCCTGGCAGATGTCTGCCAACGGAACAGAGCGGAGATGAGCTAATGACGCGGCTTTCGCCCTGACATGGTGGGCCGTGACTCGACCCTGCAAGGGGAGGTCGGCTGCCTTATACGCCCAGGCGATACACTCTGCTACCCAAGTGGACAATGTACGCTTGGAGACAGGTAACCCCAATTTATTAGGGTCAAAGGAGACGAAGAGCTGAGTAGCCCTACGATTCCCCCGCGTACGTTCAATATAGAAGGACAATGCCCTCTTACAGTCCAGAGTATGCAAGACAGTCTCAGCCCGGCTGGTATGCGGTCTGGGAAAGAATGTCGAAAGAACCACCTCCTGGATGAGGTGGAAAGAGGAGAAAACTTTTGGAAGGAACTTTGGATGAGTCCGAAGGACCACCCTGCTCCTATAGAACCGTGTGTAGGGTCTATCAGAAACCAGAGCTTGTAGTTCACTCACACGTCTGGCTTGTAGTTTACTCACACGTCCAAGAGAGGAAGCGCAAATGGCAAGTAGCCATCGGCTCAAACGGTGGGCGAGTAAGTTGTTGCAAGACCACATTCAAGTCCCACTCAGTGGCAGGTAGACGAATCGGAGGCTTGAGCAAAAGCAGGCCTCTGAGGAAGCGGGACACCAAGGGGTGACCTGACAGTGACTGTCCCTCCACCGGTGAATGGTGTGCTGAAAGAGCACTGAGGTGGACCCAAACAGAGTTGCACTTAAGGCCTAAGTCTGACAGGTGAAGTAGGTATTGTAGCACTACGGGCACCAGGCAGGAGAAAGTATCCTCATTGTGTTGAGCACACCACACTGAAAACCTGCGCCACTTGAGTGCATATGACTTTCTGGTGGATTGCCTCCTCGAGGCCAAGACCACCTCCTCAACTTCCCTAGGAAGAAGCAAGGGAGCTAGCACTATCCTTTCAGCAGCCAGGCCATCAGATTGAGGGATATGAGATTGGGGTGCAGAAGGGAACCCTGATCCTGAGACAGAAGATCGTGTTGCAACCCCAGAGGGAATGGAGTTTCCACTGCCAACTGCAGAAGAAGTGGAAACCACGGCTACCTCGGCCATCTGGGGGCTACCAGAATCACTGAGGCCTTGTCCCGTAGAATCTTGAACAGAGTTCGGGCCACCAGGGGTGTGGGAGGAAACGCATACAGGAGGCCCGTGGACCAAGAGATCAGAAACGCATCTGCTGCCATTCTCAGGGGATGCGGCTGTCTGGAGCAAAACCTGGGCAGCTGACGGTTCAGTGGACTTGCAAAGAAATCGATGGATGGAAGTCCCCATCGGAGAAAGATCTGCTGGACCACCAGCAGATGCAGCTGCCATTCGTGAGGCTGGAGAATCCTGCTGAGCTTGTCCGCCAAGAAGTTCTCTTGACCAGGGAGATACACTGCTTTGAGAAACATGCCATGTTTGACTGCAAAGGAGCAAAGGGCCTGCGCCTCCTGACATAGGAGACTGGACCCTGTGTCCCCTTGCTTGTTCACATAGAACATTGCTACCTGATTGTCTGTCTGAACTAAGACAGACTGGTGAGAGAGGGCATGAGAAAAAGTCTGTAGAGCTAAGCGGATTGCTCGCAGCTCCAAAATTGATCTGCTGTGTGGCCTCCCAAGGAGCCCAGAGGCCTTGAGTGCACGTGCCCTGGCAATGTGCACCCCAGCCCTTTAAGGAAGCATCGGTCGTCAGCACCCTTGTGTGTGCTGGAGCCTGAAAAAGTACCCCCCTGAGAAGGTTTGGAAGATGTAACCACCACCGCAGGGAGTCCAAAAGTGGTTTGGACACCTTTACTCTGTCTCGGAGGTCGTCTGTGGCCTGCGCCCACTGAGCTCTGAGGCACCACTGAGCTGCCCGCATGTGCAGGCGGGCATTCGGGGTCACATGTACCGTGAATGCCATGTGGCCCAGGAGCCACAGGAAGTGTCTGGCGGAGACCTGAGAATTGCTTTGGAACTGGTTGGCCAAGTCCATCTGTCTGTGGGCCCTATCCTCGGGCAAGCAAGCTCTTGCCTGCAGGGTGTCTAATCTTGCCCCTATAAACTCTAGGTTTTGTGAGGGGAGCAAAGAGGACTTTGCGTAGTTTATGACAAAGCCCAGATGCTGAAGGAGAGACAGTGCGAAGAGTGGCTTGTCTGGTCTCCTGGAGGGACTGGCCCCTGATGAGCCAGTTGTCCAGGTATGGGAAGACCAAAATTCCCCGATTCCTGAGATAGGCCGCCACCACTGCCAGGCATTTGGTGAAAACCCTGGGGGCAGAAGTTAGGCCAAAGGGAAGTACTCTGTACTGAAAATGGTTTCCTCCCACCACAAATCTGAAATAGTGTCTGTGGTCGGGATGAATGAGGATGCGAGTATAAGCATCCTTTAGGTCTAAGGAACTGCTGGAGGTAGGGCAGCAGTATCCCAAGGGTAAGCATCTTGAACTTTTCCCTCTCCAGAAACTTGTTTAGGTTTTGCAAGTCTAGGATAGGCCAGAGGCCTCCTGTCCTTTTTGGTACCAGAAAGTACCTGGAGTAGAAGCCTTGCCCTTCCAGGTGGTGAGGCACCGGTTCCACCGCCTGTTCCTTTATAAGACTTGCCAACTCCTGAAGGAGGAGGTTTCTGTGCAGAGGGAGCCTTGGAGGCTGCCCTGGAAAGTAGGAGGGGGGATCTGGTGGAAGTGGAGCATGTAGCCCTGTTGGACTATGCTGAGGACCCAGGTATCCCCTGTGATGGCTGACCAACTGTAGGTGTACAGGGTCAGCCGACCTCCTATGCTGAGTGGAGCCACCGGCGGAGGAGAGGCTATGCTGTGGGAGTCAAAACCCCGCTCCCTGCTGTGCAGGAGCTGGAGCTGGTGGCTTGGGGGTCTTCTGCCTACGGGGCCCATGCCCCTGCCCCTTGGCCTGCTGGCCCTGTTGGGGAGCTGGAGAGGCCTGAAAGTGAGGGTAGGATTTGTAGGCAGCACCCTTCTTCGGGGAAAACGGCCTTTTTCCCCGAGCCCTTTTTTTTCTGAGAAGGGGCAGAAGTCTTCCTGGACAGCCTTGTCCTGATGAGAGCCTCGTCCTGATGAGAGCCTCAGTCTCGATTTCTGCAGCCTTCTCAGCCATGGGCTTAACGAAAAGGTTTTCACCTCAGCAGGGGGACATCGACCAACTTGTCCTGCACCCATGGCTCCAGATATGATGACTGTAGCCAGGCCTGATGGTGTGCACCGATGCCGGCCGCAGCTACCCGGGCCGAAGCCTCAAAGCCATCATAGGCTGCTCAGAGATAAACTTCGAGCACTCTCGAATCCCTGTTGACAAAGCCTTGAACCTCTGCAAAGGTTCCTCGGAGAGGCCAGCTGAGAACCTGGCAATCTCCTTTACCAGGTCTCGTAGGTACATGCCCATGTACAGCTGGTAGGTATGGACACGGCAAGACAGCATAGAGCCCTGGAAGCACTTTCTACCGAGGGCATCCAGGTTCCGGGCCTCCCGGCTGGGGGGCACCGAGGAGTGCATCTTCTGACTCTTCAGACAGTGCATGGCCGATTCCACAACCATGGAGTGGTGCGGTAGCTGCGCCTTTTGGAACCCAGGGCTCTTACGGACTCGATAAAAGGAATCAAACCATTTGCTAAGAACCGGCATCGAAGCCGGCGCCTCCCACATACGGAAGAGCAGCCGTTCCAGCATCGGAAGAACCAGTAGAGTAAAGGCTTCCTTCGGAAGAAAATCATACTGGAGGCTCCTCCTCGGCATCCGCAGGGAAGACCAAGGCCTTGGCCATGTCCCTCACGAAGTCCGAGAACCGGGTATCCTCCGGGGGGGACGGGGGACCGTCTCCGAGGCTCTTCGGACGCACCGGGTCCGGAAGGTGTCCGGGGATTCCTCGTCCTCCGTCTCCCACTCCGACTCCTCCAAGGAGTCGTCGAGCGGCTCTGGCCGTGTGGGCCTCAGTGCCACGCGCCCCGACGCCGAGGGTATCGGCGTCGACGACCTCAGCCCCGCACGGGAGGTCGAGGAAGACCTGGACAGAGGATCAACTCGAGACTTCATCGACTCGAGGATCGGCTCGGTCTCCGGGGTAGACTTAGATGTTGAGGTCCCAGTGGTCGGGGCAGATGCACCGGTCAGACCAGCAAGCAGCACCTGCTGCTGAGCCATGAAGGCAGCCAAGCTGCTCTCCAAGGCCGTCAACCTGAGTCCAAGCTCAGGAGACTCAGCAACCCCCGACTCGGGCCCCAATGGCATCGGGCCCGACGTCGGCTCCCCCGGAAGGGAGTCCACGAGGACAACCGCACTTATGTGACTCGGGGACTCCGGCTCCACACGAGGTAGCTTGGAAGGCCTCTCCAACTCCGAGAGCCCGGGGCGGCGGTCAGGGCTCTGCGACCTGGCCCTCGAGGAACCAGGAGCCTCCACCGACGCCGCCCTCCCAAGCTTTTTCTTCCTTTGGTGCTCCTGGGAGGGAGACCCCCTTTCAGAGGAAGCCCGACGGCGCTCGGGGTCGGACTCCTGAGATGTCGAGGCCTCTGACGAAGTCCGGGCCCGGCCGGATGCGGAGTCAGAAAAAATTCTTTCACGTTGATGCTGATGGCTCTGAAGCACCTTCGACGGCATTTTGCCGCACGGGCCACAGGCCAGCGGGTCATAGTCGGGCCCGAGGCATCGGAGGCAGCAGTCATGTGTGTCGGTGAGAGACATAAGTTTCTTGCACCAATCACACTTTTTAAACCCGCTGGCAGCCATCGGGGGGAAAAAGGGCCCCTGCAAGGTCAAAAGACCGAGCTGCCAGTGAGAACACAAAAAGAGCGCGAACGCTAGTCACGAAGGACAAAAACCGAAAATCACAAGTCCGGACTCGATACCGGTGTACCGAGCCGAGGCAGGAAGGGGAACCGGTGTTGAACCGGAGAAGATAACGCGAAAATCGCAGGAAAAAAGCAACTCTTCTCGGGTGACATGAACTCACGTCCGTCGGGCTCCGCGGAAAAAGAAAGACTGAGCAAGATGGCACCCTTGGGCGGGAAGGGGACTGCGCAGGTGCGCTGCATTCCCAAAAGCTTTCTTGCTCCGCAAGGGGGCTCCGTCGGCGCCGACATCACCCATATGCGAGGACTGACTTCCTGCTTGGTCCTGGAGAAACCCCAGTCCCACTGGTCCGAGGTTGCTGTCCTCCAGTGGGATTCAAACCCCTGGCTCTCCGGCCAAAGGCAACTTGCCCTAACCACTAGGCCACTCCTCTCACTATGACTCAAAAGAGTGCTGCCATCAGGGCCCTGAGCACCAGACAGATCCCAGGAAGAGATCACAGACCGGATGGGACGATGTAGATGCCAAACCCCTTATAGAAAATATTTGACGTCCTGTAACAAGGCTAGAGACTTACCAGCCACCAGACCTTGGAAATAGGCCAAAGCTGCTACCTGAACTTTCAGGGAGCTAAGGGAAAAGCCCTTCTCCAGGCCATCCTGTAGAAAGGCCAACAGAGATAGCAGCTTGGCCACCTCAGGAGCCAACTGCCGAGCGCCGCACCATTGCTCAAAGAGCACCAGATCTGCATTGTGATAAGGAAGACTCTAGTGAGCCCATGGAAGTAGAAGAAAAGAATGATTCTACCTTTAGGAAAGGTCACAACCCTGCAAAGCACATGTTCCAGCAGTTCTCTGGAGAAAACAAACACAGGGATTCAAAAGCTAAGCTGACACACCCAAGCCCTGATGACATAGCAACAGGCTTGGAAACTGATTACAAACACCTGTCTAGAGAGTCAGGGAGGTTGATCAGAAAACAGGGATATAAACCAGGGCTGGAGAGTGAGTCAGGGGAGCAGCTCGAGAAGGAGCAGCCCAAGAGAGAGCAACATGAGGGAGAGCAGCAAGAGCAGCATGGGAGAGCAGCACGGAAGGCAGCCCAGACGGGAGCACAGTTGGAGGAAACACAGTAGCTGGAGGAAGGAAGCCATGTGGAGGAAAGGAACTGAAGCAAGCAAAGCAGAAGGGGAGAGGACATGAAGGTGGTCTGGAGTGCTCAGGGAGAAAGAGCAGGAAAACCTTCAAACCCCCGCACTGAAGGAAAAGATTCAGAGAGTTCAGAGGTGGGTGCCTAAGACTCAGTGCAGAGGTCTGCAGAGCCCAGCCTTGAATGGAGAACCATGGCAGAGCTCCAGGGAGGAACCTAAACTAAGGGACAAGGGACTGTTTCCCCAGAGCTGGCAAGAGAAAGCCGCGCAGCTGCAGAGAGGAGTTTCCTCAGGCTCAGGTACTGCTTATCCCTATTCACTAGAGCTGTGTTTAAAAGACCCACAGGGAGTTTTAGGGAGAAAATACCCTGAGGCATTTGCCAGTAGTTTAAAGCAAGGCAGTGCAGCACAAGAACCTGAAGCAATGCAGGTGGACTCTAAGGAGAGCGATTCCTTACAGCCAGAACAACCTATGGATTGCACTTTGTGTTTTGCAGACAGTATTGAAAGCCTTTGATAAACTGTATAGTATAAGCTGAGTGTAACCTAAAGAAAAGAAGATATTTTCTTTGGTAAAGGAAGCTGCCATGTTTTGTTCTTTTTCTGTATACATGAGAAGCAGCTGCATTTGGACTGAATGAATGTAAAAGTTCAGCCAGCACACTTGTATAAAGAACCTTTTTGAACAAATACTGGAGAAGTATCCTGGTGCAACTTACTTTGAACCTTTGCTTTTGGGAGAAATAAACTTTGTTATAGTTTTGCCTATAACTCTGGCTTCATGACTATTTTCTATCAGAGGGAAAACTACTTTTCCCAGCATGCATCATGAGAGGAAAGTTAGTTGATTTAACCTTCAATAGAGAAAAATAATGGCTACCCCAGCCCTCCAAGTCTAAGGCAGAGGGCGGGGTATGACAGCATGTGTGCTAGTTTGGTAGACCTCTCCCAGGCTCCGAGCAGAAGGGAGACCACTGCTGGAGAGTAACCCTTCCATGCTAGCTGTTTCCTTCAAGAGCCAAGCCATATGCGAGGTGGGAACCGGTTCTTCCAGGACGATCGGTCCTTGCCGCAATAGGCCCAGAGATGGAAGTAACCGAAGAGAAGATGCCTGCAAGAGCCGCAACAGGTCTCCAAACCATGCTCTCCTTGACCAATCTGGCGCCACCAGAACAATCCTGCCTGGGTAGCCTTCTATACACCATACAACACACCCCACAAAGGGCCACAGAACAAACATGTACAGCCAGTCTTGACTTGGTCAAGGTTGGGCCAGGGCATCGACATCCTCTGCTCCAGTCTCTGTGTGGCACCTGAAGAAGCGGCAAACTTCGGCGTTGGAGTGAGTCACCATTAGATCTATTTCGGGGCAACCACAATGGCACAAAATCAATTAAAACGCCTCCTGACTCCACTCCTACTCTCCAGGATCCAGAGAGTGCCGGCTGAGGAAGTCCACTTCCACACTGTCCACCCTGGCAATGTGCTGAGCCAAGAAGGCTAGGGGGTTCTTCTCTGCCCAAACAGGAGAGCCATCTCCAGAGCTACCCTGGCATTCTTTTGCTGCCTTGCCGACTGATGTAAGCCACTGCCGCAACATTGTCTGAAAACACTTGACCAACCCAGCCCATGATCAGAGGCTGGAAAAGCAGAAATGCCAAGCTGAGGGCCCTCGCCTTGAGGTAGCTGATGGACCATACTGCTTCCCTGTGGTTCCAATGGCCCAAGGCTGTACAGTCTTGGCAACGGGCTCCTGAACATCGAGAGACTGGCAGGAGAATCCAGGAGAAATCATCCAGTGGCACGCCCTTTCTCAGATGACAGGGCTGCTGCCATCACTGCAGGCTGGACCTCACCATCAATGGGAGTGGGAGCCTGCGCCTGAATATCTAAGGACTCAGGGGACCACCGAATCAACAAGGACTGCTGGAGCGGTCGCATGTGAGCACGCACCCACAGCACCATCTCTATGGTTGCCACCATCAATCCAAGGAGCTGAAGAGAATCCTAGACTCTGGGAACATGCTGCACACAGAACAGCACCAGGCAATCTCAAAGACTTTGACGTTCTCCTCTAGCAGGAAAATTCTGCCCACTCAAGAGTCTAAACATGCTTCTAGAAACTCCAGGGACTGGGAAAACCACAGCTGGCTCTTCCTCAATTGATCACCCAGCCGAGGCTTTCTAAGGAGGACACAGATCCCTTGTTGCCGCAGCTGCCACCACCATGACCTGGGAGAACATCTTTGGGGCGGAGGAAAGCCCGAAAGGGAGGACTGTGAAATGATAGTGAGAGTCAAGCACGGTAACAAGCAGATACTTTTGCTGATCCGCCCAGATTGGGATATGAAAAGACACCTTGGCCAGATCCAGGGAAGCCAAGAACTCCCTTTGGTGCACTGCTTGAATCACAGAGTGTAAGGTTTCTATCCGGAAGCGCAGGATGCGCAAGCGCTCGTAGATCCCCTTGAGGTCCAGAATGAACTGGAAGGAACCATCCTTTTGGGTAACGTGTAACAGACGGCGTATTTGCCCTAGCCCCACTCATCGGGAGGGGCATCACCGCCTTTAGGCACAGCAACTTCTGCCCTCTCAGCTCTATTGTTCAATATTTACCTCCAGCCCATCTGTATTATTTTCAAAAAATTTGATATAGGATATCATATCTATCTATGCAGGTGATATAATTTTATATCTCCCCATCGACATTGCTAATCCCACCCTCCATCTGATTACATCATGCTCTGAAACATCAAAGTGGCTTAACTCACATAACCTAAAGATAAATTATAACAAAACTGAGGTATTATATGTAACAAGGAACCATAACTTTATCCCCTCCCCTCCAAGGCTTTACCTTAATGAAGCCTGAACTAGAAGTTAAAAATGAAGTACAATATCTTGGCGTTACTCTAGATCAGATCCTCAGTTTGGTTATGCATATAAAATTAACTACCAGTTCAATCGACTATAAGCTTAGGATGCTTCAACAACGGAGACCATTGCTCTCTAGCTATGACGTCAGATCTGTGCTTCAGGCAATGACCACTTCGCACTTCGATTTTTGTAACAGCATTCTACACGGACTCCCAAAGCAGACACTGAATGAGCTTCAGATGGCCCAACATGTAGCTGCCCGTATTGTTTGCAAGGCCCATATCACAGATTACATCAAACCTTTACTATACCGCTTGCATTGGTTGTCAATTCTAAGCCGTTTGAGATACAAATCACGACCACATTTAAGTTGTTAAGGAATACAGCCCCTTCATATCTGTAATTAACATGCCGTCTAATGAGAATAAGAAGAGGATGCACCCAGAACACCATAATAGTCCCTACTGACTATGATAAAACTAAAAGCTGTACGGGTAACAGATCTTTCACTTTGCAGCTATATTCTGGAACTCCCTCCCTGAAAAATTAAGATCCATCAATGATCTCTCCACATTCCATAAAGAAATCAAAATATTTCTGTTTATGAAGCATTTTGGAAATCCATCAGAACAAACCAAA
Source organism: Ichthyophis bannanicus (assembly GCA_033557465.1). NCBI lineage: Eukaryota > Metazoa > Chordata > Amphibia > Gymnophiona > Ichthyophiidae > Ichthyophis > Ichthyophis bannanicus. Next base: position 198,873,556 of record CM066031.1, on the reverse strand, counting down.
ATCTATCCAACCTAACCACCAATTACTTCTCCGATTACCCATTAAGGATCTCATACTGCATTTACATAATCTTTATTGACAGGAAGCACACTTGTGAATATGTATAATGTAAATATATGTTGTAAATAGTTCATGATCAGTTCATATGTAACACCAACGTCCAAAGTAATTGACCTTTGGTACCGATTCCTATGTTTACTATGTTTTATGTAACAGGTAGTGTTCCTTGTAAACCACCCTTGATCTCTGGAAAAGGCGGCATAGAAAAACTCATAAATAAATAAATAATAAATAAAATAAACTTGTCAAATTGGCTCCAAACAGAAGCTTCCTCTTAAAAACCAATGGTCCAACCAGGCATTGAATGATGTGTCTGCTGCCCAGTGCCGGAGCCAAATCCAATGCCGGAGCCAAATCCAATGCTGTGACACAGTCTTCAAGGTACCATCCCTGACCAGGTCATACTCGTACATGGCATCAGAAAGGAAGGCCATAGCAGACTCCACAAGAGGAGTAGTATCATCCGGCGAAAGAGACCGAACCCACTTGAGCAGGGCTCGAGACATCAGGCTCGAACATACCGCCAGCTGCAGAATAGCTGCTGCCATGGAGAAACAGGCTCCTCAACCATGAATCCACCTTACAGTCCAGAACTGTCTGGTAACCGGCCATGACCCGTGAGGCTACTTTCGGAATGCCAAACCACTCAACACACTGCTCTAGGAGAAGAGAGACCTTCTTACACACCCGTAATCCTGTAGGGCGGGGAGTTGGACGAGTCTCACTCCAACCAGATCATATCCTTGAACACATTCAGAAACGGGAAGAAATTTGTGGATTTTCGCACCCCTTGAAGGAGCAAGTGTACTCTTCGGCTCCTGCTCCATGCCAGAAGCATCTGTCAAGTTCAAAGTGGATGAGATCCTGACAATCAAGGCCATCAGCTCCTCCTTCCAGAATAGGCAGATCATACCAGCCTCCTCGCAATCTTCTAAAGGCAAGAGTATTTCTACATCCATGTCAGAGTCCAGTACCAAGCCATCTGAATCCAAGTCGGTCAAAATCTCAGACAGCTCCCAGCTGTTCCCCATCTCCAGGGGGCATCCCATGCCAGGGGCACTTAGTCAAAGGCAATTGAACAGGGCTTACACTCTCTACTTGCTCCACATGAAACTGTGCTCAGGGGCAACCAGAGGCTGCAGGGTCTGAATTTCCATGACAGAAGAACCAGGCCTGCTGCAAAAAAAGAAAGAATTCCAAGGAGGACAATCCGGAGACCAGAAGCTGTCCTCTCTGAAATGACCTCCCAACACCAGGGGCACAGCTGCTACAGACACCCTAGAGAATGATGAGTATATCACAGCACGTTTGCCGGATCCTCCGGCCAGCTGGATATCCTTACCCATACTGCTATCCGTCACCTGCTTCCCTGAGGCACACAAAGTCAGACTAATCACATCCCCTAGCTGAAAGAGGATGAGAAGGCCCTCCAGGGATGACTCAAACTGTCATGCAAAAAGAGCAGAGACCAGAATCCGGAGATGAGGCACCTGGAAGAACACAGAGTTAAGGCAAGTATCACACCAGTGCATACTAAGGCTGCAGTGGCCCGAAGGCGCATGTTAACTGTGCTTTCACTGCAGCGTGTGTTGACTGTGCTTTAATTATGGTGCACATTAACTGCGCTTTTACTGCAATGCATGTTACAGGCACTAGGGTAGGAACGCACATTGGAGCCACTTGGGCGAAATGCGTGTACAGACCACGTGACCGTCAGGTGCAGAAGAGGAGAAAACGCCACTAACGCATGCAGAAAATGGTGGGAAACCGCTACACTGCACCAACGGCCGTAAGCAGTCTAGCCCGAATTGCGTCCCACAGACAGAATCGGGAGCCCCCACAACAAGGACAATAACTAGGTCAAGCCTTGGTACTTAGCCCAAAAGCACCAGGCAGAGGATCCATGCCGGGCATAGCTCTACTCATATGATACTGTTTCACTGGCTTTTCCAGTACTGTGTTTAAGGTGGCTGGTGGGCAGATTCCTCTGAGAGCCTTCTGCAATCTTCAGGAGACAGCAGCAGGAACAAAGGAGAAGGGAGGGGGTGTTGAGGTTGTGTGAGGCTGCAGCACACTTACAGATCTTTCCAAATCCTTCCAATTCCTAGCTGCTCAATTTTTTATTTATTTTAACAGGTTATCCTTATAAGAGCATAGAGCTGAACCAATTTTCCCTCCTCTTATGGCTACCAAAAAGACAAGCAAGCGACAGGGACATGTGTGAGTAAATTATCATGGATAATCTTCTTTGTAAGCGGACGCAAGTTATTAAGTTAGATGAATGGAATGCAAAAGCTGTGGAGATAGGGCTGCTTTTCTTGTGCCCTAACAATGAAATGCGTCATAGATACGGTAATGCTCTTGATTATGTTGTAAAATGGCATTCCATGGCTGCCAGTACCCCTCGTTTACAGTTCCAGCTTGGTGGAACTTTTCAGGAGGATAAACTGAGGTGGTTACAGTATGAGATGGCCCTTAAGGACCTCAGACGGTCTCATGGCAGTCATGAAAATTTAGCATTTAGCTGATGACAGGCTAAGGCTGCAGAAAAAAGAAAGCATACAGTAACCTCTGCTTTCAAGGAATTACGAAATCAGGTTTTTAAAATGGAGGAACAAATGTCTGTGCAAAAAGAGAAATTTAAGTCCCGGGACAGGGACCAGGGGGAGCCCTGTAATCTCTCCACAGCCTCTTCTACATATGAGGTTGATTTCCCTGCATTGGCCATAACACTGGGATTTTGGGAACATTTGGGCTCAGCGTGTGTTCGTCACTGCTACACCTAAACCCATAAAAAATGCACGTTACATTGAAAGATTACTTACAGCTGTACTAAAACCTGCTCAAGTTGCTGTTTTGAAATGTAAAGGGCATGAGCGGTCACTCTCATTTGTGTCATGAGGGAATCCGTTCGTAGATCAAGCCTCTCGTTGTGCAGTCTCTGGATCTATGGCTCCTGCTCATCAGTTGCTGACTTTGTCTCACTCCTCAGGACATTCATCCCCAGTTCTCTCAGTGGACCTTCTTCATGAACATTTACTCTACAGACTTTTTTGAACAAACTTGGCACACATGGGGGGCTTTGCACGATGACTCTGGCCTCTGGAAAAAGGATAGTTTGCTCGTGTGCTCTGCTTCCTTGTTTCCTCTTGCCTTGTTTTTGCACCAGAAATTACATTTAAGTGCTGCGGCTATGATATGTACCTTTGCTCAGTTATGGTGTAATCCTGATTTTTCTCCTGTTGCTCATGCTATGTCTCTTGACTCTCTTGTCTGCAAGCAGGTTGCTCAGAGCGTGCCCTGCAACTAATGACTCCTGGCTCTCTCCCTGACCACAGGGACCTTTCCTATTTCTACAGATGGACTTCACTGACATGCCTTGTGCCAAATGAGGGAGGAAACATCTCTTGGTTCTTACTTGTTTCTACTTGGGATGGCCTGAAGCCTACCCAACTCTTCATTGACAGCAACTACAACTATTAAGTGCTTGCTTACCCAATTCATCCAATTGTGGGGTGTTCTTTTGGTTCTCTCCTCTGATCAGGGCCCAGCATTCACAACAGAAGTTTGGAATGGCATTACTGCCTTTTTTGATTACATCGGCAACTCCATTATCCGTATCATCTGCAAAGCTCTGGCCAAGTGGAACGGATAAACCAGACAATTAAAGCTGTCTTCTGGTCCCTTACTCAAGAATGGAGTCAGGATTGGGTGGAAGCATTGCCTTTTGCTTTGTTTTTAATTCAAAATTCCACGCAGACGACTAGGGGTGACTCACCTCTTATGAAGTTGTCACTGGACATCCTGCTACAAGGACAGACTATACACTATTATCACCAGACCCACAGTTGTTGTGCAGCGATTTATCCTACTGTAAGCACCTTCACATTGCTTTGTTGTCTCCTTCCTTTTTGCAGATTACAAGAAAGGGAGCTTTGGAACCAGTGACAGTGCCGGATGTTGAACTAGGTGGTTGGGTACTGATCAAGGATCCTGCTTCAAAGTCAGCTTTAGCACAAAGATTAGTCGGACCCTTTTGTGTTCTATTGGTGGGATACCCTGCTCTGAAAGTCGAAGGAAGGAAAGCGTGGATTCATCTGGATCAATGCATGATGACTCCACCACCTCCTGAATAAAGAATTATTGCTTTGTCAGACCTGCATCAGAGGATATTGAACTGACAGACTTTAACTTGGCCTCTGTATCTCGGTATTGGAATAACACTGGGATTAGTGGGGAATTGTATTCTTCATCTCATTTAGCTTTCAGCAACATACTAATATACTGTGCAGTGTCAGTAGTGTCTTTGTTCTCTTTTTCCTTATATGGGTATTGTCCACATTGTAGGGGCTGCCCCACTGTATCAGGATTATGCTCCTTGGGAGGGTCATGGCGAGTATTATAATGTCTTTCACTCACTCCCATATCTACTCCTTGATTAACCTCTTTAATTTGTCCAATTGCGCGGTTTGTCTTCCTCATCCTAAAGCTACACAGTATGGATTTCTGCCTAAATCTTGACCCTTGCAGCATTAAAAGATTTGGCCTTAAACTTTACCCGGTTTAATTGCAGTATGCTCCGTAAGAATGCCATCACTGTACCTCATATTGTAAGCCCCCAACCTATATTAAAGCCTCCTATTTGTTTCCCCCGAGAAGACACTTATGCAATAGGTGAAATCCCCATAGTAATATGTCAGACTGTTATGGCCAATAAATGGAAATTACACTAACCTGGTAATTGTAGTTCCTGTAGGATCCAGTTTAGTCCTCCACAATCGGGTAGTGCACCTTCTACTGCAGCCTGGAGACTGGACCAATCAAATCTTCTGTAGTACATATCCAGCAGGAGCTCCCAGAAGCCCCCAGTGTACTAGTAACAAAGCATACTTAACGAAGCAACACATTAAATAATCATTAAATTATCATTACATTATCAGTAAACCCTTTTCTTCCCCCCCTGTAATAACCAACTCCCTCCCCAAACGAGGAAGTCAGAACACCGCCTGGCGCCGAAACCGACGCCTTCCAATTTACACAGAGCTCCCCTTCACAGAAATCTAGGGAGCTGACTGAACTCCAAGAAAGGGAAGAGCCATAGCGATAAGCACGACTGTCAACAGAACCCGAACGGGACGAAGAACCGTCCTACAGTCAACCGCTCGGAACAGCGCGCCCCAAGACTACACAGAGAGTTGGGAGGGAAAGAGGACTAAACTGGATCCTACAGGAACTACAATTACCAGGTTAGTGTAATTTCCATTTCCTGTGCGGATATCCAGTTTAGTCCTCCACAATCGGGATGTAACAGAGCAGTTAAGACCGGGCGGGACCTTGCCAGCCGGCGCGCAGAACCGCCGATCCAAAACAGGAATCCCGAGTCGCTAATACATCCAGGCGATAGTGCCTGCTGAAAGCGTGCAGAGACGACCAAGTGGCCGCCCTACAGATATCCGCTGGCGGAACCAGGCAATGCTCCGCCCAAGAGGTCGCCTGAGCTCGAGTAGAATGAGCTCGAAGCCCCTCCGGAACTGGCCGCTGCTGCAACAGATACGCAGATGCGATCGCTTCCTTGAGCCATCTAGCAATGGAGGCCTTAGCCGCCGCCTCCCCTTTTCTTGCGCCCCCAAAGAGCACAAAAAGCCGATCGGTCTTACGAAAGGACTCCGTAGACTGCAAATACCGACGCAGCGTGCGACCCACATCGAGCCGGTGAAGACCCTTGTCCACCGACTCGACCGAGTTCGCCGAAAGAACCGGCAGAAACACTGCCTGATTCAAGTGAAAGGGAGACACCACCTTTGGAAGAAAAGAAGGCACCGGCCGGATCACAATCCGGGTCCGCGGAAAACGACAAGAAAGGCTCTCGGCAGGACAAGGCCTGAAGATCCGAAATGCGCCGAGCCGAGCAAATGGCTACAAGAAAGACCGTCTTCAAAGTGAGATCCTTCAGGGACGCCCTCCGCAAGGGCTCAAAAGGTTCCCGCACCAGAGCCCGCAGGACTAAATTCAAATCCCACGGGGGAATCGGTGCTCTGCGGGAAGGCCGCAAATGAAAAACAGCGGTCAAGAAACACCGCACATCCGCATGAGCGCTGAGAATGTGGCCTAAAACCTTGCCTCTATAGCAGGAGATCGCTGCCAACTGAACCTTCAGGGAACTGGCCGCGAGGCCTTTCTCGAACCCATCCTGAAGGAAGCTTAACACGACGGGCACAGAGACCGTCGCCGCCCGGACTCCCCGCCAGGAGCACCAGTCCTCAAAAATCCTCCAGATTCGAACATAAGTAAGAGAAGTGGATGACTTTCTTGCCCGCAGTAGGGTGGAAATCACCGCGGGCGAATAACCCTTCTTTTTCAGCCGAGCCCTCTCAATGGCCAAACCGTAAGCGAGAATCGAGCCACCTGGGGCATCCGCAGGGGGCCCTGAAGAAGAAGGTCCGGCAGCGCGGGCAGGCGCCAAGGCACGCCGTCTCGAAGTCTGACTAGCTCGGCATACCAGGGCCTCCGGGGCCAATCCGGAGCCACCAGCAGCACTCTGCCCTGATGACCCTCGATGCGCTGGACGACCCGGCCGATCAGCGCCCACGGAGGGAAGACATACAGAAGCCCGGACGTCGGCCACGGCTGAATGAGAGCGTCGAGCCCTTCGGACATTCGCTCCCGCCGTCTGCTGAAGAAGCGACTCGTCTTGGCTGTCTGGAAGGTCGCCATGAGATCCATGATGGGCGGACCCCACCGCCGCACTATTTGCGCATACACCTGTGGATTTAACTCCCACTCTCCGGGGTCCACTCGCACTCTGCTGAGAAAGTCGGCCTGGACATTTTCCGCGCCCGCTATGTGCGCCGCTGATATTGCCGGCAGACGAGTCTCCACCCAACTGAACAAGGCTGTCGCCTCTGTTTCCAGGGCCACACTCCCTGTGCCCCCTTGGCGATTGATGTAAGCCACCGTGGCCGCATTGTCCGACCAGACCCGGACAGGTCAACCCCGGACCAGTGGCTCCAGGGCCAATAGTGCTAGCCGCACCGCCCGAAGCTCGAGACGGTTGACCGACCAAGACGCTTCCTGGGAGGACCACACCCCCTGAGTGAAGCGGGTCTCGCAGTGCGCTCCCCAACCGGCTAAGCTCGCATCCGTTGTGAGGGGAACCCACAGAGGAGGCTCCAAGGGAACCCCCCGCGTCAGATTCTCGGGAGAGAGCCACCAACGGAGCGAAAGACGCACCGCCTTCGGGCAGGGCAGTCTCTTGTTCAAGGAGTCGCACTGGTTGGACCACCGGCGAAGGAGCGCCCTCTGCAGCGGGCGCATGTGGAACCGCGCCCACGGTACCACCTCCAAGGTCGCCGCCATTGTTCCGAGAAGCCTCAGGTACCACCACGCCGACGGAGCGGGCATGCCCCGAAAGAGTCGGACAAGAGCCCGCAACGCCCGGACACGGCGCTCGGGGAGGCACACCAGCCCCCAGGCGGTGTCGAAGCGCACCCCCAGATACTCGAGGTCCTGCGTGGGACGCAGACAACTTTTTCGTTCGTTCACCACCCAGCCGAGAGACCGCAGCAGAGCCACTACCCTGCTCGTGACTCGCAAGCACTCCCGACTGGACTTTGCCCGAATCAACCAGTCGTCGAGATATGGATGGACCAAGATGCCCTCCTTGCGCAAGGCCGCCGCAACGACCACCATCACCTTTGTGAAGGTGCGCGGAGCCGTGGCTAAGCCGAACGGCATGGCCCGGAACTGGAAGTGGCCCCACGGAAACGCAAAGCGGAGAAACCGCTGATGAGATGGATGTATCGGGATGTGCAAATAGGCCTCTGTAAGATCGAGGGACGTCAAAAACTCCCCCTGTCGTACTGCTACAATGACTGACCGCAGAGTTTCCATACGGAAGTGCGGCACCCTGAGCGCGCGCGATTGACGCCTTTGAGATCCAAGATCGGACGCAGAGAATCGCCCTTTTTGGGGACCACAAAATAGATGGAGTAACGACCGGCACCTCTTTCCAAGAGAGGAACCGGGACCACCGCTCCCAGTGCTAACAACCGAGCCAGGGTCACGCGGATGTCCCGCGTCTTTTGTTCGCCCCTGCTGGGCGACAGAACAAAGGCATCCGGAAGCGGGGATGCAAATTCTAGAGCATAACCCTCTTCTATAATCTGTAGCACCCAGCGATCTGACGTAATTTGGGCCCAAGACGGAAGAAAGTCGTGCAAACGACCCCCGATAATCGGGCCTCCCTCCAGAGCCCGCCTCGCGTCATTGCGGCTTGCGCCCAAAGGAAGACGCCGAGGGAGAGGCGGCTCCGGAGAAGCCTCTGCCGGCCCCTCTGAAACCACGAAATCCCTGATTACGGGCTCCAAACCGGCCCCGCTGCGAGGCCCACAGGCGGGAGGACCGAAACCTGCGCTGATCCCGAAAGGACCCCCGCGCCGAGGTGGAGGACCTGTTGGCCCTTGGCCTATCCTCCGGAAGCCGGCCCCCCTTGGACTCACCGAGCTCCTTTACCAGTTTCTCGAGAGCCTCCCCAAATAACAATCTGCCCTTAAAGGGCAGTTTACTGAGGCGGGACTTGGAAGAACCGTCAGCCGCCCAGTTGCGCAACCATAGGGACCGGCGCGCTGCCACCGCGGACGCCATACTATTAGCCAAAGCGCGGATTAAATCATAAAACAGATCCGCCAAGTAGGCCGAGCCGGACTCCAGCCGGGTAACCTCCAACAGGCCTTGCTGGTCTAAGCCGGGGCTCGAGCGCAAGCGCTGCGACCACCGCAGACACGCCCGAGCCACCCAAGCCCCGCAAATAGAGGCTTGCAATGACACGGCATCCGTATCGAAGGTTTGCTTCAGCAAATTATCAATCTTCTTATCCTGCCCGTCCTTGAGGGCCGCCACCCCCTCAACCGGGATGGTGGTTTTCTTGGTCACTGCGGAAACCGCCGCATCCACTCGCGGAGACTTAAACAAGTCCCTGTCCTTGTCGGCGAGGGGATAAAGCCGATTCATGGTCCGAATCCCCTTCAAACCGGATTCCGGGTGCTCCCACTCCGCTTGTATCATCTGTTCCACCACGCGGTGGACGGGAAAAACCACCTGGGCATCCCTGACGGCCTGAATGAGAGGATCCTCCAGACCCTCTTCCTCCAGGGACCGCACTGCCGAAAGGTTAAGTGCCTGAAGGGACTCCGTAACCAGAGGAACCAGCTCGTCCTTCCGAAACACCCGAATGATCCGAGCCTGATCCTCCGGCTCGGGGATCTCCCCATCCTCCAATTCCTCCGCTTCAGTCTCAGGATCGCCCTCCGCCTCGGACTCCAGAAGCCCCAGGGCGTCCTGCTCCTGTTCCCCCAACCGGAGCCGCTTAACCCCGGGTGGAGAGGAGCGCTGAGCCACCCCAGTGACCCCCGAGGGGAGAGAGGGGGGCCCAACCTCCGGCCACTGACCGGACCTGCTCAAGTGGAAAGCCTGATGCATGAGGAGAACAAAATCAGGGGAGAATTCCATAGGTGGGACAACTATAGCCCCCTGCTGGAGCTCAGCCACCGACCCACTGGCCGGTGGAACCGACCCAGACTGAGGGATGCTCGGAGAAAGGACACTGTCCCCTGAAGTAGAAGCATCCCCAGGGGTAGCCTGCTCCTGGACATGCACAGAGTGTTCCAGCTCTGCGGGCACTGCAGCGCAGCCCCTGCAGATGCCAGAGTCAGTCCCTGCCGCTCTGCGGGACCCACAAATCACACATTGGGGTTTGGAAGCCATCCCAAGACCACCTCTGCCCAGCGGGATAGAAGGGAACCGGCACAGAAAAGCCCACACCACAGGGGCAATCTCATGCAAATCAGTCCCGGTTGAATAATAAAACGTTTTTTTTTTTTTGCAAGAAACAAACACACTCCCCAGACTCCCAGGGGTGCCCTGAGCAAAATCGCCAGCAAAAGGAACCCCAAAAACCCCAGGGGGACCTGTGCACAAGTGATCAAAAGTGCCTCTAAGAGCACACTTTATAAATCCAAAATGGCCGCCGCACTTTTTCACCCGCGGTAAAAAACGGCGCGAAAATACAAAGACAAATAAATAATATGTAAAAGAAAGAAAACGACCCTCAGATACAGGGCAAACGATCAAATTTAGGAAAAATTGCCAAATGGGCTCAGGAGAGCCTACAGAACGCTGGCAGCTCTGACAAGAGAGCACTGCTCACAAATACAGACATAAAATGAAAACTCCTACCAGCTCAGGAACAGCAAGGACACAGCCAACTTCACACAGTGTCAGCCACTGCTGTATCAGGTATGGCTTTCCCCGTACAGTCAAGGGGAAGCTCACCCAAGGCTGATAAAATTAGCCAGGCAAGAAGACAGGAGCCTGCAGGTCTGACTTCCTCCCGAGTCTCCTGTGCCAAAGCACTAGAGAGGCATGTTTCTTCCACTTTTCCTTTTAAAGATACAACTAGCTATTAAATAAATAGCAAATAAATGTCCCAAAAACAAACCCTAAAAGACTAACTAACAAGTGTTGCTCCTTCAAGAGTCACTCAGTGTGCCCAGCAAGGGCACAGACGTCTTCAAGCTGCAAGAGACTGGACACACTGGGGGGCTTCTGGGAGCTCCTGCTGGATATGTACTACAGAAGATTTGATTGGTCCAGTCTCCAGGCTGCAGTAGAAGGTGCACTACCCGATTGTGGAGGACTAAACTGGATATCCGCACAGGAACCACTCCTACTGGACTGGTGGCAACTCTCGTACTCGCTTTGCTTCAACGAGTTAAGAGTGCTTCAATCCTCTCCTGAAATGCCCACTCAAACTCAGAAAGCCTTACAAAAATCTCTTTGAAGAGTAGCTCCAGTTGAAATATCTAAGGGTCCTAGCCAACACCCACATTAGGGCCATTATCATCCCTGATTAAGAGAAGCATTGGAATATACTATAATCCCAGTTGAGCGTGGTTTCACCACCTGAGATAATGGTATAGTAGCCCTTCAGGGACATTATTTCATTTGTGGCAACTTGGCATATGCAAAGCTCCCTCCTGATTGGTCAGGTACCTGCTATTTGGCTACCCTAGAACTCCCTTAGAGATGTGGCCCATATTAAGCTTTGCTTGGCTCTGATAATTCCACTACCCTTAATCCTAACACTGATAACTCCACCTCCACTTTTAGGACCAGAAGGTCTACTGATAGTATTCAAACAGATACAGCAGTTGCTCGTAAATTGCTGAATGATACCATTTTTGGGACCATCCGCCCCACTGAGCGGTATGGAGAACAAATTTCAAGATTATATGCTTTGATTGAAGTTACTGCCCAAGATCTAACTAGAGCCCTTACTGTTATGCAAGGCACCATGGGTAAACGTACTGCTCATTCAGCCCAAAACCGTATGGTCCTAGACTACCTCCTTGTTAAAGATGGAGGCATGTGTGGAATCGTAAAACAGCATTGCTGTACCTTTGTGGATTCTAACAAGCAAATTGTACAGAACTTATTAGAACAAATAAGGAAAGAAACTCATGTTGATAAGGTTAATATAGAGGGCACCACTGATTCTGCTTTTGCTTGGTTTTACTAATATCTGGCATGGTCTTTCTGCTCTCCTTTGGGGGCTCTTATCTGGCCTATCTGGAAATGTTAGTAGCTCTTTTCCTGTCCAGTTTAATCCTGTGTTGTATCATGAAATGATGTGCATCTGCTTTGATTAAACCTTCTGATACTGCTGCCATACTCCATCTCAAGCATGCACTCTCGCCCAATGAGGAGCAAACTCTTCAAGAGCTACCCTTTGATGAGAAATGTTCTTTACAGAACCATAGGGGGGACTGTGAGAATGGACAGGAATGAAAAACTCCATTTTGTAATTGAGCAAGCTTATGATTTCCTTGATACATAATTTATATGTTCACCTACTGCTTTAAGTAAAAATGGTCATAAGAACTATGTAATTGTTCTAAAAGAAATAAGATAACATAGCTGACTAAAGCATAAATATAAACATAGGCCATGAACCCTAGGTCATGCTACAACTACAGGTCATTGTAGAATTAATCATGCGTCACTGTGAGCTTAGCATAATTTCTGCAATTCTGTAGTTTAAACTAATTTTATCATAATTAACTAAACCTTGTTTAATAATTTGTAATCAGCTCTTGTACTGTAAAAGAATTCTAGAGACACCTTGTGTTATTTTATGTTTATGATTAATGATTCAATTACTTCCTCTTTAAACACAATAAAAGCAGTTCCCAGAGGAATGGTTTCTGAATCAACCAAAAGAGGAACTGTGTTCTTGACAGCCTTTTCCAGTTGGTTCGCTCAGATCTCACAGAAAAGAAATTTTTAGTTGCGTGCCTTTATATTTTGTATTTCTCTCTCTTCCTCACTGTTAGAAGGACCAGAAGATTAAAAGAACCAAAGAAAATAAAACCTTGACCTGATTTTAGAGAAGATTTCAGAGATAAGGATAAACACAGTGTCCTTGGTGATGTAGGTGGGCGGCGAAGACTGCCAGGCACTTGGTGAAAACCCGTGGTGCGGATAAGAGGCCGAAAGGAAGTACTTGGTACTGGTAGTGAGGATGTTGGAAGGTGAATCGAAGGTACTTCTAATGTTGAGGATGGATGGATATGAGGGTATAGGCATCCTTCAAGTCCAGGGAGGCCAGCCAGTCATTGCGGCAGAGCAATGCAAGGATGGTGTTGAGGGAGTTCATTTTGAATTTTTCTCGTTTTATGTGAACATTGAGATTGCAAAGATCAAGAATCGGGTGGAGCCCTCCACCTTTCTTTGGAATGAAGAACCTTGAGCAGAACCCTTGGCTCTGTTGGCTGGGGGGATACCTGCTCGATGGCTCCGCTGCAGAGGAGGATGTCGATTTCTTTTGATAGGATGAACAAGTGCTGCGGAGACATCTGTGGGTGGTGGGTTGTCAAACTGGGGCGGTGCACAATAAAGTTGATGTGGTATCCTTCGAGCATGATGTTGAGAACCCAGCGGTCCATTGTTATGGACTGCCAGGCCTCCCTGAAGTGGTGGATCCTGCCCCTGACCGGCAAGTAGTCCACTAGAGGACAGCAACCTTGTACCGGAAGGACTGGAGTTCCTAGTCCCACAGATGCTCCTTGTGGCCTTGGGCAAGTCTCAACCCTCCATTGCCTCAGGTACAAAAATAGATTGTGAGCCCTTCGCGGACAAGCTAAAAAAAAAATATATATAATACCTGAATGTACACCGCTTTGACTGGTAGAAAAGCGGTACATAAGTCTAGTTAAATAAATAAAGAAAGAAAGAAAGAAAGTAGTCAAAAATTGGGGATATGCTTAGGAACAGGCCCAGGAGCTGATGGATGCTGCTTCCTCTCACATGGACATCTCTGCCCATAGGTCAAGGCCTTGGGACCCTTGCTGCAGCAGTGGGTTGTAGGGCTGATATCTATAGTAAAACTGCTGGAAGTATTCGTAGTGGTAGGTTGCTTGTATTGCAGATACTGAGGTCTTATGTACTGTGAGGACAATTCCACAGGTTGAGCTGCCAATTCCCAGGCTGTAGAGGAATGGTCCTTGATCTTGGAAACTGCCTGCTCAACCTTTGATCCAAAGAGGCTGTTCCCCAGACAACGTACGCAAGCCAGGCAGAGCACCTTGTGGCAATGCCTGCCACTGCAGACCAGGCTACTGCATCAAAAGCATCATAGATGGTTCAGATAATATGGGGTTCAGGGACTCTAGCAGGTTTGCTGCGAGTTGCAGACCATCTGTAGCAGGTGGAAGGGGTCATCCAGCTGCGAGAGGAGGTCATGGTGGTGGTGTAGAATTTGGAGCGGGTGGGCAAGGATCGGAATTACTAAGAGGGTACTCTGATAGGATTTCCTGTCCATGGCATCCATCACTCGGTTCTCCTTACTTGGAGGAATATGGAGCTGAATTTTGGAGAGCTTGGCTTCCTTCACTGCTGCTTTGGAGACAACCAATTGATGTGGCAGCTGCTGCTGGTCAAATCTGGGAGCTAAAAGAACTTTGTATACTTGAGATCCAGATGCTGTGAAATGTTGTGTACAAAGGATGGGGGTCTTCTAAATGGAAGTCTGCAGGTCTTGAAGGATCTGGTGAACTGATAGGGTGAGTACTTCTCTGGGGGCGCTGCAGAAGCTTAAGATGGACTGAAAGTTTCGTTTACTGGCTGGCATCTGGGAGTCACTGAGTGCTAGAGCTCTGGAGAGCTTTTGCAAGAATCTGAGGTAGTAGTCGTCCTTCAATGAGTCTGGCTGGTCTGCCTCCAGTGGTGGTGGTGAAAGGTCGCCCCGTGACACGGTGAAGGCCTCATCCCAATGTTGGGGGCACTGGGAAGAGAGCACAAATTATGTTCCAGAGATAAGAGTGCGTGCCAGTCCACCAGGGGAGGAGAGGCAGGAGGCGCAGCCTGTGCACTGTAAGGGGAGGCCCACTGGAGTGGATGCCACTGGAGTGGATGCCACTGTAGTGAGGAGGGGACCTCTTCTTGAGTGGGTCTGGAGTAGGCTAGCGCTGTCTTGAATGAACCTCCTGAGGAGGAGGAGGAGCAAAGCAGAGTCTGAGGTGGGAAGCACGGGTTCAGGCACTACTAGTGACAGAGACATACCTGAGAGTCTGGGGCCTTGCTTGGAGCATGGTGCCTCCAGCGCTTGTGTACCTGGTAAGCTGAGCGGTTCCTTGGAGGATAGAGGAAGTCTGCTCTCTCTGGCTCCGGAGGGAGATTTTCTCTTGGTTATTTCCCTGGAGGTTTTGTGCTTGGTTTTGGCCTTAGCTTTGCTTTCCCCTGTAGATGAAATGGTTGCCATGCAGGGATCTTGAGGCAGCTTGGTGAAGGAGGCGGGGTCTGGGGGAGGAAGAGTAGACGTGCTGGTTGGGCCCTGCAAGATCATCCCAGATGCCGGCTCCAGTAGGAAGTCTGCCTTTGGTTGCATGGTTGCCCATGTATCCCCGATCAGGCCTTGTCTGGGCCAGATGGATTCAGGTTTGATGAGGCGGGTCCCCACGGGGTCACCACGGGGTTGTCTGGACCACTGAGCAGGGGGCTGAAGGGCTCTCTCGATGTCCTGCTGTTTGTTTTTTTAAAGTTCAGGTTGTGTGCAATCGCGGTGGAGACAGGTGCCTCTGGGGGTTTTTTGCTGTTTTTGCAGAGGATCCGATGATCGGAGGAGGAGGGGAGAACTGTGACAGAGATGGCTGTGCTTAGAGTAGACCAGAGGAAACGTGCGGGCTGGCTGATAAGGGAGGTGCGCGTATTCCAGGCATTGGCTTAGTCAGAGACTTTGCCATGTGGAGTACGCCTGCATAACCCCCGCTTGTCTTCAGAGAAAATTGGCCCCTCAGCAAGAGAGGAAAATGGAAGTCAAAATAAAACATGAAACCTTTAAAAGCAGGCTAGCAACAGCATCCTGTCTATTAGCAGTGCGTGTCGCTTTGTTAAGGGAAAGCAGGGAATGCACTTTAACTAAGCAAATGACAGGATCTAGCATCACCCTCAAACTCACCACCATCAGAAATGAGAGGTTATAAACTGCCAGTGTCTGACCTGCCTCAAATCCGTTTCTATCAGTTTGTTCATGGCTGTCTGAGTCACAACCAGCTAGTTGAGTCCCTGCATAACTTCCCCTTCTAACAGGCCTACAAGACATAATCAGGATTCAAATGCATTTTTGGTGGGCAGCATAAGGAGAGAGAAGCAGAAGATTAAGAAGTGTAGGTTGAATTAAGAAAATAATGTTTTTTTCAGAAGCATTTGGGATCTTTTTATGGCGATACTGATTTGTCCCCTTGATAAAGGCAGTGGAGTCTACTAAAATCTGGCTTGAGGTCCTTGGAACTTCTTGTGTCACGTATCAGTATATCTTTTTAAGGTTTTATCATTCTTGAGATTTGAGTTTTTGACAAAATATTTAAAAGAACATCCACTCAATGGAATCATGTTGGATAACATTTTTGTACTGAATGAATGACCTCTACAAATGGGGTAAGTGATTATGTCTTTCATGGTGGAAAAGTGTTTTATGTACATAACACGCCTGCTTATACCTCATTCTTTTTTCAATATTGTTTTGTAAAATAATTTTTATATTTGTATTTGCATTTAGTTTAGATTGTTTAGTCCTGTTAGAATTCTGCACACAATAATTCAAAGTTTTGCACTTTTGTGAGTTTTTTTCTGTATTGTATTTTAAATTAAGCGTCACTCACAAACAACATGCTTTGTTATGCAGACCTTCTGACCCAGGAGTTTGAATGTTGTCTGCAGAATTCCAGCAGGAGTCATTTTTGGTCCTTTTCCGTGGTACAAGTGAAATGCAGATACATAAAAAGCTTTTTTTCACCTTTGTTTAGATTCCATTCTTTAATGTGAAAGGCCATTTTGTTTGTTCTAGTGGGGTTCTGTCCAGTTGCAAAGGTCACTTCAAAACGTCTGAAACTCAAAAACAGAGCACTGAATGCTCTCTAGCTGGGCAAAGCATACAAAGGCTCAACGTCAAACAACATTTCCTGCCACCCCGACCACATTCTGCCCACCGCAAACTCCGTGTGGCCTGATGCAACTGCATGACAGCAAGATTGGGATAGAGGGAACCATGAGAGCCTTCCCCCCCCCCCACGCCCTTTCAGGCTTCTCACCGCTCGGCCCAGGCACCCCGCTGGCATGTCAGGAGGCGGCACAATGACTTCCACTGTCGCAGCACAGCGTTGTGATGGCTGGTAATCTGCTTCAGGATGTTGGCATAACGCATATTCTCATACTTTGCCCGTTTTATGGTTGGTTACAGCAACAGCACCTACAGAAACAAAACACCACGCCCCCACAAAAACAAATAGATGAGAAATTTAGGCTAGAGCCTCATTTCATCTGTCACCAAGTGGGATACACATTCAACACCCACCTCCCAGGAATGGATTTTGAGTGTAGGTGCTTATAGGCAACCCTAGGGAGGGGAGAGGATGGAGGGGGGGGGGGGAAGATTCCTCCTTCCTTTCTCTTCCCCGTGCCACCACCACCCAGATTTATACTTCTCCCTGCATCCCCTTTACCTTGTGGCTTCTACAGGATTAAATCGACAGCATGCTGCAGCAGCGTCAGATGGAAAATTCAAGCATCTATCAGACTTGTCTTTGTGTGCTGAAGGGCTCTGTGGCGCCTGGCCCTGCTCCTAGTGCACGTTTCCTGTCGCTATGGAAACCCACGCAAGGGTGGGACAGGCACCGCAGAGTTTCTCGGTATGCAAGGATTGGTGGGCTCGGCACAGATTTTTCTTTCTGCTGCAGTGCGCTGCCGATTTCTTGTTATAGGCGATAAGCACCGCAGTAGCAAGTCTGAGCTGAGGCGCCTATTCAAATTCAGTACCAGAGGAAGATGTTTACACTAGCTATGCCTAAATCCGAGCCTGCCACCTCCATCGCCGACAGCAGGCCATAGGAATGCATTTGGCTTCACGTGGAGGATAACTTCCAGTCACCCACCTCCTGGGTAAAGAGGATGTCTGAATACTGCCCTGACTCCGTCTCAGTAAAAGTCTAGGTAGGGGTCTATTGCATGTGGACGTTTAGGCACACTGAGGGGAGGCATCCTCGAGGCTGTCTTTTCAGTGGGATGGGAGAACAAGACACGTCGACTGTAGCTTCTAATTCATGCAAATCATTTTTCATAGAAGTTTTACCCACAGAAACAACTCTTCCAAAACTCTGGGGCGCTCTTTCAAAGGGAGCCTATGTGCATCCTTTCCCTTTAAATGTCCACGGTAAAGAATCCAGCCACCGACTTTTATCAGTCTCAGCCACATTCTCTCGTTCCATCCTCTCCACCTCTAACAGAGCCTTCTCCTTCTACCTCCTACTATATGGAACTCCCTCACCCCGGAGATATGAGCCTTGACAGACCTTGGGGAATTCTGGCAAAACTAAAAACCCACCTCTTCCTAGAACATTTTGGCTCTGACACTTAGTTATTCACTCATCCTCCTTCCGACCACTCAGGACTCACATTATTCCCCTGTTTCCCCACTGCTATCTCACCTCAGATATGAAACATGAACCATAAAATTTCCATCATTACTCTCTGTAATGCTTAAATGTTAATGCGAACGCCTTCTTCCGCATGTCTCTTGTTTACATATGCTAAGTCACATGTTATATCTCGTGTTTGTTTCATTTGTTAAATTTTATTGCCCAAGTTTCATATAATGTTATGCCTGGTTAAACTGTTAGCCACGGTCTGTTTAAACCTATACTTGTTAAATTTGTTCCCTGTATACCACTGTGACTGGTAGATATAGCGGTACAGAAAAGTAGCTAAATAAATGAATGTGTGCTAAATTCCGAAACCCCCGCAGGTTGCTTGTAGGTCCACAGGCTCTTTACTGACTGTCAGTAAAGCTACTGACAGTTGGCAACCCTGGAGCCATTCTCCCAGTTATCTCTGGGTTAAGAACACTGACTCGAGCTACTCATGTTCCCTCACAGAGCTGTTGACATCTGAAACTTCTTAAAAGGGAAAGTCAGTCTGTGGAAGAGAAGGAGAGAGGGAAAGGAGATGTCTTATCTACACAACTGCAAAGATTCCAAAAATGTGCAAGGAAGGAGAAGTGCGAAAGAAGGGGAGGTGTCTCTGTCCTACACAGGGAGGAGAAGAGCGGAGGAGAAAAAGTTCCTTTATGTTTTTCCAGTAAAAGACTTCCTGGGAGCTATAAATCATAATCTGCAACCTTGTCAACAAACCAAATTTTCAGGATATCCTCAATGAATATGCACGAGACTGGCATTATGCAAATCGCTCTCATGCATATTCATTAGGGATATCCTGAAAACCTGACCAGTTGGCAGTCCTTGAAGACTCTGCTTGAAGACCAAGATTCTAGGTTTTCTATTCTCTTGTGCTGGTAAGGTGTGAAATCGGAAACTGGTTTCTCCTGGTTCTTCATTTACCTGGAATTTCACTCTGCTGTCTTCTTTCTCCTTTTCCCTCCGCAGAGAGCTGCTCATCAGTGCATCGTAGCAGGAATTCCAGAAATTTGACATCTGGGCATGACTCTTTGCAAATGTATCCATTTCAAACTGGGACATGATGGGTTGAACCTGTGCAGGAGAAGAACCAGGTCTGTCATCAGAGACCAAGGAACAACAGGGGAAAGAGGGCCAGGCCCTGCCCAAACATAGGCTAAAGTGGCTGGGCTCTTCTCAGCCTGGTCTTATCCAAAGCTTAATTCTGTATGTCTTCATATAGAGCTATAATGACTTAACAACGGAAATATGGTCTTTGCTCTATTCCGGCTTTGCCTGGGTCGGTTTAATCCTTGCATGGGGCTCAGATCAGGATGAGCACAATGATAGTAGACTTAAGAGCCGTAATGGTGGGAAGAGCGGAACAGAAAGAATTACCAGAAATGTTGCACATCAATATCCCCTCAGCACAAAGTGGAATGGAGGAGTAGCCTGACTTGGGAACCAAGAAACGAGAGTTCGATTCCCACTAGGGGGAGTCATTTAACCCTTCATTGCTTCAGAAACACCCAAGTTATCAATGTCCCTGTTTAATGTACATTATCAAGTTTAAGTTACAATGTATAAAAAAACCTGATATAAAAAAAATAAAATAAAATAAAAAACAGAAAGGAAAATCTGGATTCCATCAACTTTGGGCCTGATTCACTAAGCCCTTTTTTTCCATTTCTGGGGAGTAATTTTACAACAGGCTGCTTATAAAAATGTTCAGTAAAAAAACATGCCCAGCTTCTGCCAATTTTATGAAGGCAACATAGGCATGGGCTCTACAGTTTAGAACACACATGCTCTCGCATAAATTTATTCTGCTCTGAGGAAGGCGGTACTCCACGTGCATACCCTAGGCATGTATATTTATAAAACATGGCAGTAATTTTATACAGTCCATGTAGCATGAATGTGGTGATGTGTGTGTAAAATGGTGTTGTCTCATCTGGAGCAGCCGCTGATGTACGCAAGATAGCATGAGTGTGGAGCACCGACGGCATCACGAAGTACACACGCTTACTATAAAATGTGTTAATCTACGCGTACACATTTACACCTGCTTGTATCTGCACCATCAATCCAAGCGCAATTGCTGCAAGATCTGTGCTAGTATTTTATAAAGACAGAGGCAAAAAATAGGCACCTTTTTACTCTCTTATGCTAGGCACCATGCTATAAAATTACCCTCTGCATGTGTAAACTGCATTGCCATGCCATCCAAACTCTGCATTTATATCTGGTCTATACAGAAGCATGTGCGCGCTCATCGGCACACAATTCTATGTGTATATTGCACCACCCAATTTTATAAGAACCATTTTCCGCATGGAAACCATAGTCTACATGTGAAAAAAGCTCAAGAGAATTGCCCCCAAGCATCTATCAGAAAAGAAAATGCTTTCAGTAAATGAGGCCTTTAGCTTGAATAAACTACCAAATGCACAGTTTCAAGCGATCTGCCTGCTTTACATTACGGACAAAGTATTAAGAAGGCACTTCTGATACGCCTTTACTCACATACAGAATGTTTGACCATTGTCCCCTAAACATCTCAATTCAACAATATGTAAAGTCTTACTGTTCAGTCATTTAAACATCTAATATTCTCAAAGGACCTGCTCAAGTTAACCTGCAGCTGGCTTCTGGTTCCCGATCCTGGGGCAGGTGGGAAGCATGCAGGCATGTCGAAGGGGTGGAAGGAGGGAAGGGGCCAATTCAAGAGACCTCTTTCAAGTCGATGTCAAACGGTTAACTTCTTGAATTTAGTAGTTTACATCTCCAACTTTTTAAATTATATTTATTTACATCCTTATTTTAAATGTATGATGATAACAGCTGCCTCCGTTGGGGGCAATTCTAGACTGTAAGTCAGATCGTACGTGCCCCAAAGGGGCCCGGCCTTGCCATCGATGAAGCGAGCGGAGCTGAAAGACACACTGAAGTGCTCTCTCATGGAGGGGGAGAATGCTACCATTCTCTAATGGCAGAAGAGGAACTGTGCTGTTCTTTGAAAGGCCTCAGGAAAACATGGACAAACTCTTACAGAAAAGAACAGGAGACAACACAGTCTCCTAGAGTATAAAGTGCCCTTCAACGACGACTTACATGCTTCTCGATGAAGGTCTTCCACTCAAAGGAAGTGCAGAACTGCTGGAAGTCCTCGTAGAAGGTAGGGCTGCCATTGGTGGGGGGCAGTGAGGGCAGGTGGTACTGCAGTTGCAGGGACTCAAAGCACTGGTCCATCATTGTGCGGATGATGGGCACCAGCCAGGAGAATGTTTCAGTCTTGGCGTTTAGGGACTGCGTGAGGGGGGTCTCCAGTTTTCCCAACAAGTAGCACGCTTCCTCCTCCTGAGTGCTGAGGCTGTCTGCAGGAGATTGTGGAGCTTCACATAGGCTGAAGAATGCATCTGGGGAGGAAGAGACAGGAGAACGATGGAAGACAGTCGCTATCATTTTTTCTTAATCATCAGCACGTCATGCTACGAGCCACATACAAACACAGAGTCGTAGTCCATGATTTCCAGGGTTATATCTCAGCCAAGCACAATCAGTATGGCAAGGATACTTTCGATTTCGTACACAGCTTTTTTCTCTAAATTTTGCATTTTCAGGTTCTCACTGAACCCCTCTACCTGCTTCAATCCGGCGGAGCCAGCGGTTATTTCTCTGTAAGGTACTAGGTACAGGTGGGTCTCTTAGGCAGGGAGTATGTACTGGGGCAATTACTCCAGACCCAGTGCTTTGGGGCAGCCTATGTAGATGCTTACAACTGGCTGCAGGAAGGAACAGGAGTCGCTGTCAACAATGAGTGTCTGCACTGCGTGGAGGAAAGGGGGTGGCATTATCAGCGGCACAGAGGAAAAGTCAGAGTGCCATTGCTAATGAGGTGCAGGGGGGGCGGGTGGAGGGCGGAGAGGGAAAGTACTAGCAGGATCTTGGATTTAGGGTCTGGGGGCCAAGAGAAAGAGGAAGGGGGATTCATAAGGGGAAAAAGAGGGCTCACTCTGACTTATTAGCCCTGGGCTCCACACCCTCTAGAGCAGGGGTTTCTCAACCCAGTCCTTGGGATACACCTAGCCAGTCAGGTTTTCAGGATAACCACAATGAATATGCATATGAGAAAGATGCATACAATGGGGGCAGTGCATGCAAATCTCTCTCATGCATATTCATTATGGTTATCCTGAAAACCAGACTGGCTAGGTGTATCCCAAGGACTGGGTTGAGAAACCTCTGCTCTGGAGTCAGCCCTGTTATGCAAGTATCAGTCTGATAACCGCATGGGGCTTTGATCGAAACCTGTTCATTAGTGGTCCATGCTGTGGTCATGCTTTGCTTACAGCTCTGGTAATGGGTCAGTGAAGCAGTGCCCAATTTACTTCAGATCAATAACAGGTTACCTCAGACTGAAGGGCCAGGGGGGCTGGGGTCTCTAGTCCCATGGCCACTCCTTGTGGCCTTGGGCAAGCCACTTAACCCTCCATTGCCTCTCAGGTATGCTTAGATTGTGAGCCCTTCGGGGACGAGGGAATAAAAAGTACCCGTTAGTGTATATCTGTAAATCGCTTTGACCCAGTGAAAAGAGCATAGCCAAATAAATAAAATAAATAAATATGGGTGACAATGGGGAATGGCTTCACAGAGGCTGACTGTGGGTTTGAGATGAGACGATGAAAGCACTTTGGGTAACTATAACAGGATATTCAGCAGATTTACCTGGCTAAGTCCTGTCGCTGAATATAACTGGCTAATATTATCAGGATAAATTTATGCTGGTAAGTTTAGGACAGCACTGATCATCAGCACTGTCTGGGTGAACCTAGGTGTGGCCCTTAACACACCTCTGACTCCACCTTGAGATCACCTGATAAATTCTGGGAGGCCAGTGGGTTGGTCAGACAAAATTTCAGACTTTATGCACTGAGCAGAGCAGAACTGGAGAGGAGGGCTGAATTAAAAAGCAAAAACAAAAAATCCCACAACTCAAAGATTTGACTGGGTAACTCCTGAAGTGACCTGGACTGTTCTGAATATCATTTTGGAAATTTAGGGCCCCATATTGAGTTAGGACGGCTAGGCGCGAGTACGGCGCCTAGCTATCACCGCTGCCCTCTAAACCCGGATATTCAATACCAGAGTCATATGCAGCCCCGGCATTGAATATCCAGGGTTAGCACACATGCACAAAAGCCGCAGAGACTAACCGGGTAGCGGTGATATAGCGCCGTTGCTCAGTTAGCTTCTACAGGTAAAGATAGGCCAGCTTTTTGCAGTGCCTATCTTTTACCAGTAGAAGTTAAGCGAGTAGGGGTGTAATATCACAGCTACCCGGTTAGCCTCTGTCACTGCCCATGCAGTTAGCACTGGGGCGTGTACGGGAGAAGATTGGGGATATTCAGCGGCACTAACCGTGTTCAGTATCCCACTGAATGGCATTACACAGTTTACAGGGCTGTAAACCAAATAAATGCCTTTTGAATATCAGAGCCCTTAGTGTAGGAGCAGGAAAGCTTGAGATCATAATGGCTGGTCTTATTAGCAGGCCGAACCCTGCAGAGTACACAATGTCTGGTAAAAGAGCTGCTTAAGTTCACCACCAGCTCACAAGATGCTGAACCCGTTTACCTGTGTGTCCTCCAGCGTGATGTATCCGGTAATGATCCGCAGACCGATCTGAGCCATTTCCTTCAGATCGGAGGTCCCGTTGGCCAGATGACACCACACCTCCAACTTGTCCAGCAGGCTGCTGACGCCTTCGAAGATCTGTGCCAGGGAAACCCACAAGCAAAGCCTCAGTTTAGTAGGGCTCAAGGTCCCCCTCCTGCCCCTCCACCTGGCCTTCACCATGCTACACCTCAGTACCCAACTCGGTCATGAGCATCTTGAATTACTGTCAGCAAGCATTTCATTGTTTAAATAATGGTTTTATTACATCACAAAGCACAGTCTTTAAAAATCTGCAGTCCTATCTAGCAGACAGGACTGGCTCAAGGGTTTCTGCTGCCCCTTGGCAGAAGCCTTGGCATACACATGTCCATTTATTTATAACTGTCACAAGAAAAAAAATATAAACACGGCAGTAACATTAGCTACTGTAGTAGAGTAGAGGGCAGCAGCTGAAGCAGTGTCTTTCGGAAGACCTGGCTTCTCCCCAAAGACTCTACTTCAGCTGCTGCCCTCTGTCATGAGGGCTACCAATTCTTCCATATGCCTCGCTCTGTTGGGCGTGATGGTGGTGTTGAGTTTCTGCTCTCATTAGTGCCAATTTCAACCCCTCCTTCTGCCTCAGTCTCACTCCTTTCCTTCCCTCTGTCTCTTTACTCTATTACTTCTCTGGATAGCTGCTATTTATCGACCCCCTGATAAGTTCACCTCTACCTTTCTCACCAACTGACTCCTGGCTGTCCCTCTTTCTGGATGCATCTTCTTCCTCACATATCCTTTGGGATTTTAACATTCAAGTTGATAATTCCTCTGACCAGTGGTGGGATTCAAAAATCTTAGGAACTGGTTCTGTATCATTACCCCATTGTCTCCCTATGCCCCCCTATACCCAGAATGACCTTGGTCTCCCTGTTTCTCTCCCTCCATGTCCAGCATCACCCCTTTGTCTCCTTCTGCCCCCCTCCCTTTCAGTCCTTTCTGATAAAAGTGCCCATGTGCCCTCCCTGTCCCGCCCTCAGACTCACACCAGTCGCATGTTGGGTTTGAGATGGGGCAAATCGCACTTTCGTGAGGCTACCTCCTTAAAATCCAGCCCGTTGTCCAATGTCGGTAACAAAAATAGTACAGGCACAGGGCCTTTCTGAAGGCGCCTGCTGGTCCTCCTTGTCCCGCCTCCTCTAACCGACAAGTATGCATCAGAGAGGGCAGGACAGGGAGGGCCAGCAGGTTCTTAGAGGGGTATGCGCGTGTGCCTCTAAGACCCTGCCAGTCTTTCTTGCCCTGCCTCCTCTGACATGCATCAGAGATGAGGGTCTTAGAGACAGGCGTGCGCTTGTATCACAAAGGCCCCATGCCTGTACTTTCTTTTGTTACCGGTGGTGGACAATGGGCTGAATTTGACAGGAGGTGGCCTCCCGAAAGTGTGATTAACCCCTTCCCAAACTTAACATGGGAAGGGGTTAATCGGAGGGAGGAGTGGCCTAGTGGTTGGGGCAAGTTACCTTAGGCCGGAAGGTCAGGGGTTCAAATCCCACTAGAGGACAGCAACCTTGGGCCGGAAGGACTGAAGTTTCTAGTCCTACAGGTGCTCCTTGTGGTCTTGGGCAAGCCACTTAACCCTCCATTGCCCATGTTCCCTGTAAAATAGTTATCTCCAAGTTATAATGCTCTGTTCAATGTAATTTCAGTTTGTTCAATGTAAACCGCCTTGATATCATGAAAGGCGGTATATAAGAAATGTTAAATAAATAAATAAACATGCAGCTACCACCCCAAATGAAGATTTTGTGACTGATTTGGGGTCGCAACCCCACAGTTTGGGAAACACTGGCCTATAGGGACCAGTTTGGTGAAACTGGCTGAATCCCACCACTGCCTTTGACCCTCATGCCTTAAAGCTCCTTTCCCTTACCACTTCATTCAATCTCCAGCTATGCTCTACTGCCCCTAAGCACCAGCTAGGCCACTGCCTTGACCTTGTCTTCTTCTCTAACTGCTTGCCCTCAAATTTCTGCACCTCAGTTCTTCCCTTATCTGACCATCACCTGCCAAGTTTCACTTTTCTCTACCCCTCTCCTCACTCTTGCCCAATCTCCTCCAACATCTTTAGGAATGTTCATCGACTCATCAGCTTTCTCTACTGCTGTCTGACCTCCTCTTTCCTCCATTATGTCATCCAAGTCTGTTGATGAGGCCATATCTTCCTATAACACTGTACTCTCTTCTGCTCTGGATGCTCTTGCTCCTCCCACTTCACATTCTGTGAGGTATACTGTACCTCGGCCCTGGCTGTCCTCTAAAACCCACTACCTACATTCCTGTGCCCGCTCAGCTGAGTGCCTTTGGCTCAAATCCTGCACCCTTGGGGACTTCCTACATTTCAAATTCATGCCAGTCTCATTCCAGCCTGCCATAGCACTTGCCAAGCAAGAGTATTATGTACATCTGACTAACTCTCTTCCTTCTGACCCTCGTGGTCTCTACAACTATCAAGTCTCTCCTCAAAGTGACTGTGCCTCTGACCCCTCCTTCTCTTTCTGCCCAGACTTTGGCCGACTACTTCCATGACAAAGTTCACAAGATTACTCTTAAGTTCCTCTTGGGGTCATCTCCTTTCCCCTCTTCATTCGCTAACCTTTCCCTCAACCTTTGTTGCCCTTTCCTCCTTTTTTAAGATGAGTGCAGAAGAAACCACACATCTTCTCTCCTCCTCTAAACTTACTACCTCCTCTTCTGATCCCACCCCCAACCATCTTCTAAATTCCCTCTCCTCCACTGATGTCCTTTCCATCTGTCATATCCTCAGTTTATCACTTTCTATTATGACTGTTCCTGAAGCCTTTCAGCATCCTATGGATACACCTCTCCAAGAAACCATCTCTTGATCTTACTTGTCCCTCTAATTATTGACCCATCTCCCTCCTCCCCTTCATTTCTAAACTACTTGAACATGCGGTTCATCGCCGTTGCCTTGACTTTCTCTCCTCTCAAGCCCTTCTGGTGCCATTGCAATCTGGCTTCATCCTTTACATTCTATTGAAATGGCTCTTGCCAAAGTCTCCAATGACCTGTTCCTTGCCAAATCCAAGAGTTTTTACTTGATACTCATCCTTCTTGACCTTTCTGCTGCTTTTGACACTGTTCCTTCTCCTCGATACCTTGCCCTTGCTTGGTTTTAAGGGCTCTGGGTCTCTTTTTATCTCTCCCATCACACTTTTAGTGTTTGTTCTGGTGGATCTTCCTCTATTGCTATCCCACTCTCAGCTGAGAGTGGGATAGCTATCTTGAGGCCACTCCTTTCTCTCTCTCTCTATACCCAATCCCTTGGTGCACCCCTCTCCTCCCATGGTTTTCAGTACCATCTTTACGCTGATGACTCTCAGATCTACCTCTCTACACCTGAAATCTCTCCAGCAATCCAGGCCCAGATTTCTGCCTGCCTATCTGACATTGCTGCCTGGAGGTCTCATCACTGTTTGAAATTGAACATGGCTGAAACTGAACTTCTTATCTTTCCCTCTAAACCCACAACCCCCCTTCCTCCTTTCTCTATGGATAATACTCTACTCTTTCCTGTTTCCTTGGCTTGCAACCTTGGGGTTGTCTTTGACTCCTCCCTCTCCTTCTTTACATACATCCAACTGATAGCTAAAACCTGTCGTTTCTTCCTCAATAACATCAGCAAAATTCGCTCCTTCCTTTCTGAACAAACTATTAAGACACTTATCCACTCTTTAGTCACCTCCCATTTAGACTATTGCAAACCTTCTCTTTGTTGGTCTCCCTCTGAATCATCTCTCTTTTCCCCTTCAATCTATTCAAAACTTAGCTGCATGGCTAATCTTTCACCAGATCAACAATATGCTCATATAAGGGTAAATTAGGGCTTACCTGATCATTTGCTTTCCTTGAATTCCTCCAGTCTAGTTCAGACTATACAGTTGTCACCCCCCACCCACAGCTTGTAGACAGAGCATGCCAAGTCTTGATGATGTCATCCTACTTAGGCTACTGGCATCTCTTTCAAGGTTCAGTATTCTACTGACAAAACAGACCCCACCAAACAAATAAGCATACCGCGTGTCCAATAAAATGCCTATAACTGAAAACAAAAAACAGCTAAAACCATCAGCCTATCAGAAGCAGAACCACCAAGCCCCTGCTAATACCAACCCGCCTGCCTAATTAACTGCAGATTGTGCTGTTGTGATCTGGAAAAACTCTTTTTGTTCTTTACTCTTTTTTTTGCATTAACAGAAAGGCTGTATGCTTGGTGAGAACCACCTCACCGTCAAGGTGGTGTCCACCCCCAAAACAACTCCATGGTGGACAACTTTAGGCCCAGGATCACCCTGGCTAAGGCCAGCAAACAAGGGAGGGTCCAGGACTGGACTGGAAGAATTCAAGGAAAGCAAATTATCAGGTAGGCCCTAATTTACCCTCATCATTCCTCCAGTCCAATCCAGTCCAGACTATAGAGCTGTACCATAGCAGTCACTCTCAGGTGGGGACCTACAAGCCCACTCTGCAGCACTGTGGAACCGGTAGTGATGCAGCATATTGAGACGGTAGTGATGCATGATTGTGTGCAAGGACAACCATGTTGGCACCTGCAAATTTATTTATTTATTTATGTTATTCTCTTATATACCGCACTATTCAGCATCAGCGCGGTTCACATCGAACAAAATCTCAGTACAGTCAACATGCATGAGTTTACAGATAACAAGGGAAGGACTTGGATAACAAGGGAAACTATTTACAAATCTATTTACAGATGTAATACTACTGAATAGGTACATGTTACTAGGAACAGGTGCTAGGAATATATTCAATCGTTAGAGAATCAACCTAATCATGTTATCGAGACATCATGGAACTGGGTAACTGGGTGGGGTCACTGAAGTCAATGGGTGTTGATGACTCTATAATGTACTTGTTGAAGAGATGGAATGTGAGGGCTTTCTTGAATTGTGATAGGCTGTTGATAGCCCGGATGCCAGGGGGTAGTGCATTCCAGCACCTAGGGGCACAAAGGATAAAGGCTCGTTGGATGTAGAAGAAGAACAGCTTGTAGGGCCTTTGGGAGCTTTAGGGAGTTGATGGTCGAGGATCTTCCTGCTCTGTTTGGTGTAGTAGTGTGAATAAGGGCAGATAAGGATGCAGCGGAGAGCTTATTGAGAGCTTTGAACGTGAGAAGTAGAGTTTTGAAGATAATTCTGGCCTGAATGGGTAGCCAATGTAATTGA
Organism: Ichthyophis bannanicus; assembly: GCA_033557465.1. Lineage (NCBI taxonomy): Eukaryota > Metazoa > Chordata > Amphibia > Gymnophiona > Ichthyophiidae > Ichthyophis > Ichthyophis bannanicus. The sequence continues at coordinate 198,844,572 of CM066031.1, read as the reverse complement.
ATCATCAAAGGAGTAACATGGTCAGACCTGGCGGCTCCCTGAAGTACACTTGCTGCGGCATCATTGCCAGCTGTAACGGGTTAGGTGGATTGAGGAAGACCTTGAAGAATGACATTAGCGTTAATCGAAGTGGGGTTATGATCAGTGCTTGGTATATTGTCCTGAAATCTTTTGGTTCCAACATGGAGCGTAGGTGTCTCAAAGAGCGGATCTTGTAGTATACTGTCTGACTGTGTTTCCTATGTGGGACTTCATATCTAGGCGTTGATCGAGAATGACTCCTAGGTAGCGTATTGAGGGTTTGGATTGCAGTTCGGCTTCCTTAGTTTTGAGATATTGTGGAACAATATCTCAAAAACTAAGGAAGCCGAATTGCAATCCACCAGTGATATTGTGGAACAATATCTCAAAACTAAACCACTGGTGGAAACAAAGGAAAACCCGCCAGGAAGCCGCCCTTAATCCCAGCAGGAGTCTCTTGGGATGAAACACAATATACCAACGCTATAGCCTCCCTGAGCCATCGAGCAATCAAGCAGCCTCCCCCCTGCACGGAACTCCAAAGAGAACATACGAGTGATCAGACTTTCTAAAGTGTTCTGTCCGCTTCAGGTACCTGATCAAAATGCAGTGCACATCAAGAAAATGTAATCGATGGGCCTCTGATCCAGTACCCAACCCCACATAAAAACGGCAGGGTCACCAGCTGATTGAGATGAAAGTGCGAAACCACCTTCATCAGTAAAAAACACTGCAACAGGACAAGGTATGCAACTCAGAAGTCCGCAGCGCCAAACAAATAGCCACTAAAAACCCCCGATCTTCAAAGTGAGATCCTTAAGAGTCGATGCACTCACCAGTTCGAATGGCACTACTGTTAGCCCATGCAACCACCAGGTTCAGGTCCCATAGGTGAACACCAAGGACCGAAACAACAGCCGGACATGGCTTCATCGCCCCGCAAGAACTGCAGAACAGAACAACATCCAGGGCGATTGCCTCTGTATTCTATCCATGTAGCACGAAATGGCTGCCACTGAACCCGTAATGAGCTTCCAGCCAAACCTTTTTCCAATTTGGGTTGCAGGAAGGCCAGCACTTCTGGAAGGGATGCCGCAAGACAAGGGCCTGCATTCCCTTTGTCGACACCAGGGCTCAAAAACATGACACACTCTGACATATAAGCATGTGGAATGCTTACGGGCCTACAGCATCATTGAAATCACTGCTACCGAATAACCCTGCTTTCTTAACCATGCCCTCTTAAGAACCAAGCCCGTAAGCGAGAATAGACTCACCTTGCGGCATGAGAGGGCCCTTGGCCACAAGAGGTCTAACACTTCTGGCAGGTGCCACGGACGTGCCATGGCCAGGTGCAGTAGAATGGGCATACCACAGGTGTCTCGGCCAGTCCGGTGCTATCCACACCACTGGTCCGAGATGAGACTCTATCCTTTGCAGAAGTCTTTAATCAATGCCCAACAGCGGAAAACACATACAAGAGGTATCTGCTGACCACCTCTGGACCAACGCATCCAAACCTTCCAACATCCTCTCTCTCTGCCTGCTGTAGAAAGGAATCGCCTTCGCGGTTTCGAAGGTCACCATGAGATGCCATAACAGGTTGACCTCACTTCTGGATGATTCGAGTGGAGCACAAATCATGGCTCGAGTGCGAGCACCACTCCGCTAGATCAAGGCACAACCGACTGAGATAATCTGCCACATGTCATTGTCCTTGCCAGCTACATGCACTGCATAGAGAGTCAGGAGGTTATCTTCCGCCCAGCTCAACAGTGGTGGCGATCTCATCTGCCAGGGGAAACACTCCCCATACTGCCTTACCGATTGATGTATGCCACCATTGTAGCATTGTCGGAGACACACTCGAACCGCCTTCCCCTGCAGGAATGGGTAGAAAATCTGCAAAGTGAAAAATACCACACGTTTCTCTATCCTGTTGATGGACCACTGGCTTTCCTCCCACATCCAGTGACCATGAGCGACACGCGACTCGCAGTGTGCCTCCCATCCACTTAAGTTGGCATCCACCATGACTGGCACCCAGTTCGGGGGTTCCAGTGGCATTCCTGCCAGAAAGATTGGTCCGGGACAGCCATCAATGCAGTGACACTCGACACTGCCCAGAGGCACGGCACTCTCTGGTGCACAGTCTACCTCTGGGGAGACCAGTGCTGCAGAAGAGCCCTCTGTAAGGGTCTCATATGTGCCCTGGCCCAAGGAACCAGGTCTATGGCCTACCATCATGGAGCCCAGCACCTGTAAGTAATGCCAGGCAGATGGCGCTCCCATCTCCTGGAACTGCCTGACTTGCAAACGAATCTTCACCATTCTCTGCTCAGGCAATTTCACCAGCCCTTGGTCCGTCTGAAACCTGACCCCAGGTACACCAGGTCCTGGGTGGACCACAGCTGACACTTGGACAAAGTTGACCACCCAGTCGAGCTGCTGCAGACAGGACATCACATGATCCGTCTGCCCTCCTGCTTTCCTCTGGCATCCTGCATGCATGAGCCACACTCCTCCTCTGCGCAGCACCGCTGCCACCACCACGACTTTTGTGAAGGTCCTTGGTGCCGTGGCCAGCCAAAATGGAAAATGTCCCATTGGTGACTGTGAAAACGCAGAAATCTCTGATGGCCTGGCTGTATAGGAATGTGCAGGTAGGCCTCGGTGAGATCCAGGGATTGTGAGAAAACTCTCCCTACCCCACCGCTGTGATCACGGACTGCAGTGTTTCCATTTGAAACAGCGGCACTGCGTTTACTGCCCGGTGTTTACTTGCTTGAGATCTAAGATGGGATGAATAAGACCCCTCTTTTTTGGGGACCACAAAATATATTGGATTATCGAGCGTATCGACCTCATCCACGCTGTTGAACGTCTGGGGGAACTTCCACCACAGCTTCCAGCTGTTGTAGCCACTGGAGTGTGTCACACACTGCCACAATCTTCTGTGGGCATCCTGCAGGGAGAGTTGATGAATGTGTCATGCAGGGGCTGGGCAAACTCTAGTGCATATCCTTCACGAATGACCTTGAGCACCCACCGATCAGAGGTGAGCTGGACTCAGGCGGAACAGAAGTCCCAGAGCCATCCTCCCACCGACAACAGTCCAGCCTGGGCCCCCTTCATCTCATTGTGACTTCTTAGGCCTCAAGGAGGCGGCGGAGGTAAAGAAACCTCTGCCCAACCCCTGGCCACTGTTCCCTCTAAGCTGTGCGCGTGTGCGTGCGCACACACCTCGCCGAGCGAGCGCACATACTTTACAACAGATGCGCACAAAAATTATGGCTCTGATTCTGATAGAAAACAACACAGAACGTCTTAAAATTTAAAAGTTATGATTGTAATTACTAGAAATTTCCCGCTTCATGTAGTAATCGTCTATTTTCATTTAATTTTGATTAAAATCAATGTGGTGTACATACTGTATTCTGACGTGTAGTCAAATTTTAAAGTATATAACTCTGAGTGTCGTTATGTGGCGCACAAAAAAAAATTTACCTTCCTTCAAAAGCTGCCCCACAGTGATATTTTAGGCACACACAGCCTACAGAAAAATTAGAGGGAACATTGCCCCTGGCCCCCCCAAAAGGACTGCCCCCGCGGCAGGAAACGGCCTTGAGGAGAAGGGGCAAACTGTACCACTCCGAATCTCTTAAAGTTGCGAGGCTGCCCCAATGCTGGCTGGCCCAATCGCCCGGGGTGGGCTTATCCTCTGGCAGGCTAACTATGTATCTGCTAACTCTTCACACAACTTTTTCAGCGCTTCACCAAACAGCAGCTTATCTTAGAGTGTCAGCTTGCTCAGCAATGACTTTGAGGTGCCGTCGGCCACCCAATTTCTGAACCAGAGCAACAGTCTAGCAGCTAACACCATGGTCATTCCCCCTTGGCAAAGGAGCGAACCAGGTCATAGCAGGCATCAGCTAAGTATGCCGCTCCCGATTCCATTTTCGCAGCTTCCTTCGAAGTATGCACTGACCCGTCTTCACTGTCCAGGATACCCTGTGCCCAGTTAAAACACGCCCTTGCCACATAAGCTCCACAGATGGACATCTGCAATGACATGGCGCCAATATCAAAAGCTTGCATTAGCAGAGACTCCAATTTGCAATCCTGGGTATCATTATGGGCTGTGCCCCCTTCAATAGGGATCACAGTCTTCTTTGCAACTGCAGACACCAATGCATCCCCTCTGGGCGCCTTCAGCGGCTCCCTCTCGCTGCTCTGCTAAAGGATACAACCTAGATATGATTCTCACCCCCTTTAACCCTGCCTCTGGTACTTCCCATTCGTTTTGTATCATTTGCTTGATCACCCTATGAAACCGGGAAGGACCATTTGGGGCTTCTGAGCTGCCTGAAACAGCGGGTCTTCCAAACTGATCCTCCTCTGGCAAAACACCCTGCGTCTGAAGGGAGATATGATAGAGGTCTATAAATTAATGAATGGAGTGGAATGGGTAAATGTAGATCGATTGTTTACATCATCAGAATATAAAAAGACCAGGGGACATGCAATGAGCTACAGGGAACTATTTTAAGACTAATAAGTCGAGAAAATATTTTCCACTCAACGTGTAATCAACTCTGGAATTTGTTACCGGAGGGAGGATGTAGTAAAAGCTGTTGGCATAGCTGGGTTTTTAAAAAAGGATTGGACAAGTTCCTGGAGGAAAGATCTATAAACCATTATAAAAGGGTCCCTGGGATATCACTGCATGACCCAATACAAGCATTGTGGAACCTGTGTCTTTTGGGGAAACTTACTAGGTGCTTATGACCTAGATTGGCCACTGTTGAAAACAGGATTCTGGGCTTGATGGACCTTGGTCTGACCCACTATGGCATATCTTATGTTCTTATGTACATTCAGTACCACCAGCAACTGAGCTATCAGCATCACTAGCTCCTTGCACCAGGAAGACTCGCAGCAGTCTCAGCTCATTCCCCTGTGGGATCTCGCCTTTCTCCAAGTCCCCTGTGACCTACCTCACCCCAGAGGTCTGTTTCCCCCTCCGTCTGCCCCTCGGATTTCTCCGAGGGCAGCGAGTCAGCATCCTCACAGGGATTCGCTGCCCCCTGCCTGGCACTTCCCAAGGGTTCGCCCTCCACTCTGTTCGACTCCGGGAGCTCGGTTATCCCCACACCCCTTCTTTGGGACTTTTGTAGCCCTGTCTACACCAGCGCCAGCCTTCTGCCTCATGCAGAAGGCTTTGTGCATCACAAGCATAAACTCTGGGAAAAATGTTCCCATAGGAGCCTGAGACTGTCCCCCTTGGGATATAGCGGGCTTCGAAGGACCATGTTCCATGTTTGCCTTTACGCTTTGTGATAAGGAAGGAGAGCTGTGCTAAGCCCATGGAAACACAGGATAGCAGTGACTATGTCTTTAAGACAGGAGACAGGCAAGCTTTTCAGAGGGCTAAAGCTACAGCCAAGCAAAAGAAACACGTACTTGCTGAGACTAAGCCACGCCCAAGCCTCAACATAAGTGCAGGCTTGGACTCTAATGACAACCACCTGTGCAGAAGAAGGGTGTGGTAGCTAGGAAGCAGTTTTTTAAACCTGCTTCAGTGCAGAGAGAGAGAGCAGTGAGAGGAAAGGATGAAGGAAGGAGAGAGGAGCAGTTCCAGCAGCAAAGGAAGCAACCCTTGTGTAAAAGGTACGCTTGAGCCAGAGGACCAGCAGATGTATAGCTGGGGAGGTGCTGAAGAGCTGGGACAAAGTGCAGTGCAGTGTGTGCAAGAGACAGTTCAGAAAACCCAAGCTGCCAGAAGGGGGGTGAAAGCTGTTACAAACGAACGTAACCAAGACCCAGCAAAAGGCGGAGACGTAGTGCTGAACACAGCTGAAGCAGTTAAGCTTTTGTTCTAGGGAAAGACGCCCCACGCTGCTGATACAGCCAATGCTTACCAGGGAGAGCAGTTCTGGAAAGGACTTTTGAACTTTTTACAGAAATAGTAAGTTGGAAAACATTGTTGAAAATCCTGAAAGAGATAAGCAATTTGCAGAACAGGAAGGTATGCAAATTGACACTCTTGAGTCAGATTCAGTGTATGACGAATCACTGATGGATTGTTCTTTATGCATGAGGGAAATTGAAAGCTGTCTAGAAAGGACTGTAAAAAGAACCTTTTGAAGAGCAATTTTTCCTTAGCCAGGAAAGTGCTAAGAGTTTCTTTAAGCTAAAGAACTTTGCTAAGAACAGAGTTGGAATTAAAGCAGCATTATTGGAATTAACAGAATTTACCTATGCTGTTTGAATGAACAGAAGCTGTAACACAGGTCCTGAGATGTGTACTGAAAACAGCTGCCGTGTTTAAAGAAGTATTTCAGTTCTTTAACTTAAATGTACTTTTGTTCCTGTAAGTTTTTCTGTTTTGGAGAATAATCCTTTTGCCTGCGTTACCATTGAATTTAATGCGTGGAAAGAACCCAAAAATAAATTTCTTGTTTTTGCCTTAAACAACCCCAGTGGTCACACACTACTTTGTCTTTAATGAAAAGAACTACAAGTCCCAGGATTCCTTGCTGGAGACAAAATAGCTTTAATTAAGGACAAATATGGCAGCCCTTTGCCCCTGAGCCACCGGCCCAGGCAGGGGGTCACGACAGCTTGCAGGGGGAAGCAGTGCTCAGTCCTTTACTGGCTGGCGCCCCCCCTGTAGCCCCCCGGAGGAAGAGGGGACCAGAGGATCCAGGGTGGGCATCTCCATGTCCCCTGTATCCTCCCTATTTTCTTCCAGCTGTTTCCCTGCTGATCGGGACTCCACAGCCGCAGCAAAACCCCGCTACCGAGAGGGAGCCCTGACACAAATCATATGCTGCACCCATGGGTTTGGGCATATTCTATCTATCCTCGGAGGTCCCTGCAGTGAGGCAAACAAAAATAATAAAACCCGATTGCTACGGTTCTCTAGCATCTGGGAGCCTGTGTGTACCGCCGCCCTGCCTCTCACCTTACTCACTCTTTCCCCCAGGTGCGCACCAGTTGGGGCCTGTCACACGCGGCCAAAAAAAACAAAATGGCACCATGCTCCAACTAGTCCGCAAAAAAGCAACTTATCTTCAACAATCCCCCCATGCTCTTAACCGAGTTTGCGCCAGGGAAAAGGCGGCGCTCTGAGGCCTCCCCGCCAACACCAATTACCCAGGTGCACTGCCACACTCAGGGGGCCACCGCTCCCGGCGGCTCCCGGGCTTTCTGCGCCAGACCTGTTTCAGATCTTCTCTTCCACCAGAGAGATCAGGAGGTACCAAGAGCTACAGTCTGCGGCTGTGAGATTCAAGGCCCACACCAACTGCTTTCCTCCTTCGGCTCTGTTCCTCGGTACAACTGCTCTTTTTTTTGCAACTTTAGCGACAAGCCTGTCCAAAGGATAAGAAGCAGTCTGCAATCTCAACCCCTCTTGGTTGGGGGTTCCTGAGAATTTAGCCTTCCTAATACTTTAATATTATTCTTCTTATTTTTTTTTTCCCAATCACTCTGCAGTGGAGTCCAGACTACAATCTGAGAGTCACCCCCAAGGCTGCTTGGAGTCTGAGAATACTGAGCCTTGAACAGAGGTGGGCTAGTAGGCCTAAATAGGATGACATCATCAAGACTTGGCATGCTCAGTCTCCAAGCTGCGAGTGAGGGGTGACAGCTCTATATTCTGGACTGGGACTGAATGAATGATAAGGAACCCCTCTTCTCAGGTCTCTCATTGGCTCCCCATCCATTTCCTTATCCAGTTCAAACCTCTCCTACTGACCTTAATATGTGCACTCATTCTGCTGCTCCTCACTACCTTTGCTCTCTTATCGCTCCCTACACCCCTCCTTGGGAACTCCGCTCTTCTGGCAGATCCCTTCTATCTGTGCCCTTCTCTTCTACTGCCAACTCCAGACTTTGATCCTTCCACCTTGCTGCTCCTTATGCCTGGAACAAACTACCTGAGTCTGTACGTCAGGCTTCATCTCTGGCACTTTTCAAATTCAGGCTGGAAACTCATCACCTCTTTGAGGAGGCTTTTGGATCTTGATCTGCTTAGTCTCATGCTCTCCAACTATGTGTTTCCTTACCATTCCTCTAGACATATCTTTGTCCCTAGCTGTTGTGTTGTCTGTCTTGACTAGATTGTAAGCGCTGAAGTGCCGGGACTGTCTTTTACATGTGTCTGTATAGTGCTGCGTACATCTTGAAGCACTATACAAATGATCAATAGTAGTAGTGATATCAATTTCACGCATCCAGTTCAAACTTCTACTACGGGCCTATAAGTGCCTTCATTCAGCTGCTCCTCACAACCTTCCCTCTCTTCTCTCTCTCCCCTATACCTCTCCTAGGTTAACTCCACTCTTCTGGCAGATCCCTTCTATCTGTGCCATTCTGCTCCATTGCCAACTCCAGACTGCGATCTTTCTACCTTGCTGCTCCTTATGCCTGGAACAAACTACCTGAGTCAGTAAGTCAGGCTCCATCTGTGGCTCTGTTCAAATCCAGGCTAAAAGCTCACTTCTTTCAACCTGCTTTTGGATCTTGATCCATTTAGTCTCCTGTTCACCTCCTATGTGTTTCCTTATAATTCCCCAAGATATATCCTAGTCCCCATTTGTTGTGTTGTCTGCCTCGACCATTGTGTTGTCTTTCTTGAGTAGACTATAAGCTCTTAGGAGCAGGGACTGCTTCTTACATGTCTTCGTATAGCGCTGTGTATGCCTTGAGACACCATAGAAATGATTAGTAGTAGTAGTAGTAGTAGTAGTAGCTATATAAATGTGGAAAATTTCACACATTACAAAAAATATTAGAAAATGCAGCGTGCCGACTGCACTGCTCATGACCTTTGAACAGGTCAAGGCTTTAGGATACCCACAATGAATAGCTACCACACAGCACATCATTTTTCAGTATAAACGTGATTACGTTTTACAGTCTGGCCCTGCAGTGGTTCTACTGGACCCCACACCTGTTGGCAGCCAACTCCAGACTTATATTAAGTGAGCTGCTGGACAACAACAAACTTCCATTATCACGTTTACTGTGACTTTCTTCCTCCTAAAACTCGCACACTCTAACTCACCAAAGGAAAAAAGTGATAACAGATGACCCTTTCACCTCAAACGTTTTGATTGCCACGTACCTTCTCGCCTCCACAGTTGCCTGGTTTGCTCAGTCCCACCTGAGAAGAGGAAATCCTTGGAGAAGCCGCAGTAACTTGAGCAACAGTCTGCGTCGAGGCTAGGTAAGGCAGCTGGCGTAGAGGGCCTTGATGTCTGTGAATGCAGGGACTCCAGCATTCATCTCTAAGAGGCTACAGGAGAGATGATCACAGGTAGTGAGCTTCAGTATTTTTAAATACTATTTTGGAAAACAACAGTAGCTCTTTGCTGTCAGGGTAAACCCTCTTCATTAATCCTTAACACTCCCTTGGCCAATTGGAGAGTTCCAACAAAACCAGGTCAGCGCTTGCACCTGTGCACACTGTCCCGTTTGGAATTGTTTACCTCCCCAGTCTGGGTTTCTGTATGGGCAAGTGCCAGGTCCACATGGCTAATCTCAATGGCTCTGAGGACACGGACGGACAACCCACAATCTTGGGAGGATAGGGGGCGGCTCAACTAGTTCCCAGACAAGGCACTCCAATACCACACACCAAGCCATCGGGGTAGTTGCCTTCTTATTTGTGGGGAGGGGGCAAAGGGGGTAAGGACGTTATGACTAACAGTGGGGGCAGGGGTTGCCAGATCATCCTTAGTGCCTGCAACATTTAGGGGGGCTACTGGCCCCCACCCCCAAAAAAAGACACTTACATTATATGCCAAAACATAATGGGATAGGCACCAAACACAACTTACACGCCAAGTTCAGTACCAGTCTGAACACCAACAGTGCAGTCACCTAATCCAGGGAACAAAGAAAGGATGTCCTTCCCATTTATGGCATTTCACGCTATTTCCAGAATATCATATCAACTTGTTTGAACTATCACATAGCTGCAGAAACTATTGCAGAATTGTACACTTCCAGTGCAGAATCCATTCTCCCAGCAAGACCTTGCATGAATTAAAAAGGCAGCTGGTTTTTGCCCACTTTTCCCAACTCTCGTGCCATACTGCCCAGCCTCAGCAG